>OZ038443.1:13078484-13090984 GCA_964036265.1 Daptonema setosum
TTTTTAAAATTACGGTAGTTTTCTTTCCATGAATGTGTTCTAAAACAAAACAACAAAGTCAGCCGGCCTTTAACCAACCATCTTGTTCTTCGGCCATTGCTGATCGGGTAAATCCAAATTAATCCAAGGTAAAATCCGAAATGATACAATGATATCGAAATATGATGTTCAGAAGATAAGTTTTGGCACCGATTTGATATGGTATTGTGATTTGAATGTAGTTCCGATAGCTCAATATATTTCACACCATGGTTAATTGATGTTGTGGGATATGTATGTATTCGTAGTTGCAACTGAAATGAAATGCACAGTTATAAGTGGGTGTTTAAGTGAATGAATAAATCGATGGATGAATTAATGAATGAATTTATGAATGAATAAATGAAAAGATGAATGAATGAATGAATTAAAGAATGAATGAATGAATGAATTTATGAATGAATAAATGAAAAGATGAATGAATGAATGAATGAATGAATGAATGAATGAATGAATGAATGAATGAATGAATGAATGAATGAATGAATGAATGAATGAATGAATGAATGAATGAATGAAGGAGATATAAAATGTGTGAAAGTGGAGTGAGACCCCTACTTACAAATGTCATAACTCAGCGGATGACATGTTGATTATACGAAATGATGTAAAATTGCGCAAACTCATGGAGTTGAGAATCAAGTTATGGCATCGCCAGAACCAGATTCTCAGGTACTGGATTAAGAGGGCCACAATTTCAATTTTCTTAGAAACAGGTTTTCAATTTGTGTTTGTGAACATGATTGTGAAAAGTCTTATTCAGCGCGATTCGATGGTCTATATCCGAAATTGGATCTTTTTTCTTATAATCAATTACGAGGCCTATAGGTCATTTTACGATTTCAATTTGACATTTAACTAGGAAGCAAACCAAAGTAGTTTGTCGTTGGTTGAGTGCGCCCTGATGTATAGACATGACATAATACATACATAATACTTAGGTGTCAAAGGTGTCAAATGTCATATCACTTCTTCCTGTCACACATTGTACTCTTGTATTTGAAGTTTCAACTTCTCAAATAAAACTTCTCACGAAACGGTTGAAAGTATTTTACAACCCATAGTTTTTAGTATCTATTCTAGTTCTTGACACGACTGTCTCAGTCATCTTATTCAGTTTATTCTGTTGAGCCAATTCTGTTCATCGAAACTAATTAGCCACCATTCAAGTTCATTCGTAACTTATCCGTGTTCCTTATATTCTAATTAACAGAGGTACAATGTATTGAGATCTGATCAGATGTGATGAATTTAATGAAACTATTGGCAACAAGAGCATTTCAAATATAGAATTTGAAATTAAATATGCTCAAAAAGGTTATGAGTGCTATGAAGGATGGAGTCTCAAAGGACTACCACTACGTATGTATGTATAAGATCCACGATGGCATTTTTATGACTGACAGCTCACGACATGGGAAGTTGGTCTGGGAGTAATTCGTCACGCACATGTACATCTATGGTAGTACGGCTTCATTGAAACCAATTCATTGATACCTGCTTTGGAAGTATGAAGGATACTCGAAGAAATGACATGAATTTCCCATTCCATGAATCGCTTCACCCAGAGGATATATTTTTTTATTTTAGGAAACAATCGAATAATGAAAGATTCTGGTTCAGCAATACATAGTCTTTACTCATACAAGTGAGGTTAAATATAATACAATTTGGCGTTGAAAATTTCGCAACACGAGTAAAAACCGTTGAAAACCGACTGAAACCACATAAATACGTCGTAGTCGTAGCTATGTATGTATCTGTGAAGTTCCTGATAAACACGGTTCGTCGCTTTTAATATAAACAAAAACGGTTTCAACTACAACTTTCACCGCAGTGAGTGAGACAGTTATACACTAAAATAGAATAAAATCTGGGTGCAGTTCGTAGTTCCCGCTCAACATGGAACCACATTTCTGATGAAAACTCAACGGAACCAGAAACAGAATGTAAACGTGGTATTAGCATTGGAAGCTGTTTGCGATTGCCGCTGAGGCGCCCAGCACACGCAATGGCACTGATTCCGGCCGATTACTAGCGGACGAACGAACAACCAAAATGGGGGAATTCCTCTCTCTTTGGCAGTTCCAAAGAATAGAAATTGTTTTCTAGCTGAAGGTGAATATGCCAAAAAACTGCTAATGTCCCACTTTTTGAAAAATATGCCTTCCTTTGAAGGATAGGCTCGTCCGCCAGTGCGCCCGGTTATGTAAACAACCCTGATTGGCTCTCATTTCCAACAGTGGTGTGAATGTTCTTTAACAGATCATTTATATTGAAAAATTACAAACCAAATTACATTATTATTGAATTTAGGTTCTTATATATACCGCCATAGATAGCTTCCTACCATAGATAGATATCTATTATAGATAGCTGCCTAATTTGACCAATCGAAATGAGACGCAGTGTGGTGGACTGACATTTACTAAATACTGTAAGCAGGTCCCAGAGTAAACAACAAAAATACCACACAATCAGCACAAAACAAATAGTTAATGGAGCAAATGGATGAACTTTCGTGAATATATTCCGGGAAGTTTATCAGTTCATGGGACATCGGTTTCTGTGAGATATGGTATATAAAGGTTTCTACATGAACCAACTTGTTATGAGACAACGAAACTTCATTTCAATTTCTTTGAAAAAAATCAAGTTACCACTGAAATTTTCAACTGATTATCTTTTTCTTCAAATTGACAAAGGTACACACTTCCATATACCCAAGTAAAAAAGTGTAAATATTTTTTTGCTTCTAGAATCATTCTGGTTTTGCAAACGTACAAACAGACGGCCGTCCATTTTTTGGCTATCGGCTAAGCACACATAAAAACTGCATTCATGCAGTCACTTTATTTAGAAACATAATTCATGAAACCATAAAGCATAAATGTACATAGGATGGTATTCAAAAACACAGGCTTACTTGGATAAAGCAAATAGCAACAAGTTGAATGAAAATACATGCCACAGTAAAAAACATTGACCATGTTAACCAGTTTGATAAGCCTGGCATGACGCAGGTTAATTCTTGTGGTTACTCATCCATGATTTTTTTTTAGAAAAACTGCTCTCTTTGTCGCTCAAAATTGGATATAGAGCACAAAAACCCATAAATCCCGGACTTAACACATTTTTTCCAATAAGTAAATGCATTTTACCCTGTGGGTTTGAACTGGTGCACTAATCCTCAAAGGATTAACTAAACAAATACCAGCTTTCTATGCCGGAATGATTCCCGTTAGCATTAGAATTTCCATAACAATGAAGACTTCTATATGCTCGTACAACTTTATAATTGAAAAGAAACCGAAAATTAAACCAACTTCTCAATATCATTATGTACATAAAATATATGGAAAAAAGCCAAATAACAGTATAATATGTAAAAGTGTACATACAACCGATGAAACTGAATTCCAACTAATTATTAAGTCCGTTCAATGAATTCATAAATATTAATCTGATAGAATGTTGGCACATTTTGATTCTGAACTTGACGGGAAAACATACTGAATAATTGATGATGGTGGGGTTATCGACTATTATCCATAAACGGTGTATAATTTGGTTCAACTGTGGGATGACACTGCGAACCATAGGGGTACATATACCCTGCAGTGGATTAGGGTCTAGGGACAATATATTTTTTCAAAAAACCCTTCCTTATTATGAAATCATCTATGTATGTACAGTAGGTATGCCAAACTTTAAAACCAAATGTAACAAATCCAAAAACAAATCTATACAAAATAACGCAAGCCAAATTCAGCGTTTTTTCATCCGCTGTTGCTACCAGCCCTAGGGAACCAGCATATACCATTTGATTTCCGGCTAGCTGGTTAGGAACAAAGAGCATGACTGATTGACTGGTTGATTGACTGACTGGATGCCTTATTTATTGACTGGCTTGTTGACTGGCTGACTGACTTGTTGATTGACTGACTGACTTGTTGATTGACTGACTGACTCGTTGATTCACTAGCTGATTGATTGATTGACTGACTGGCTGAATGGCAGGCGCGCTGATTGACTGAGATAATTTTTTATCGGTCTAGTGTTATTGATAATTGCGTGAAGACCATGTACAAAATCATGGACCTTTTTGACAAACATTTAAACATAGGAAAATGTAAAAAAACAACATGAACCAAGCAAATACAGTGCGACTTGTTTTTAGATTTTTTTACATGGTCAAAGTTCAGATGAATTTGTTTTATTGAACTGTGGTAAATCATTGTTGATTTTATTGAAATAATTTTATTTGATAAGATAAGATGTATTACAGAACGTGAAAAAATGCAAACAACTAAAAAAACATAACACCGCTAGAAATCTAGTCGAACGGTAATCAGGCTTTCTTTGTTGAATCGAATGTAAATATTAGCATTTATTATATTGCAAACAAATAAAGGTCGACGTTGGAAAGAAAATAAGGTCGCCGAGATATTGACCAAAATACAGGCTTTAATAATTTTCTGAACGACTAGGAATATAAGATTAGTCAGTAGTCATTCAGTGTCTGTCAGTCAGTTACTTGTAATATTAGTCAGTCAGTTAGTCAGTCAGTCAGTCAGTCAGTCAGTCAGTCAGTCAGTCAGTCAGTCAGTCAGTCAGTCAGTCAGTCAGTCAGTCAGTCAGTCAGTTAGTCAGTTAATTAACCAGTCAGTAAATCAATCAAACGCTCAATATAATTTTACAATCAATACATATGCCCTCAAAAGTTTGCACCAGTCGTCCAACATTTCCATAATTTTCAACATTTCCAATATTTGCTGAATCAAAATTATGCAATCTTATCTCTATTCATAGTTTTCACGTTATTTCTACACTATTTCCGCACACAATTATTCACGCGTAAAAAACAACTAATGTAATTATACTACATAAAATTCATAGTTTCAAAATATAGTTGGAATAAACGTTAAAAATGTATATTCGTTAACTTGATCAGGGACACTGGGCGGACGAGCTAACTTACCTAACGAGCGGAGTTTCGTCAAAGAGAAGGAATTTGCAGTTTTCCGGCAAAATTACCTCTACCTTATACAGCGAAATCTACTTTTTGAAAACCCAAAATGAAGGGGAATTCTACTTTTCGCTAGTGTCAGGGTGTGATAGGACTGTGCTGAGGGTTTGACTGTGATTTTCAGGGGTTGTCGCGTGCGTACAGCGCCTCTTCTGGGTTGGGTTGGGTTGGGTTGGGGGGGGGGGGGGGGGGGGTTACGTAGTCCTGGCCGGTATCCCCCCTCCTCCCCCTGCAGTTCCCGGCTTTATAGTTTGTTAAGAGCTTAGGTACACACGTAAAACGCTTAAGTATTATACCGCTACGGGCTGACAAGAAGGCTGTTCACAATTGTTTTACTGGTGATCCAGCTGCTATTTTTAGTTCAACAATTCAGCCATCAGTTTTTCAACGCGTCATGAACCAATCATTCAATCAATCGATCGATTCGGGCTGTCTTGGTCACTTAGTGTGATTTACTTCAGATCGATATATCACTCACTCACTCACTCACTCACTCACTCACTCACTCACTCACTCACTCACTCACTCACTCACTTACTCACTCACTCACTCACTCACTCACTCACTCACTCACTCACTCACTCACTCACTCACTTACTCACTCACTCACTCACTCACTCACTCACTCACTCACTCACTCACTCACTCACTCACTCACTCACTCACTCACTCACTCACTACTCACTCACTCACTCACTCACTCATTCACAAATTACTGTGAACGCTCACAACTCGAAGAAGTGAGCCTGAAGTGAGGCAACATCAAATAAAAGGCATTATCATAATGGGTTTATGTACACACGTGAGAACCCTGTAAATTAAAGGAGGAACCGAAACCGAAGAAAGATATTTCTTTTGCTGTTGACCTTTCTGCATTTCCAAAAGCTTGGTAAAAGATGATAAAACTTATGAGGATAAAAATTATTCAAGTTATAGAGTTGTAAATGGTTTCACCGTTGACAGCGTTGAGTATGTTTACCCCACTCGCCTTTATATGTACATTGGTGGTAATGGAGGAATATACTATACTCAAAGGGCAACGTTATACAAATGCACACATTCGTGTATAAAGTGATAGTTCCGGGAAGCTGGGGATTCATTGATGGGTCACAGATTCTAAAGGTGCACATATGTGGCGTGTAAGACATTTAGGGTACGTTTAGCAAATCTCAGCATACATTGGTGAAAGATATTGTTACTTAATTAAAACTGCTAATCATTAATTTTGCCACTTTGGAAAACGGCCAACTAAAAAAGTATCGTAGTTTTCTACAGAAACTAAAAGAATGAAACTAGGCACACAACAAGTCATTTCATAAGTTTTTTTGGAAATCCGTTCGGTTCAAGTGAATGTTTATAAAATATTGCCAAACAGTAATGCCGAAAAATCTAACTTAGAGAAAACGAGTAAATATCAACTTCGTAAACAAAGACACATTCAGCATGATAAAATGTGCAGTTTTACGTATGCAGTCTACTGAAAGTCATCATCATGATGGCCAAATCCCTGGAGGGCCTTCGGCTGAGCGCACGGCCGCTCATTTGCATAACACAAACATTTTACCACAATCACATGATTTATAAATTTACGGGAAACGAGTTTATGTTTCTGCACACGTTAAACCATAGGGTAAACAATTCGGATTACATGATTTCATCTTTAGGTTAGAGTCTTCTGCGTTCTAGAGGCTGTAATCACATGTGATTCATGAATGGAATGGGAAAATGCGGTAATATGAATTCTACGTAATGAAGAAATAACTACAAAATGATTAACTTGAAGAAAGTGCATTGCAAGAAATAGACCGCTCTAGAAATTGCAAGAAGATTATACGGAAATATTTTAGTTGGATATTTTAATAAATTCAACAAGTAAAATTTTGTACCATCTCTTTTCCGCAAAACCTCACCGGAACTGTAACGTGCCAGTGCATATTTCTGTAGAGGAAATCAAATTTCTACGGGTTGGCCATTTTGAAGAGGTTGCAGTTTGGGGCCATACGTATGTACCATGGAAGGACACATGGCTAAAGATGCTTTCGAGATTCTAGTGAAAAACACACACACTATCTTGCTCAGACCGTGAAACATCAACTTCACTTTTGTTCCACACGTGCATGATGCACGTACTGAACTAGCTTGTGGCCCAAGATCTGAGTTAAGCGTAAAAGGTGTATTTTTACGGGCTATGATGTTTTTTATTAATTGGAATTGGCATAATATCTTTGTATGCTCATGTTTACATAAATTTTTTTACAAAATTAGCGTTTATTTCAACCAACAAGTTTTCAACCTAATGGTTCATGGTCTGACTCTTTTTGTCTGTCAAATTTCACTAGATTCCCGAAAGGGTCTTTAACGGTATATTCAACGAATTGAATTAGTCGACGGGTATGTAGAATAGATGATATGGCTTATATTTATGTGCATTAGTTCTCCCCAATCTTTGCGGTAAAGTACATAGTTGCTCTAACACAAAATTTCGGTCTATGAATTAATAGTTTTGAAAAAATCGAGCAAGCATATGCAACGCACAGTGAATAAAGTCGAAGTTTGATGACTGAGCTGAGACCGACTGGGAATTTTAATTGAATAGTTGAAATCTTAGGTATCGCTGAGAAAAGCAACATGCAAATCTTAGAAACTGAAGATCTCGGAAAGAAGTATCTTATGTGGATGTATGCAAAAACATGTAAAAAATCATGAACCTTATATACAGTTAATGTAGTGTTCTGATGTTGTGCGCCAAGGATAACATACAAGCATCCAATTTCATGGCGGATAGTGAATGTGGACGAAAATGATGATTTATACAGTAAGGCAATATTAAGAAAGTTGTCTTTACAGGTAATTCTTGAAAACAACACTCAACGTTACTTAATCTTAATACGTTACCGATAATCTTCGGTAAGATTTCATGGGAATCCGCTGTTCACTTCGTTCGTTGTAGCAATACAATTTTCCCAGAACACACTGAATATTGACAGCCCTGTTGCATGGTTAGTGATTCTCGCAAAAGAAGTCATGAAAAAAAATAATGTTTCATACTTTTTGATTGCACAAACGAATACCTCTGGAACCATGAATTGAGACAAAATGGATGAAAAGGAAGCTTTATAGAATTAATAGTTGAAAAAAATAGTTGCCCAATTGAAAAGATAGATGCTATTAAGCTTTTTAAAACTTTAAAAAGTAGAACGGTATTAGCAGAACATAACACATTTTATCTGTATGTGTGTAGTAGCTTACTGTTATAAAGACGACTTGTTTACGCTGTAACGCAAACGAAATAACGAAATGATCGTGCTAATATAGATACCGGTAGTACGTATTTCCCAATTACACATGCACAGATTTGGGAAGTGCAAAAATGCGATGCTATGATTTATTCAATGCAGTATATAAACATTGACATTCTTGTATGGGCGTTTAGGACAAAAAGTTATGGAAGTTGCAGTGGTTATCAAATCATCATTTTATCATTTTCTCAGTCAATCAAATGAAAATATCACTGCTTATCACAGTACTTGCATAAAGTAGAATAAGAATATCATGCAGTGAAATAAAATGGTAACAAAACAGTGGTTCAACGCTACAAAGAAGACCGAAAAAGCTGGCCTAATTGTGATACGATGGTGCAAACAGGCCTGCGGTCTGGGGTATCCAATATCCCCTTTTTTACTGGCACCCAGTGCTCCCAGCGGAAATACATAGTGGCACATGCCAGCGAATTATAGTAGTTTTTCTACGTTAACGGCAGCGGATGAATGATTTATCTATTTATACTGTTTCAACACATTTTTGTTAAATCATTCACAGGCATCACAATTTTTTGGAAAAAAGTAACCCACTTAGGTTAGGTTAAGAGTTTGATATATATTTATGTTGTTGTTGATTATGTATTGGTTTTGTTTTTTGATGGTTATATAATAAACTAATATTATTACCACTGAAGTAGTATTACGGAATTTGATATGAAGTACATATTTACTTACATCATCGTGTAGCAGATTAACTCGTTAAGCACATATATTTTATTCGTTTATTCTAGTTCAACAGAAGTCAGGACAATTATGAAGCACGAAATCATAGAAAGCTGTCAAGATGGGAGAAATACCTGAGTTCAGCTACGATTTCGCTAACTGCCTTGATACACAAAATCTGTGTTATTTACCGGCCCGGCGGACACAGGAAATCGTGATGCATGTATCGATATCAATACATGTAGTGACAATGATGCATGACTGTCAAGCTACAATGTACATATGTAGTTGACATGGCTAGCCCCATTTTTTATAACAAATACTCTTCGCACGCTATACGTTTAAAAAAATTTACCTCTTAACATCACTTCAAAAAGTAAAAGATTATCAAAAACTTCCAATCAGTTGAGTAAAAACAACAATAAGAATCATGAAGATATTCTAATATAACAGAGACATTTTTCTGTTAGGGTTTTAGATGGGCAACAACATCAAATTGCCTGAAACAGTCTGATTGGGTGCAGACTGCAGGTATTTCAAGCTTTGGACTCAGTTGCGTGGTTCTTTTATTTGGCCCAATGTCGGCGGTGTAAACCTGTGCCATGCACCCTTATTGGATCCGTTACAAGTACATGGAAGTGGGGTATCGGTTACCGTGCCGTGCTATAATACAGCAGGCTGCAATCGGAAATACAAGGCTCGCGTACTTTATTAGGTTGATAGTTTTGCGGAAACAACCTATTTACAAATTTTACCTTGGTTATGCTCTGAGAACATTACGTGAAAAACTGGAGCATTCATTCTTTCAGCCAATCAGTTATTTATTGAAAAACCATTCTTATTCATTCCAGCCTGGAAGCTGAGTGGGTTAAGGAACAGTGTTATGAACAACCAGTTCTTCTTAACCACCAGCAGTTCTCCTACTTAATTTGACTGAACAACATGAACTTATATGGTGTTATCTTGGACCACTACTGCTGATTACCACCAAGAAACAGTAGCAAGAGAACGATTGCAATTTAATGCCGTTGTTACTAAAGAGAGCGATACATGACATTGTAAGCGACTAGCAGAACACAGATTATGTTGTCGAACAAAGTGCTTCGGCTTGTCAAGTGGATTGAAAGATCGTCGACCAAACGAATGTAAATCATGTGTCTGCTATGATTCAAAACTTTGTACCATACCATACCATAGTACACAGACAACAACTACCAGAACTTTTTTATGAATTGACTACATCTTATGAGAAACGTAAAAATGTTGATTATCTCATGAGTTGTTGATACTAAAACGACTTTGACAATTGACGATTGAAATCTAAAAATATTATGTTACCTCTTCCAAAGATGAAAACTTGACTACAAATACCACGATACTCAAAACCAATACCAACCATTGGAAATTGGCGGCATTTCGGCAAAATTCAAAACATGCGGCTGATAATAATAACAGATGGCTATCATGTAACACGCACTGGAAAACTGGTTGCATTCTTTACGAGTATTCGAAAATTGACTTAACTAAAATATATCTTTACATCTAACTAATTACCAGCTTAATGGTTTCTATTAGTGTTATATTGTAGCATGAATAACTTAGTGTAATAGAGGATGATCGACTAAATATAATCCGCTACTAATAATGATATTGGTTGACCTTGACAGAGGGTTTGGACGGAATGGAAAGGGTGTGGAATTGGATTTGATTTGTTGTGATTGGCCGGCAAAATATTGACACCCTTAAATGATAGGCAGACAGACCGGTAGCCAACAAAAAGTATGATAACTTTTGAATTAACACTAATTCAGTTAAATTTTTAGTTATTAATTCAAGGACATGCACAACAATCTAAACTGAAAACGAAACTTCGCCGAACCAAACAACACCAAGAAATCCTAAATGTTTTCAAGCTCCAAGAGAAGCGGTTCATCAAAATCCTCAACAATGCCGGTAACTTCCAGGTTGTGGATTAAGAGTGTGATTGTTTTCTATTATTCCGGTGGATGATAAACGTCACCGTCGTGTTGTTCACAAATCCATCACTTTCACACCTGCGTAATCACGAAAGCTTTCACATATCGTGGGACAGTTGGCGAATAATATTTGAATTTCGGCTTTTCCGTTTCGATTTTGATATTTCCGGTTTTGGATCAATTTTCAATGAATAATTTATCTCGAATTTTATATATAAATAGAGCGACAGTGATTGGCAGATGATGTAAAATCAACAGAATGAACGCGGCTGATTTGAAATTGACTGTTGATCAATCACATGTTCTAATCCGGAGGTGTTGTATTAGCTGAACAAGCTTTCCTACTGGATATTCCAAGTGTGATTCATCAAAGAAATATCGTGAGAACTAGCATTCATCATCACAATAATATCTCAACTTCCTGATATATTAAACAAACAATAGGACGTAGGCAGGATATTTTACAGTAAAATCTCTGATTACAGAAAAATATCTCTGTACTATCCTATCATACAAGATGGAAAAAAGATATTCTGAAACAAACCAATGAAATTAACGTATTGTATAACATTCCATAAACGTGTACACTAAGCACGATATATCAACATCACCATCACCACACTGCACTAAAGCTTCGAACACAACATCCTCAATGGTTTCAGTCAAATCGACAGCCATTTTTGTGCGATTATAGTGAAAAATCGGGGTATTTGATTTTCTACTTCTATCATATAAACAACAACAACAGCAACGATAACAAGAATATAAATAAGAATGTCAAATCCAAAATCACCAATACGTCAATAGTAATATTTATAGGAAATTATATAAAGTTGCACACATTGAGCATCAACACCCCAGCAACACTCACACGTCCGCAACGGCGTATCGATTGTGTTTACAGATAAGGACTGTATCCGTGTATGTACAGGGTGACCGGTTAATAGCGATATCCGTGTATGTACAGGGTGACCGGTTAATAATGATATCCGTCTATGCACAGGGTGTGGTTTATGATTAAACCTTTTAATCCCCGTCCCATAAACTCATAGATGAATTATTGACTAGTGAACAAGCCTTGATCTCAGCCGAATTCGAATCGTCTTAACTAACATTAACCTGAGGTTGGTTGTAATGATCATGAAATAGTAGGATAGACATACGGATGTATGATTCGCCAATGAAGAATCTTGTGTATTTATTTATCTCACGGCGGCATTGAGGATGAGCGGTCTCAATGAAAAATTTGATGTAAAAGCAATCGAATGACACTTTCTTCCAACGTCCTTACCATTTTTATAAATTTTCTGGAAAATTTATTTATGCTGATGAAGGTCTTGGTACATATATGTTCTGATTTTGATAACCTAGTTTTCAAAGAACTCCCCGTAAATTTCAAAGGATCTCCATTGAATCTTTGAATTTTTTTGGCAAATCTTGGAGGTTTGCAACATAATTGTGGAGGCGTAGGCA
>OZ038443.1:13095984-13116381 GCA_964036265.1 Daptonema setosum
GTCACATTGATTTTCATGCAACGCGTGCAACCTCCGTAACGGTCAAACTTAATATGGATTAAATTAATGGCAGTAACGCTGTGGATATGAAAAATCTTCTGAAGTCATTGGCGGACGAGTGATGCATCCAAAGAGAGGGGAATTTCGTCAAAGAGGGGCGAATTGGCAATTTTGAGGTTATTTTACCTACTTTTTAGGGAACAAACTGCACTTTTTCAACTTGCCAAAAAGGGGAGAATTCCACTTTTCCCACCCTCACTCGTCTGCTAGTGCCTGAAGTCAAATTTCTATTTAAACGACTTCATGACCTTAATACCAAAGAACAAAAAAAAATTATGTGGATTCCTTCGCCATTTTAAAGTATAGAAAATTCCGTTTCCTACATCCATAAGACCCGGACTAAAAGTTATCGTGTTGTACACTTGTTGTATTTACATGTGTATAGATGGATTGAACGAGCACTTGACTTATTGATGACAGGTTCACTGAGTCACGCTAAAGTGAACGGGTTTGAAACATAAATGGGAATGAGTTTTGGTTCATTTCGTTGTAGAAAGTGTGTGAGGAGAGGATTCCCTCCCTGCAAACAGTCAAGGTGTTTTCAGTATCTTTGCTTATCATCAGTGTGTGATGATCAGAAGACCAGCACCGAAAAATAAGTAAATCGCCCACAACGTGATAGTATTTTGCGTTGCAACACTTGACATTTCAACAAGATTGACTCATACAAACACCGAAGCTCATCGCATGGATGAATACACGCTGTCTGCTTCAACATGCTGAGAATTCTGACATTTTATAGGTAAATAGGTTCACCGGAAACAACAATGAAACAACTACCATTACTATGAACACGAGCAATATAACAGAAACAGCAAAACCAGCAACATACATACATTCAAGGGGATAAATATACAGCTCGATAAATATAAAGAAGACGACGTTGGATAATTTGGAGTGCTTGACGGAGCCGTTTCTTGAGATAAATGTGGGTTTCGGATATGTTGAAATGTCAGGTTTTATAGTTTTCTAGTTTCGAGTTTTATAGCATTCTCGTTGGGAATGTATATATTTGCTCGGCCATGCTAGGTTTCTGCAACAACAACAACAAAAACAACAACAACAACAACAACAACAACAACAACAACAACAACAACAACAACAACAACAACAACAACAACAACAACAACAACAACAACAACAACAACAACAACAACAACAACAACAACAACAACAACAACAACAACAACAACAACAACAACAACAACAACAACAACAACAACAACAACAACAACAACAACAACAACAACAACAACAACAACAACAACAACAACAACAACAACAACAACAACAACAACAACAACAACAACAACAACAACAACAACAACAACAACAACAACAACAACAACAACAACAACAACAACAACAACAACAACAACAACAACAACAACAACAACAACAACAACAATAACAACAGCAACAACCATAACAACCATAACAACACCAGCTATAAGCATGTTCTGTTGTCCATGATTTTCAAACCAGCAAGTTCACTTTCCACCTTGAAACGTTAGTCCCAATAAGTGATGGGCAAACTTACTATAGCAAATAAGTTTTTTCCCCGAAAATAAAACCACGTATAAAATAAATAACTAAACATGATTGGTTACTTTGCGCGTGTTCGACACTCATTGGCTAATTCAAATTCAGAAGCGCATGTGGTCCCACAACGAAAAACGTGTCTTTTCGAACACGTGTAGTTTGAACGCACACGCGAGCGTCAGAATGCACGTACACAACTGATGTGCATGAGTTTTGAACTGCCCGTGGGCGCGAAAACCCTTTTCGTTGTGGGACCATGTGTGCTTTCAGATTTGAATTAGCCAATGAGCGTCGAGCACGCGCAACGTAACCAATACTCATCAGATATTTATTTTATACGTCATTCTATTTTCAGAGACAATTTTTTTGCTATAGTAAGTTTGCCCATCACTTATTGGGACTAACGTTTCAAGGTGGAAAGTGAACTTGCTGGTTTGAAAATCAGGGACAACAGAACATGCTACCATGTTACAGACCAATAAAAGACCAGCCATCATACCAATCAGTTCATTAACATTATCAATTCCCAAAAGTGCCGATCTGACCCTGAATGTTAATCAGTTGTTCGTATTTAAGGGCGGTTGAGAACACTTTTTGATATGGGGAAACCTTCCCAAAAACACATAATTTGCATCTAACATCCCTATGCTACGAACACACAAATTTCCCATTTATCCCACAAACGGGGAGGAAACACAACAAAAAATCATTTTTATCTCGTTGTTTCTGATCCGCTTATGGGTAACGGGAAGGGGGCGGGGACGGGGCATATGTTCTCCAATCATCGTCACTCTATGGACTGGGACCACAGTTACAGCTCATGCAGTGAAGCGCTGGCACATCACATACATACAGGGTATGCCATAAAATTATGAGCACTTAGAATCGCCCTAGAAACATCAAATGGTTGGTAATTCTTTCGATTCTAAATCCAAATCAAACTCTGTCTTCATCCTGTGAGCTTAGAGTACTTCACTTTGTCGACAACCATGTTATGTTTATTCCAGCAAATATTCACAAGTCAATGGTCAATTTGCGTTCATCATATCACCAAATAATATTTCCAATTAATACAGTTAATAAGTTGCAATCACCACACTTCACTGGAACACCCTGTAGTTGTTTACCACACACTTCGCTGTACTCGTTCAACAACTATGTACGTATCAAAAAATGCACTCCAAAATCCTATTTCAGCTCTGTTTCAGTTGCATACGAGCTGTTTTTCGCAGCTGCAACACTTTTGAAACGTCATAAACACGGCTAACCAACTTTTGAGATTGCTATTGGTTAACCGTAAAAGTTGCAGACATAATGATTTCGCATCTTGTTGAAATGTGAAAGGATAATTGAGTGAGTGAGTGAGTGAGTGAGTGAGTGAGTGAGTGAGTGAGTGAGTGAGTGAGTGAGTGAGTGAGTGAGTGAGTGAGTGAGTGAGTGAGTGAGTGAGTGAGTGAGTGAGTGAGTGAGTGAGTGAGTGAGTGACTGAGTGAGTGAGTGAGTGAGTGAGTGAGTGAGTGAGTGAGTGAGTGAGTGAGTGAGTGAGTGAGTGAGTGAGTGAGTGAGTGAGTGAGTGAGAGAGTGAGTGAGTGAGTGAGTGAGTGAGTGAGTGAGTGAGTGAGTGAGTGAGTGAGTGAGTGAGTGAGTGAGTGAGTGAGTGAGTGAGTGAGTGAGTGAGTGAGTGAGTGAGTGAGTGAGTGAGTGAGTGAGTGAGTGAGTGAGTGAGTGAGTGAGTGAGTGAGTGAGTGAGTGAGTGAGTGAGTGTTTGAGTGAGGTAGTGAGTGAGTGAGTGAGTGAGGTAGTGAGTGTGCGAGTGAGTGAGTGAGTGCGTGAGTGAGTGGGTGAGTGACGGAGTGAGTGGGTAAGTGAGTAAGTCCCGAAGTCTTGTGATGTGAGCGCAGTGCAGTCTTCCCATAAGTTGTCCAGAGAAAGCACGCTCATAAACGACATCCTTTAACGAAAATAACGAAGTCGGAAATTTTGCAAACTACGTAGTGGTGTATAAAAATCAACGAAACCAAAGGAAAATAGATTTCAGAACAACATTGCAGTTTCGTTCATACAGTTTTCTGCTAAAATGGTAGTGCGACACATGAAGATGCATGGTTATTTACCATCATAATCTTTTATCGGAGGAATTGAACGAAAACATCGAATTCGATTCATAGCCAGGGAAAGTGTTACGAATGTGTTTTTAGTTTCACTTATCGTTTCTAATGAAGCCACCCGGCCAGTGGCGGACGATGGTAGGACGAAAATGTGGTATTCGCTCCTCTCTGACAGTTTTAGAATGTAACTTTTCACTTAACGTAAGGGTAAAATGGCCTCAAAATTGCTAACCCCCCTTGTGTTTAAAGAAATACCTTCCCTTTGGAGGATTGGCTAGTCCGCCAGTGCGCTCGTCGAGTCGAAAACGATGCCGGCAACCGTGTTGACTAGCCATAAACACACTAATAATAAATGGTCGGTCACCCAGAAATTGGTTTGCCCAACTGACAATTCGTTTTATTTTTAATTTGAGCAAATTGGTGAGTTACACACGAGGTGCTTCGAAAACATCTTAACAGTATGCTGACTGTTTCACAGCTTAATTATACCTCAGCATACTCACCAGCCAGATAACATCTTTCAATACGCACTCGCAAAACTTCGCAGCTTCTCATTTCTTCTCGTCTCGAGTCTTCCCAAAAAAGTTTTACGTGTTTCCCAAAAGTACTGGTGGGAAAAACAAGGTCGGTCAAGTCGTTGAGACGCAAACAACAAAAACAGTTGGTTCGGGTTAAAAATGACGTGATTCTCAGGTAAATGAATGGCCGTTGGCCGGAATCGTGACAGAGGCAACGGAAGCCAGCTAAAACAGTGACATCTAATATATCGGAGGTATGTCTGTCAGGTTTTGTGTTGACCAAGTATCTACGGTTTTGGTGGTTTTTACACTAGTTCTATAGTTCATTAATTGTTAAAATTTATAGCTGACCGTTGGCGTTGATGAACCCCAACTTTCTACGCAGAAAATCCGCGAAACTGACTAAGAAGTACCCGCATAGGACATTGCTAATTGAACTAGTTAGAAGTCTGAACCATATACATGTATTTTCTTTGTCACGTCACATCTATTCTATTTCACAAGTATGTGTGTACATACGAGTAGACCACTACTCACTTGTATGGAATATCACATCATTAATTTTCAGTTAAAAGTTCACTGACACCGTCTTCAGCCAGTTGTTATAATATGTAAAACTCCTAATCAAAAACAAAACCAATGCTCCGCCGAAAGCCCGAGTTTAAATACACATACTGTATGCATCAAACCCATCATAAAATTCACCGATCCGAGTGTCCATCGAGTTACTCATTTTCATCCATCAATCTTCAAATTAGTTCACGTTTCGCTTTTCCACTGAAGATCCCCTCACTCCGGCTCATTAGATACCAGATCCGAGGCTGTTTTATTTCCCCAACCTTTTCACAACAATTCATACGATGCACATCAAATAAACGGATTTCTTCGATAAAGAAAAAAACTTGAAAATGTCATCACATAATGCAATTCATACACAGACCACATAAAATAGAAAAAGTTATCTTGAATGCCAAAACAGCAGTGTTCACTTTTTCTCAAAACCCAGTTTCGTTGATATTTTTGTACGTTATTCATCCGTTTACCAACGACGGGAGCCAAAAACAAATGATATGAAACACGACATGAAAAATGGGCCGTCGATGGCCGCCTCTACTCAGGCAGCTTCGAAATGCGTCGTCCACTCATCTTTTTATCAATCAAATACTTCCACTTGAGGTGAGTCGTTCATAGATGACCTATAGTGTTTTATCTTCATACCGAATCTTTCCCATCATTGAGTTCATCCATTCTGAAAGAATCAACTGTCCGCAGCCAATGTAAGAAATTCTCACATTTGATTCAACCGCCACATTATTTCAATACGTAAGTGATCCCATTTCGACAACATGGTCTCGTCGTCTCCGGCATCCATCGCCGACCAGCCATCCCACTATCCAACGCGTCAACGATCATCTATTCTTAGTGGATGCGAGCAAAATAACGGAGTGAGTGCGGGCAAAGTTTGAGTCGGACGTTACACAAGTTTCACCTAGGCACCAAACGTATGCCACTATACCCAACGATGCAGCCCTTGTCAGCGCAACACGGGGGCGCCACACACACACCTCTGGTAGACAACCAAACGCCCAGTCCGTTGCAGCCACTGTTGATGCTGTTGCATAGGTCCAATGTAATGGAGGCCCTGGGGTGTCGGACTATATGTGCCATTGAGAGCCGGTGCCCCGAGTGCGACCATTGACCAAATATGCCACGGGTGCAACACCCAGCTGCTGCCTGGATATACAGCCAGTGAAAGTTTGTTGCAGCCGTTGCCGTTGCGTAGTTGTGTCGAGCGGCATATGGAGTGTTACGTTATATGGGTTTGTGGCGCTGCATCCCATCCGAAAGCTGCCCGCCACAAAATATCCCAAACGACGCAAAAATTTCGCTGTACATTTTATGCCGAGCAGAGGCGTTTTCAACGCGTTTCGGTTGGTCGCGTGTCACGCTGTTGACTGTCGCGAATGAAACGAAACGTATGTGTGACGGCAAAACAAAGTGCGACAACGCGTCAACACGGGTTTGGATATTTTCCTGTGTTTTCGCCCGCGGCTAGAAGTGGTTTATGAAGAGCAGGTACACCTGTATGTAGTGTGTGGTGTTAATCTAGAAAATACCTTGATTATTAAAGTGGCTTGGTTTGCTTTAACAGATTCGCTCAATGTCCCTTTTAAGTAGCCACTGATTGTAAACTGTAAATGGTATTTTTATCGGGCGGTTTGCCGAGGATTGCATTTTTTATAACTGTGTTGTAATAAGTTCAAAATTTTTAGCTTTCGAAGGTGTTTTAAAATGTTGTTCGGAATTTTTTTCAATGAAAAACAGGTTGGATATTTTCACGTTTTGTTTGCAGTATTTGTTATTCATTCTATGGTGAGTCACCAATATAGAGGGCGATTTCACCCGTTCCTCAACGTCAATATGTGAAAAGCTTTTTATCTAATTTTCAATCTCATCAACGAGTGCATCCGTTACCTATGGTTTCTTTATGAGTCATTAAAAAGTCAAAACATTCAGGTGAATTTGAAATCATTTAAGATGATAATATATGATTTTACGTTGCTTTTAGCCAAACAATAAAACAATCAGTGACCACCACAACTCTACGACTCTTTTTGATCCTTCGTATCATATCATATTACATACATTGCCAGCTGGGTGTTATTCACAATAAATAGTGTTTAACATTGCTTATAGTTTTGGTTTTTCTTATTACTTTCAACCCTAATCGCGAAGAATTTTTACAATACATTCTGAAATTCCAAACTTAAACTTTACATCTTTTACATCAAACCTCGAAGTGTATATCTATGTATGCATACATCACAAAAACTTCAGTCGTTATGCACTTCCGAAATATGGTACACGTAGTGGTTCAAAAGTTCAATTCTCAGCGTACTACATGTGGAACACATAACACAATATTTCAAGTACTGCTCCACATATGTATGCCACATTTTGATGTATGCGTATTCGCATCACAGAATTGGCCCATTTGAAAAGGCTCCTTACAGCGCTCCTTATAACCACAAAAGTCAGCTTTGGCGGTCATTTTTACAGAAATTTATCCACAAAACTGCGTTTCTGCATTCTGTGAATATGTACTTTCAGCTGAAAACCATGTTTCTTTATGGACTTAATTTCATTGAGTGTCGCTTTGCTGTATTTGCGATTGTGTTTATATGGGGGCATGTTCACTGTGGGTTTGCGCACCTGCTCAGCAGTGCTGTCTGTAAGTCCATTTTATTCTCAATATCTATTTTGTATGACTGTTCATTAAGTTTGCACTCCATTTCGAAAAAAGCCTCGATGCATGATATTTTATTATCATAGTTTACTCGGAAAACATTTTCAATCGTTATCTTTTCATGATACATGTTGATTATTCATGGAATCTGAGTTGATTAATCATTCGAAACAGATATAATTATTATCAAACAACAATCTGCTGATAGCTATTTACTAACATTAATTTCAATACACAAGCTAAATTTTTGTGTTTTATCGACAACTATGATTAATTTTAGATCCACTTCACAAGCCGTTAACCAGCGCATCGGTTCGGCGCCCGACCTTTATACAGTTAATCATCCGTTATTCTTCGCGAATTGGAATTTTCGGGCAGTTTCCGCAGCTACAACTGAATTTCATCAACCCAAATTCGAATTTCTGAGCTCATCAGAATATTGATTAACCCCAACAGTCGACTTTACCGATAACGTAATTATGCCCGTTCCGTGGTTGCAGTCAGGCAAGCCGACGCACGCTGCCGGTGGTGGTGGCGCCAACGCCGGTTAGAGTTTACGAGGTTTATAGAAACTGTAAACAAGAACTTAAATGAAGAGAGTTGCTTTCTCGATTCCGGGAATCCGGAAATAACTAACTACATTGGAAATAAGTTAATTCAAGAAACATTATTTAGCTTATCGTGTATGTATGTCATTGTTTATCATTGTCTGTCCTGGTTATATTCTTGTCTATGTCTATAAATTTTTATGTCTACCATGAAATTTTGCCGCAAAACAGATATGTAAGGTAAATTTGTTACAAAATGATAAGCATGATTAGTCATTAAAGCATGGTAAACCTTTCTTTTACTCTCCATTCTGAGGACTGAGTAAATGCTGATGACTGCATGCCAATGATGGGCAACCTGGGGGATTCAAGTGTAACAATAAGCTGAATCAGCTGAATAACAACCACTCAAACTGGAGCATCATCTTCGTTGAAACCGATATGGCGGAACCGGTTTCCCTGTTTACAAGGTTTCTATGTGGATTGAAACCATTAACCACAAAAAACTGACAATGAAGACAATAATGATTCACGTAACGATTGTCAATCATCGATTTTGTGGCTGATTAGCACTTCATATTTATATACAGTAGTATATAATAGCGCGTTCTAGCTGCACATCTCAGTCAAATGTTGTAAACATGTTATTACTGACGGTTTCCACCTAACCGTCTGTTTCCAAGATCCAGATGATCCCTCAAGCAACGGTTCAGCGCAATGCGACTCTCACAAAGTTGCGCCAACCAGGGTAGCATTGCGACATACAGTAAGTGGTTTCGAACGACTTCAACCGTTGCGTTGCACCCCGACCATAATTTCGCTTGCCGCAAGCCACTGTACAGTTAGGAGGGGTGAGCTACAGACAACGTACAGTGGGTGTTTGTTTTCATCGCACAATGAGGTGTCCCCGCCGAGAGGACACAGTAGCTGAAGCAAACGTCGGCGCAACACCGAGAAATGATCTGAATGGTTTCCGTTGAAAAATTGACGAAAAAGCGTTACATATTATAGGTGGTGATTTGTACAGTCATCGACGTCCCCTCACCCGGACACTAGCATACTCGACGAACCTTGCAACATCTCGTAGCTGTACCGAACCAAAACCCGACGACTCACCGGTGTATGTCGTGCAACACCCACTGTTAGATTTCGTTCAAAAAGCAATCCCTGACGTTCAGACGAGATATCCAGTAGAACCGAAAGCTCGGAACGCCATACCGTCGAGCATTGTGTCATCGACAACTAGACAACCTACCTCACAGTTAGACTACAATATTTCACATTGATTCAAGTATATCTGTCGCGTCGCTTCGTTCTCGGTATTGTTCTCGAACGGCTTATATTGAGCGCAACAGAATGGGGAAAAAATCTAAATCGTCAACGTCGACCGACAATGGCAATGGTGGCAACGGTAGTCAGCCGGCTAAACAGAAGACAACCAAGAAACAGAACAACGGTGAAAACGAAGTCCCCGCTAAACAGTCAAAGAGTGACCAACCAAAGCAGCAAATGCCACAATCACAACAACCGACGTTAGCTGGTGGCGGTGTCCAACAGGTAAAAGTTCAAAATGGTGAACCCTCCGTCGTCCACTATCAACAACTACAACAAACCGCACCACCCAAAGTTATTATGCAACAACAACAACAACAACAACAACATGAACAACAACAACAACAACAACTACAACAACAACAACAACTACAACAACAACCACAGCAACAACAAACTCAACAACCAGTGGCTCAAATGGGTGTGAAAACGCAGCAAACCAAAACGGATGAGCATGCCTCCAGCAAGAGCATTGCAGGTCGTGAGAATTAGATTTAAATAAACAGTCTGATGTTAAACATTTTTCCATGTTATTAATTGTATTACAACTGAGAGTGCTAATTCAAGTGTATTTTGGTTAAAAAAACCTCATCTCCAAATTTCGTCGATCCATGTGTGTTATAGAAATCTATTTGTAATCAGATTTTTCCATCCAGTTTTTTTAATTGTAAGCAGGACTCCTAGAATTATATACGTACCTTCCATAAATTCATCTGTCTATTGTTTGTCATATTTGCTTCAAATAATGTAGTTTAATGTTGCAGCCATGCAAGCGGCATTGGCCGGTGCGTTGGATGGTGGTGACAACGCTGGTGTGGCAACGATGGAAGCCGTTGCCCGAGGTGACAAGTCTGGTGCAAAGGTTTGTGAAAAACTTTTGACCATGGATCCTGTCAAGATGAAATTTCTTAACGGAAACTTTGTTCAGAAATGCTTAACGATTGAGTAACTACATTCCTAACTGTATAAGCTTGATTCCAAGATAATGCATGCATCAAACCCAAGCTCTCAATACTAAATCACCAATAAAACATATATATATACATACATATTATCACTCAATATATACGAATTGGTTAAATGAAAAGTTTCTCATCTGCTCCTAGATTTCACACAAGCTGATAACTCAGAGCTTCTTAAACTTCTGTTGACTTAAACTTTGACTTCACCCATGCTATTATTGTCAAAAATTATATTTAACCTGACTGATCCTTAGCTTTATTCTACCCGTTCAGGATGGAGAACCAGGCACACAACGGGTAATCACCGTTTTGTAACTGCTGCGCAAATTTACACAGCTCCTTCACAGAATATTGCATTCAATTCACTCAATAAATCAATCATACATTGGTTTACTTTCAAAACAGTGGAAGAGCTGCTGTTGTGATGGTTGAAGCTTTCGCATTTATGTACTGTACGGGTTTTCATGTAAACTTTTTCTTCCTTCTTCTATCTTTTTGGAGGCATCAAGCTCGACCTTCGAAGCTTCACTGTCGCAACATGTGTTTTATTTTACGGTGTATTTGTTGTGTCATAACCATAGCTGAAACCAGATTTTAGTTTCAAAATGTTTTCATACATTCCGTTCATGTTATCATCATCCAGTCAAATGTTCGTGCAACCAGTTCGTGCAACCAAATTAACAATTGCAATAGCGAAACAACCATAAAAACGACTTATCCAGCAACGAGACAGTACGATTTTTTTGAAAGAAACAAGTAAAAGCATACAGGTTCAATGACTTTTTCGATTTTCCTGAAACGATTCTCTGTCGGAATAAAAAGTCAATTCCGGTCGAGCCAATTAATTTTGTTATTTCTAAACACAAATCTGGTCTTCAGCGATATGACTTATTTTCAACACTCGTCGCTTGGGGCTGATTTGAGTGTGCCAGTTACGGAAATGATTATCTCATATTTTCAGCGCGTCGGTCGCTGGACGCTGGCGCAACTGCGTCAGACCGATGGTATCATCCCATCGCAGTTGGGTACCAACAAGTACGACAGCCAGAAGGGCATGATCGGTATGGGTACCATCCGTAACACCATGTACAAGATCAAATCAGAAGCACTGCAGGTCAGTATTACTATGTAGTAGAACTTGTCTAGTCACTTGGTAAGTTCAAAAATATTAAAAAAGCAACAAACGATTCAATTCATCATCAGTGTAAAACATCCGATCTATTTATAAAAAAATTCACTCCAGGAGATCCCAATTGATATTCTCAAGCGAGGAGAAGCTGAGGTGCGCGCCCAGTCCGGAACCAACAGGTAAACAAATTTCTCGATTCGGCTAACTGTCCGACTAGCAGACGGATCAAATGGTGATGAACGGAATATTGTAGGTATGCGTCTCAGCGTGGCTTTGTCAGCTTCGGTACTTCCCGTGACGTTGCTCGTGAGTCCCACACCCTTGGCAGCAATCTGCAGCCTGTGCCAGAAGAGAAGGTCAGTGGTCTTTGAGCGAATCATTCAGTTAGTCAGTGAGTCAAAAAGTCAATCAGCAATATTCATTTACAGGCCCTGCTCAGCGAGGGCGTCGTCCGTCTGCAGTCCGGTTCAAACAGATTCGCCAGCCAGAAGGGTATGACCGGGTTAGTATTCAGTGTGACTGTTATTGTTTAACTTCTTTTTATTATCAAAACAACATTGCTTCTGCAGTATGGGTACCGCACGTCGTGAGCTGACCAGGATGATTGACTCCAAGCACCCCGAATACGACCACGAGCACCCCGATCAGGCCCACCTGCCGCTCCAGACCGGTACCAACAGATTCGCCAGCCAGAAGGGTGAGTGAGTGAGTGAGTGAGTGAGTGAGTGAGTGAGTGAGTGAGTGAGTGAGTGAGTGAGTGAGTGAGTGAGTGAGTGAGTGAGTGAGTGAGTGAGTGAGTGAGTGAGTGAGTGAGTGAGTGAGTGAGTGAGTGAGTGAGTGAGTGAGTGAGTGAGTGAGTGAGTGAGTGAGTGAGTGAGTGAGTGAGTGAGTGAGTGAGTGAGTGAGTGCGTGAGTGAGTGAGTGAGTGAGTGAGTGAGTGAGTGAGTGAGTGAGTGAGTGAGTGAGTGAGTGAGTGAATGAGTGAGTGAGTGAGTGAGTGAGTGAGTGAGTGAGTGAACGGCTTCGTTACAACTTACAGGTATGACTGCAATCGGTATGGCCCGTCGCGAGCTCACACACATGGTCGACACCAAGCACCCTGAATACGTCATGGACATCAACTTGGACGCCTCCACGATCCCATCGCAAATGGGCAGCAACAAATATGCCAGCCAAGTCGGCATGACCAGCATGGGACAGAGGCGTTGGGAGGTTCGTCTGAATTTAGAATGGTTGTAGGTGTGCATGTCATTTTGTAGTTTTTTAGATGTAGTCTTTGTTAAAAAAGAAACTCGAGTGGGAAACTCCGTATAGTTTTTCACTCAACCCAAGTAACAGTATAAATATAGGGTAGGAAATCTATATAATGCAATTGAATTTTTTCATATTAACAGAGCAATTCGCAACCCATTCACAACAAGAAAAAAATTGCATGTTACAAAGTTCAGCATTTTGAAATAATAATAGATTTCCAGTGTTTCTGAAAGCTTGAATGTAGTTCAATATTTTAATGATAATGGTGTAATGTCTTAGGTGGGAGCGGGTGCGATCAACCGTCAGACACGCAAGTCGCAAGGTATCGTCCCATCACAGTACGGCAGCAACCAGTTCGCCAGCCAGCTCGGCATGACCTCATTCGGCGCACCCCGTCTCCAGACCACCGCCATCGAGGGCGAGGACCTACCTTACGAAGAGGTCGGCCATTCTTTAATTTTTTCATCCATTGAAACATACACTCGTGATTTGTAGAATGGAAAAATACTTCGTAATCAACCTTTGTTTGAAGTTCCATGAACAAGGACCGCGAGCGAGCTAGTTGTCAGGTTTCAACGGATGATTTCCTGTTCTTCAGCAGTTTTTTTCGTTAGAGTTCACATGAAAACTGATGATCATATGTAATCTTCAATTGACCAACATTGATGTTCTGCTGTTTTGCAGATCAAGAAGAGCGCGTGCATCATCCCGTCACAGGCTGGCTGGAATCGCGGCGACTCCCAGGCTGGCTACACGTCGTTCGGTATGGGTCGCGACGTCAAGGGCAAGCATCTCAAGCGTATCTGGGAGTTGGAGTTCCCCGAAGAGGCCGAGGCGCCCGAGATGAACCGCCTGTAAAATCGCAACGGCTACGACCTGACCTGTGTAAAATTTTTGCATATTCACATGTTTTTGCTACGAACTCATGGGGAAGCTTTCGTATAAATGCACCGATGGATTTTCTAAGCGTGATAGCAGAAAAATTATGCGAGATGTTCGACCAATTGGAATCGATGCGGATATATGGTTTCTCATGAGCGCCAAGTTACTTTTTCAATTACATCACATTCAATGTGCCATTTATGTAACACCACAACCTGCAACACGTGTGCCCTATTACTATTACTGAAGGTGCTCCATTCTGATAAGTGTAATTTACTGTGTCCGTCGTCCGGTTTAATATCAGTTTTTACAAACCACAACATGTGCCACCATGAATATTGGTATCTCAGATTTTTATTATACGTACAGTCGATCAGAATTCTATTGAGTTCGATACTTCATATTCGCTCAGCTACTTACTGTATATTTAGTCACTCTCTGCATCAGCTTTAATCAAAGTTTACTCACCACCGGTAGTGTTATCATCCTTAGTTTTAAAATCATATTACACCTACATATTCGCAAAACTCGCCTCTTTCACAATGTCATTTACAATGCGTAGTCACCAATTCATGGCTGAAATCGAACAAGATGCATGTACTGCCACATTTCTGCTACCTTTTGCTGCGCTGTACGACTTGCAGTACTATACATTGAGATATACTGCCTTGCCTCGACCAATGCTCCGACCAGAAAGACGCAGAACACAAATATAAACTTACCGTTTTAAAGTTCAATTGTGATTATCATTTTCTCATTTTCAATATGATTAAAACCAGCAAGATTTTCTACTTTAAGAGAGCGTGTTTCATCTGCAAAAAGACCTGGTGACTAACAAAATTTTTTTTCTATCAACCAGTGTCGAACAAGAAACGCCTCCAACCATCCGTCTCTACTTATCCATTCACCGATTATCTACATTTGATGTCCCATTTAAACTGTAAACTGTATTTTATCTTCTCAAATTGATTTTTATACACGCGATTTTGCATCAAGTTTGTGCGTCGCGTTTGAATTGACTGATTTCAATGAAACGTTGATTCCGAATGTCGTATTGTGGGTCGGTGTATTCATTATTGGGTGATCACCTGTGTTGGTCTTGTCTTTGGGCTTTGACCACGCGCACAGGACGTTCGCATGCGCCTGTTTACTTACATGTTTATGTTGCTTTGTGTTTGTTTGAATTTTCTGTTTTTCTTTAAGTTTTAATTGGAAGATCTTTATTGCATGTTCTTAATTTTGGTAAGGGTAGCTGGAACATGGGATCCACTGTGATATTTTACCAAAAGTGTCTACGTATTATGTTATTCAACTGATTCTGTTCGTAAATATTGTTTAATTTTCTACCATGGACCTAAGCATGTCAGCCTAACACAAGAACACAACAATTGATGATCCCCAATTCGTGTACAAAGATTCAGACTCCGCATGCCCCACCTTTACAACCGTATCTGATTTTTAGTTGCATCCTCACTCCACGACCCCAATCAAATTTAACCCACTTCAACCTTGCAATTCATCCTCCGTGTGCCCATCCGCCCACCTAAACCTATCCTGCCGTCAATCAGCATGAGTCATCCCCAACCGCAACAACAACAACAACAACAACAGCAGCAGGCACCAGTACCACCACCCCGCACCTGGTCACCGGCTCCACATCGTCCTCAACTGCGTCCCATCCTGGCCATGGGTACGTCGTACCTGCACGCCGACATCAACGATCGTCACCATCAGAAACAGCAAGAACTGCAGGCCAAACAGGCGTCGGCCGCCCGGAGGTGGACTCGTGAACAGCTCAAGGCCTCCGATGCCATCATACGAGTCCAGTCCGGTTCGAATCAGCTGGCATCGCAACGAGGCATGACACCATTCGGTGGGCCGCGAGATGTCGTCCAGGGTGTGGCTGGTCTGCACAAGCTCGAGGACGAGTACCAAATCTATAACAGGGAGCTCCAGATGAATGAGGCCCAGTTCCAGGCATATCATCAGCGACAGTCATCGCCCGGGCATAACCATTGAATGGAGGTGTAAATATACAGAAATACTTTTTTAAAGAAGTTTGTCATTTCATGAAGAGAAGATTGGGTTATTTTCTGGAGCTGTTATCCAGAACCAAAGATTTGAATCAGCGTTTAGGAGAAGTTATGGAGTGAGAGTAAAAAACGTTTTGCTTTTCTTTATAAAATAAAAAATTAATAAATATAACCTCGGTTTGTGAAATCGCAAAACTCTGTGGATGTGGGAGAACAGTTCGGCTGCGAAGGTTGTGATACAGTAGTTTATATCTTTCAATGATTTTTCTAAATTCGTTGATTGTTTTTTATTAATTTATGTTTTCCTGGATCAGTAAACGAAAACAATACTTCTATTAGAGTTTAGCCCGTGTACATAATAATGAGAAGAGCGGGACTAACAGACTATCCCTGATTGAGCGCAAGCATTGCCTAAAAATATACATATTTTAAGCGGAATTGAAAAGCAAAACCCGGTAATTTAAAATACAATGTCGGGTTAATTATTCGGTTTATATGTATGTGTATTTATTTTGGTTGTGTCCTATTCAACTAGCTGCGTCCTTACGATTCATAAAAATAACAAGTATTGCTTGGACAAACAGTAAGGATTTATTATGAAATTTCAGTGAAATTTTTTTAAACATGAAAACCTGATGGCAAAAAATATGTACTTTTTCATGTGCCTTTACCATTTGCATTGTATCATATCATATGAGAATCGAAAAGTCTGTGAATAAAGTTTGCTGTGCTCATTTATTAACGAAATTATTATTATCCTTCTTATTTCTTCTTTGAATAAACGAATGAACTTGCATTGTTTGGATTTATTGGAAGGAAGATAAAATTTACACTTATTACTTTGCTTTCATGTTCCAAAACGTTTCAGTGGCAGAATGAATTTTGAAAAAAGTTGCAACCACATATCTATGGAGGCATCTAATTTTTTATAGATACTTCGGACTGTAAAAATTAGAGTATAGTACATTGTAAACGAAATTGTCAGTAGCTAGTATCCCAACAAATTTTTGACTGCATCCGAGTAGAATATGATCAGCAATAAGGAAGCAAACATAATCTTTATGAACAACCTTTAAAACAAACATTTAAAAGCGAGTTCTTCAAGTTAAATTTCATGAACTGAACTTTACGAAGCATATAAAATTCTAGTGTTCCATGTCACTTCATTACTCACTGATTAAAACTAGTTTCATATACTCATTTATGTTGTTCGGCTGTTGTCGCCCTTCTCAGTCGTCGATACCACTCACCGATCCTCACTCGAGAGCACCGTCGAAACCCTTCATATAACATCAACCGATATTCAACCAATAAGTCGAGTGCATGAGGTACATATGTACAGGGTGTCCCATTTAAAAATGAACGTTTGTATTTGCCCTAAAAACCGCAATTTTCAATCGATTATCAAAATTTTTGCGCTAAGTTGTAGACAATTCTTGGAAATTTTGTTTATTTTTTTATTTTTTTAAATTGGAAACACGAATCGGTATTTATAGCGGATTTGCCAACACCCCTGTTTTTGGCTTTTTATATCAGTTAGTTGACTTTTCAATGTGCAGCATGACCTTAACAAACGCAAGTTCAACCGTTGGTTTATGAGTCGAGACAAATATAGTAATGAATTGTATTATTATAACAAGGAAAACATTAAAACCAAACCCGTATGAACCTAACATAGCCAACTGCAGACTAGCAGTGCCCACCGTTGCGCGGCAGCACACAACACAGCAGTTCAACACCACAACCGCAAGGATGCGCTCGCGTAGGCAACCCAAGTAAAATTTAGCGTGTTTTATCACTGAGAAACTAGAACGTGTGTGTTATTCACTCAAAAAATGATTAAAAGTTAGTAAAAAGCTTTGGAATAGTCAGACTTTTCATTGAAACGTCCACTAACGGTTGCCATGTTTAACTGCGGTACTGTGTGCTGCCACGCAAAGGAGGGTACTGGCAGGCAGCATTTGGTTAGGTTATGTTCACACCAATTTGGTTTTCACGTTTTCCATGCTTTAATAATATAGTCAGTTACCTTTAATTGTCTCGATAGAACCAAAATGTTGAACTTCCGTTCCCTTCTGCACATTGAAACGCCAATTAACTGGTGCGAAAACGCCAAAAACAGGGGTGTTAGGAAATTTGCCATAAAAACTGATTATTGACTTCGATTTTCAAAAGTAAAAAAATAAACGAAATTTCCAAGAATTGTCTACAACTTGGCGCAAAAATTTCGTAAATCGAATTGAAATTGCGGTTTTTAGGGCAAATATAAACGTTCATTTTTAAATGGGACACCCTGTATGTACATAAATTTTCCTAGACCCTACCGTATGAAATGAGTTAAACAAAATTACTGAAAAATTCTGAAACAAAACAATAACTGTTAACTGTTTTTAGCCGTGTTTCATCAACATGTCACCTCTCATCATCAACCTGATTGTGCTGACTGTTGGAACGGGTGTCCACTGCCAGTCACACGCCATCGTCCAATTCCTACCGACAATCCAGTGTTGGTCTCTTCTATTCATCTAGAATCGTATTGGTTATATTATATCTTAATTCATCAAGGCCTACAGAAAATTGTTGAGTTGCAGGCCCACAAAATACCTACGAATACGAGATTTACATGCAAACGGAGGACTATCCGGAATCCGGCATTGATCTCAATAAAACCATAGAGTCCATCTTAATTGAATTAGGTTTGATGAATGATTTGATAGATGAATGAATGAATGAATGAATGAATGAATGAATGAATGAATGAATGAATGAATGAATGAATGAATGAATGAATGAATGATTGAATGAATGGATGTATGAATGAATGAAAGAAAGAATAAATGAAAGAATGAATGAATGAATGAATGAATGAATGAATGAATGAATGAATGAATAAATGAATGAATGAATGAATGAATGAATGAATGCATGAATGAATGAAAGAATGAATGAATGGATGGATGGATGGATCATGGATGGATGGATGGATCCTTGGATGTATGGATGGATGGATGGATGGATGGATGGATGGATGGATGGATGGATGGATAAAAAAGATACAATCAGCGGGTCCTTCTATAACAACTAAAATCAACCTTACCGGAACTATACCCGTTGGTTCAACTTATGGTTCCAACGGCTGTATTAACGATAACTGGACGCCGCCGAATAATATTACAGTTGGTTATACCAGAAACTGGCTTGTTGAGATATACAAATGTGTTGAAAGATCTCAATAGGTACAGGATAACGTGTATACGGTAACTGATTATTACTCTTTACATGAGATATACAAACATCTGCAACTGAATAAAGTAGCGAATAAAAGTCTGCATGAATCAAAAAAAAAAATTCAATTGGCTTTTCGTGGAATTTTTTCAAGTTCCTAACTTGTTAGTCAAGTGTTAAAGACACGAGTCGTGCCTATTTGACGTGAGAAATCTTATTTACATATTTGGATATATCAATTTTTTTTCGAGGAACCTGTTAGGGAAATCCGGCGAACAGATCTGCGGATTGACACTCCCAACCATATAAATAAATAACCTTGCTACATGAATAACCATGTTCCAGTTGAAACCGTCGAACGTTGTGTTCTCCAAAGACTCGTGGGTTGTGGCCCGAATCGCTGTCAAAGTGCACTTCAGTCAGCAAACGTGGTTCGCACAGTTTCAGCCAGTGGCTCTCCAAACTGATGCACTACATCGGTCAGAACGCAATGAATTTCCGGTTTACGAAATCGTAACGGAAGGTGAGTGAGTGAAAGAGTGAGTGAGTGAGTGAGTGAGTGAGTGAGTGAGTGAGTGAGTGAGTGAGTGAGTGAGTGAGTGAGTGAGTGAGTGAGTGAGTGAGTGAGTGAGTGAGTGAGTGAGTGAGTGAGTGAGTGAGTGAGTGAGTGAGTGAGTGAGTGAGTGAGTGAGTTAGTGAGTGAGTGAGTGAGTGAGTGAGTGAGTGAGTGAGTGAGTGAGTGAGTGAGTGAGTGAGTGAGTGAGTGAGTGAGTGAGTGAGTGAGTGAGTGAGTGAGTGAGTGAGTGAGTGAGTGAGTGAGTGAGTGAGTGAGTGAGTGAGTGAGTGAGTGAGTGAGTGAGTGAGTGAGTGAGTGAGTGAGTGAGTGAGTGAGTGAGTGAGTGAGTGAGTGAGTGAGTGAGTGAGTGAGTGAGTGAGTGAGTGAGTGAGTGAGTGAGTGAGTGAGTGAGTGAGTGAGTGAGTGAGTGAGTGAGTGAGTGAGTGAGTGAGTGAGTGAGTGAGTGAGTGAGTGAGTGAGTGAAAGAGTGAGTGAGTGAGTGAGTGAGTGAGTGAGTGAGTGAGTGAGTGAGTGAGTGAGTGAGTGAGTGAATGAATGGTTTTCTTTCAGGCGTGGACCTCACAGCGCATTCCTTCAACATCACAATAGCTGGCATAATTGAGAGAAAACAAGCAAATCGAATCATTTTTGCCACATCAGAAGCTGTAGTTCAAGTTTGCCAGCTACATATATGTACTCACTCACTCACTCAGCTCGTTCAATCTCTTAGTCACTTACAGTACCACTCATTCAGTTGTTCAGTATTCCTGTCACTTCTTTATTTCAGGATAACCGCATGGTTCTACTCGATCAAGTCTACAAATTGTCCCGAGTCGACCAGTTCATAATTCATGTTTATGCCAACGATACCAATTGGCCTTGTCCGAATACAAAGGTCAATCATGCAAAAACTATTTCAACCATGCATTATAAACTAAATCTTGTATTCAGTCAGCAAACTAGAAACGCAGAACAATTTTTCACCGGTTTACTAGCCAAAC
>OZ038443.1:13126581-13129081 GCA_964036265.1 Daptonema setosum
TAAGTTAGTCAATATGAGCATTCAAATCGATTGCTCTTCTGATCCACCCCGGTAGAGAACACACAAAACCAGTTACACGTCGACAATGACCACGTGAAAAGTAGATATTTACCTTTTCAACAATCAAACCATTAAGTTTTGACTGTAAAAACCAGTCAGTCAATTACATAGTCAGTCAGTCAGTTAGTTAGTTAGTCAGTCAGTCAGTCTGTCAGTCAGTCATTCCGTCAGTTACATAGTCATTCAGTCAGTCTGTCAGTCAGTCAGTCAGTCAGTCAGTTAGATAGTCAGTCAGTCTGTCTGTCTGTCAGTCAGTCGGTCAGGCAGTCAGTCAGTCAACAAAACACAATCAACGCATTTTAACGCATGAAGTACTCGAACATACGTACAGTATATACCAATAACAGTACCGGTTTAGTGACATTACAGTGTCTGCCGGTGTGAATGGAATTGAGGGCCGGTTGTGTATGGATTGAGTTGAGAAGTGAGATGTTGGGTTCGTCCGATGTTTCGGGTTATAAACCAGTAATGTTTGTTCATCATGTAGGTAATGCAGGTACAACATGGCACAGAAAGACTGGTCGGTCAGTCAACATACTTCAACTGTGAAAGTCAATTCCTTGAAAAATGAACTTACTTCCCAAGGAATAGCCCAACCAGGGTTTTTCTGTTACACTGAAAACTTTTGGCGTGCAACTCAAATTAAAATCTGATTCTGACGCACATTTGAATATTTTGATTTAAAAGTTCAGATTTTCACCCTGTAGTTGAGCAGAGATCAAAGCAAACGAAAAAAAACGTTAAAAATACACGCGTTTCTCATTAAACCGCTAGGAGTGAGTGAGTGAGTGAGTGAGTGGGTGTTTTTGGGCCACATTGTTGTACCTGCGGGGGGAGGTGCCATAGGAGGCTGCATGCCATAAAGCATTGGCATGTTATTTATCGCAATCGATCGGGGCATAACCTTCAGAAAGTAAAACTGTGAGGCTCATTCACTGAGCTAGTCAGTGTGGTCTGTCAACATATCAGTCAGTTAGTCAGTCAGTCAGTCAGTCAGTCAGTCAGTCAGTCAGTCAGACAGTCAGTCAGTCAGTCAGTCAGTCAGTCAGTCAGTCAGTCAGTCAGTCAGTCAGTCAGTCAGTCAGTCAGTCAGTCAGTCAGTCAGTCAGTCAGTCAGTCAGTCAGTCAGTCAGTCAGTCAGTCAGTCAGTCAGTCAGTCAGTCAGTCAGTCAGTCAGTCAGTCAGTCAGTCAGTCAGTCAGTCAGTCAGTCAGTCAGTCAGTCAGTCAGTCAGTTAGTCAGTCAGACAGTCAGTCAATCAGTCAATCAGTCAATCAGTCAGTCAGTCAGTCAGTCAGTCATTAAGTCAGTCAGTCGGTCATACAATGAGTTACCTGGGCACAAGTGCGCAAACTTTTTGTTGGTGCATCCCTGTTTCGTGCATTCCTCAACTCTGGGTTTTTCGGGCTGAAATTCTTAAAACGTATTGCATGATATTTCTCTTCCATTTTGAATAACTGAAATTTGTTTTATCATCTGCTCATCCACTCATCCATTCATTCGCTCAATCAATTCATTCCTCATTCGCTCATTCACTCATTCACTCACACTGAACTAATGCTTCACCTCGACTCGTTCACATAGCATGAAATGTGCATGCATCTCTTGACATGTTACTGCACCGACAACTGAGATATTCAACGTATGTATATAATTACAATTTCTCACACTTTCACGCACCAACACCTACTGTGTACCTATGTAAACACTCTCATTAACTCAGCCATTCAGTCGCTCAGAAATGCACCGCCACAACTCGCTCACATTCGTTGGCTCACTCATTCATTGACTCGCTCATGTACAGGGTGTCCCAGCGAGGGGTTCACGATTTGTTTTTTGAATAACTTTTGTGTACGTTGAGCAACATTCTTAAAATTTGATACTGTAATTACCAACACGTGGCAAATTCTTTGCTTTTTTAAATAAAAAAAATCGTTCACTACAGCTCGTGTTACAGTTGGCTGAAAAAAACCTAAATTTCTGAACGAATTTTCAATAGAATCTCATTTGTAAACATATTCAAAAGTAATTTTAATTAGGATTATACGACAAGTAAATTGACAAATTGCACGAAAAATGTTAATACAATCAATTGTCATATTTATTATTCCACTTTTAATCCTAACTTCATTGTAACTCAACCCATGCACGCGCCCAAAGTCAACGTTTTGTGTGCCATTTGGTCCGGCGGTTTGATCGGCCTTTCATTTTGAAAAAATGTAACCAGTGACAAGTAAACATGCTCGATGTTTTTTTGTTACCGGAACTCTAAGATATCAAGGAATTCTTGAATGGAACGATGGTCATGTAAGCTGTCGGAGCCCCTTCGCACTGGGTACGTTCTGTGCCTGCATGGACTCACTGAATGGGTAGGACGTGGAGGAACCACGGATTGACCGGTGCGACCCCCCGATTGACCGCTTCTGATTACGGGTTTTGAA
>OZ038443.1:13134081-13139081 GCA_964036265.1 Daptonema setosum
TCCGGGATATACCCCCCTTGTACCAGGTATTTCATAATAGTTTTCTGTGCGCCGTAAAATATAACCGGTGTGTGTATTTGGACTGGTATTCAGAGAACGTGTATATGTATTTGAGCCGACTGACAATTGTACTGCATGAATTCTGTTGTTGTTGTTGTTGTTGTTGTTGTTGTTGTTGTTGTTGTTGTTGTTGTTGTCTTCTTTTTTGGTAAAACCAATTTTCACAGCTCGTTGAAAGAAATTGACGGTAGATAATGAAGTTAAACAAATACCAGTTGATTATAAGACAAAATGTTCGTTTGCATTTATGTTTGCATAACATTATCATAATCCATTCGGCATTCATAAAACGCATCAAAGGTATAGAACATCGAGATGAAGACTTGGAGCATTCCGTGTAGCTTACGAGTTAAGAAGTATCTCTAATGACAAACGGAACCCATTTGAAAGGTGGGAGCTGAAAGTGAACATTTTTCTGGAACAAGGGAACAACGTCTGAAACCTCCATTGAAGTCTTCTGTTTCAAATTAAAAATGCAAAAACTTCTGAAAAATCATTGAAATAGCCAGCTGAAACCCATTCTAGTTCACGTGTTCCTAAAGCATTACATTTCAGAATGCACCAAAATTCTACAACTTTTCCAGGCACCTGTTTTCTAGTTATTGTTATGCGGGAATATCTTCCGTTTCCTTACATGTTCATGGACTCGTGTATTCTTTATATAATGAAAATGAGATGTAAATCCGTATGGAATTACCTGTAACATAACAATGATTTCACTTGAACCCGCTGCAGTTCAGTTATCAAAGAGTATTTAACTACAGTTCAATTGCGCTGTGCATTAACTTTCACTTGATTTACATAATTGGGTTCTAACAAGTTTTGAGTCTTATTTTTATTGCATCTATGTTGGGTATCTTAAGAAAGTTTTGTTCCAAAATATACTGGGTACATGGGTGCTTTTGTTGGTGTTCATTAAAGGTGTAATCCACCCTGAATTACAAGTATTATATATGCATTTACCCGGTTTTCGCAACATCAAACAAAGCAGCTAACAAATTGCTAAAATTTCTTTATTCTGATTATACAATGCTGATAAAGTTAATAGTCTATTTAATATTCACGTTACTGATATACATAACTACAATAATCAATTGTACTTTTACTGCTTACTGAAATTTTTTTTATCACAAATTCCAAATTCCAATGATGCGCCAATCGAATCCTCTATTTAGTTGCCATTCTGCAGAACAAGCTAATCAGTTTTTTATTTAGTGAATGAGTGAATGAGTCAGTGAGTCTTTGTTTACCTGAGGGGGAGGGCCCATGGGAGGTGGTGGGCCATGGTGCTGCGGAATGTTGTCGCAGTCAATTTGGGCGTCACCTACAGACGAGAAGATTAGAGATGTCAGTGAGCCACAGCCAGACAGTCAGTCAGTCAGTCAGTGAATAAGCCAATCAGTCAGTCAGTCCGTGAGTAAGCCAATCAGTCAGTCAGTCAGTAAATATACCAATCAGTCAGTCGGTCAGTCAACCTGGGCACAACTGCGCAAATTTAGCGTTGGCGCACTGGCAACCCTGCTTCATGCATTGCTGAACATCTGGTGTCTTCGGGCTAAAATAAAGTTTACGTAATATTTGTTTATTTCACTCACTCACTAAACGATCGATTCAATCACTCGCTCATTTTTTCTCTTGCTCACTAACTAATTTTGAACTGTTCTTGTATACTTACCATGAGTTCTGCATGCAGGTCTTGAACGTGTTACTGCACCGACAGCTGAAACAGTAAATTCACATACACAGTAAATATTACATAAATTGCTCACTCATTCACTCACTCACTCACTCACTCACTCACTCACTCACTCACTCACTCACTCACTCACTCACTCACTCACTGTACCTTGGTGGTGGGAGATTAGCCCTATTTGGGCGGCTTGGAGGTGGACCGTTCCTAGGACTGCATTCAGCAAACACGGTTTGGTGGTTCTGGAATATCTAGTTTATTAACATACATACTGAAAGACTGACTGACATTACTGACTGACTGACTGACTGACTCACTCACTCACTCACTCACTCACTCACTCACTCACTCACTCACTCACTCACTCACTCACTCACTCACTCACTCACTCACTCACTCACTCACTCACTCACTCACTCACTAACCTGTCTCTGGCATTCCGAAGGTTGCGGTGGTGCACCGTTACCTTCACCTGGGAATCGGTTTCCACTTCCTGAGAATATTTGTGTGACTTACATTTTAACTGGTTCACTGGCTCATTGCGTGACTGATTGACAAGCTAACTGACTGACTGACTGACTGAATGACTGACTGACTGCCAGATTGACAGGCTTGCTGGCTGACTGGCTGACTGACTGACTGACTGATTTATTGAGTGACTGAATCACTGACGGACTCACCGAATTGGAAACCATTAGGGCAGGTACTGTCTGAGCAGCTGAAAAAACAATGCATCCCAATTTTAACACTATCAAACACAGACCATGCAACGAAGTTGATAAGAAGGCAAAAAACACAAACAACCAGAACCAACTCATTTTTGCATTGGTTAACTGCGGCTTCGTGACACAGACGCATGTCATCCATAACTTTATCGCAGTTCTGTAATCAATGGTTCAGTAAGTCGGTCAGTCAGTCAGTCAGTCAGTCAGTCAGTCAGTCAGTCAGTCAGTCAGTCAGTCAGTCAGTCAATGATTCCCACTGTCTTTCAGTAATACCACTGACCAGGGTCTGTGCCATGGCGCAGCCTACCATCACAACAGCCAAAATAGCGTAGCGCAACATATCGTACGATTGGTTGTCACTGGAATTCTTCTGAAAAAAAGATAATTATCATGCTGTTAATGTTGATATAGTAATGTTGATGTTGATATAGTACTATTGATGTTGATATAGTAATGTTGATGTTGATATAGTACTGTTGATGGCTCGAGCTATGAACTGATGATAGCGAACCGTCGGCCTCTCGTATTTATACCAGAGTTGGATCGTTACGTCACTGGCTACGTCACCAAATCTCATGTCGCAAATCCTATAAAACCCATTCAAATTCAACCTGGTTTTCCTCTAAAAACCACAACCACGAGGAACATTGAAAAAAACTAGCTGGTTGTGGTATTATCGTATTGACTTAATGGACTTTCTCAAAGTTTTTTCGGCGAAGGGAAATAACAAGTGAGCAACATTGATTGTATTGTTGGTTACGTCATGATGTTGATGTTTGCATGTCTTATTTTTCACAGAGATGCCTCTTTTGTACCCGGGTGTCTCATGCAAGTTTATCTAAACCCTCTAAAACCAATTCAAAACACTTGGTTGTCAGATAAAAACCTCAACCACGAGAAACGTTGTGCTGAAGTCTGGTAATTTAATGTAAAAAAACTACATAGCTCGTATTAACAGGTTAAACATCTTCAAGGTTTTTGAACTAAAGTTAACAACTTTGATTTTTTTGACGTGTTACGTCATAATGTTGACTTTTGTTGCTCATTCTACGAGGATATACCCCTATGATCCGGAGTATTCCATACCGGTTTTTCCTGGGTACGTGATTTTCAAATATCCGGTGATTTTTTTAACACGAATAACTTGCTGGTTACTGTATTCCAATATTGACTTAACAAATTTTCTCAAGGATTTTAGCCAGAAACATAGGTGAGCAACTTCGATTGCATCAATGTGTTACGTCATGAAAATAATGTTTCTTGTCTTATTTTTCCCGGATATACCCCCTCCCTTTGTACCAGGCATTCCATACCAGTTTTCTGTGCATGATTTTCAAATACTTGTAGTCTCTCAATGCGACAATTTTTTGTGCGCCCAAAATAAAACCGGTGTATGTATTTGAACTGGTATTCAGAGAACCTGTATATTTGAGCCGACTGACATGCTGCACGAAGTATGTTGTTGTTGTGGTTGTTGTTGTTGCTGTTGTTGTTGTTTTTGTTGTTGTTTTTGTTGTTGTTGTTGTTGTCTTCTTTTCCGGTAAAACCATTTTTCACAGCTTTTTGAAAGAAATGGACGGCAGATAATGAAGTTAGCAATATCAGTTGATTGATTACAAAACAAAATGTTCGTTTGCATTTATGTTTGCATCCATTCGGAATTCATAAAACGCATCAAAGGTATAGAACATCGAGATAAAGACTTGGAGCATTCCGTGTAGCTTACGAGTTAAGAAGTATCTCTAATGACAAACGGAACCCATTTGAAAGGTGGGAGCCGAAAGTGAACATTTTACTGGAACAAGGGAACAACGTCTGATATCTCCATTGAAGTCTTCTGTTTCAAACTAAAAACGCAAAAATTTCTAAAGAATCATTGAAATAGCCAGCTGAAACCTAGTTCACTTGTACTTAAAGCATTACATTTCAGAATGCACCAAAATTCTACAACTTTTCCTTGCACCTGTTTTCTAGTTATTGTTATGAGGAAATATCTTCCGTTTCCTTACATGTTCATGGACTCGTGTATTCTTTATATAATGAAACTGAGATGTAAATCCGTATGGAATTACCTGTAACATAACAATGATTTCACTTGAACCAGCCAGTTCAATTATCAAAGAATATTTAACTACCATATTGCGCTGAGCATTAACTTTCACTTGATTCACATATTTGGGTTCTAAGAAGTTTTCAGTCATATTTTTATTGCATCTATGTTGGTTATCTCGAAAGAATGGTTGGTTCCAAAATATACAGGGTGCATCGTTGCTTTTGTTGGTGTTCATTGAGGGTGTAATCCACCCTGAATTACAAGTATATGCATTTACCCGGTTTTCGGGTAACATCAAACAAAGCAGAATAAGTTGCTAGAATTTCTTTATTAGGATTATACAATATTGATAAAGTTCATAGTTTATAAAATAATTACGTTACTGATATACATACTTTCAATAATCAATTGTACTTTTACTGCTAACTGAAAAATACTTTTATCACAAATTCCAACTCCAATGATGCGCCAA
>OZ038443.1:13141581-13164751 GCA_964036265.1 Daptonema setosum
CATCGGGCTGCCGTATTTATACCAGAGGTGGATCGGTACGTCACTGACTACGTCACCAAATCTCATGTCGCACTCCAATAAAACCTATTCAAACTGAACCCGGTTGGCCTACAAAAACCCCAACCACGAGGAACATTATGTGAGTCTGGTGGTATTGACTCAACGAACAATTTCAAGGTTTTTATACTGAAAAAAAACAAGTGAGCAACTTCGATTGTATTGATGTGTTACGTCATGATGTTTGCTTGTCCAATTTTTTCACGGATATGCCCCTTTGGACCCCTGTATCTCATACCAGTTTTACCTGGATGCGTGATTCCCATGCGAGAATAACTTGTGAATAGTACGAAAATTTTCAGCTCTCATAATATAAACCCGTATCGGAACTGGTATTCATAGAATTTCTATGCATCGGGTTATGTAAACGAATCTGAACACCCTGAATGTTGTTGTTGTTGTTAATGTTGTTGTTAATGTTGTTGTTGTTGTTGTTGTTGTTGTTGTTGTTGTTGTTGTTGTTGTTGTTGTTGTTGTTGTTGTTGTTGTTGTTGTTGTTGTTGTTGTTGTTGTTGTTGTTGTTGTTGTTGTTGTTGTTGTTGTTGTTGTTGTTGTTGTTATTGTTGTTTTTGTTGTTGTTGTTGTTGTTATCTAACGTGAAGGTATTTGACTGATTATTTTTTGTTGTATGAACTTGTTTAACATCTGGCTCAACCAGCCTGCAAACGGTTTGTTGACTTTGTTTGATGACGACACGTGTTTGATTTTATGTACATTGTAGAATACACAAAGTCTATACCCCAATAACTTATTCTTCAATTACAAGTTGGCACCAGTTTTCTTCACCGAACCCCGATTTCTCTCCATTCAAATACTAAGTTTCGTAGAAAATAAAACGTTTGCGTCCCGTTATAATGAGTATGATAATATAAATATAATATAAAGTCTTGCAATAAGACCCTGTACATAATCGTGGAAAAGTTGGTATTGGTAAACAATTTTTTTTCCATTTCGACGCACCTGCATTCAGAAAAAATAGCTTCATACCGTATATTATAAGTTGATTTTAGAACTGAGATTTTTTCGCATTATACGGATTGACGAAGGTTGAACGACTTTTTTCTTACCGTTTCTGAATTTTTTTAAACTTCATGCTCAACAGAACAAACATGAAGGTCGGGTTTGTGTTTTTTGCTTTCTTATAATTTGCTTAATGTAGATGTTTTCTTATATGTACAACGAAAATAATCTGTTTTAATTACAATACATTTTTGAAACTAGTTGCCATAAAGTGTTGCTCACATTATTTATTGCACTCTTCCCGGTAAATGAAAAAATGTCACATTCATTGTCACATTATAATAAGCACTAAAAATAATGGTAAATATATTGACCTATGTATTTATCGGGCTTTATTTTTCCATTGTGATTAATTGCATGGAATGAGATTATTCACCGAATACAATATTTGTGTTTTTTTCAAGCGTTAATAGATGATTCATGACTGATTTTAAAGCCCGATAGATTATAAGCAAGTTATACGTTATGTAAATTATAGTCACTGACTTGTAGGCAACGAAGCTCAGTCCAGGTAGCGCAAATTCAAAATCTTAAACAAGGTATAAAAAGAAGTTTGAATGGCGCGTCAAAAAAGTGTATCTACAACATTTATATTATATATATATGTACTGTATGTATAATATGAATCACAAATAGGTATATGCAGAGTGTCCCATTTAAAAGTAATGTTTTGTTTTGCCATAAATTTGCTATGGTCAACCGAGGACTTTCAGAGATTTTTGCATGAAAATTTAAACGAACCTCTGATTAAAAAATTGTAAACGCTCAAAAATGTCATACATTTTTTTGAAATGCAACATAATATCAGTTACAAAAGTTAATTTTAGAAAAAAATTATAGCAAAAACAAGACGTAACTTTTAGACATGACACTCTGTAACACTGAACCATGTTCGACTGATTCTTTGGAATCATTGGAATATATCATTGGACCATATCTTTTAACATTCTCACTGCATAATCTTTATATCTGCCTTTTGCAGCTCATAACAAACATTGGAATATGAGTTACAGTGAAAAGCCAAATATTTAACACAGTTACAGTATCGCCAAAACGGTGAACGGGATTGGAACAAAACCCCGTTTGAACAAAGCAACTGAAACAAATGAACCATAAGTCACGTTAAGCAGTACACGTTTTGGCAATAATGAAATTAACATCTCCATACAAAAAATATATGTGAAAATGAATATAATAACGAAACAGTAAAATAACAGAATAATGTTGTGTTAATACTGTGTTTGGGTTAGCTTTTTTGTATTTAATGAATAAATGGTGTTTTTAGAGCGGAAACAATAACAAACTCACTAGTTGAATCATGAAATTTACTATAAATTGAAAAGGTTGATATTCTGCATGTATATTATATTTGGGTAAGCTTACATTGTATAAAAATAACAAAATGTATTTACATTAGGAAATAAAATGTATAATTGCAAAATAAGCCGATGTTCGTCACTTTCCCGTTGTGATTGTTATCCGGGGCACTGTGGTCTCAGTCTGAAAAAGATTAGCGATCACTCACTCACTCCCTCACTCACTAACTGTTTCCCGCACTCATTCACTCACTCAGTCACTCACTATCTCACTTACTCACTCACTCACTCACTCAGTCACTCACTATCTCACATACTCACTCACTCAATCACTCACCGAAGTTGTTGTGTTCTCTGATTCATTGCTGTTCATATGAAAAAGATTAGCGATCACTCACTCACTCCCTCACTCACTAACTGTTTCCCGCACTCATTCACTCACTCAGTCACTCACTATCTCACTTACTCACTCACTCACTCACTCAGTCACTCACTATCTCACATACTCACTCACTCAATCACTCACCGAAGTTGTTGTGTTCTCTGATTCATTGCTGTTCATATATAAAGGGTCTGTTGGGTCTACGCATTGATTAGATGAAGGTAATCTTTCCCGCGGCGTCGTCGGATCCGTAGGTACCTGAACACATCCAGTCAGTCAGTCAGTCAGTCAGTCAGTCAGTCAGTCAGTCAGTCAGTCAGTCAGTCAGTCAGTCAGTCAGTCAATCCTTCACTAACACGTAGATGAATATCGGCTTCTCTATGGAATCCACTACCCGTAGCGTTGCATCCGTAATAAAACTGGGAATTCGATGTAGTGGTCGACATTTTTGGCGATATATAATTCTAGGATATATATTTTTATAATTCAGTTGCGCTGAGCGATGAGTTTCAGGAATCTGAATAAACGTAATGTAATTTTTATGTTTATAATTGTTATTCTCGGTATTATTGTTTTTCGATCAATCGATGGAGCAATGAAACTGTGACAAGCCGATATATGCATGAACAGGGTTTTTATTATATATTATTATGCTTGAGATGTATGTATTTCCTGTACAAACATAATTGTTTCCGTTATGCACATCATGTATTTCAGATTTTAGTTTACCGTATGCGAACATCCGAAGGTCGTGGGTTCGAATCTTACCAGGTTACTTGTCATACCCCTATTCAACCGAATATTTGTACAATAATACGACAAAAAAAAATCTAGAATATTCTAGATGATTTTGAAAAAAAATCACTGAACTCATTTAACGGTGATACAACTCCAATTAACTCTCATGCATGGAACATCCTAATTGGGTTGAATCAAACGAACACAACGTGAGTTCAAGTTATTAAAGTTATATGGAAAAAAATTCAAGTTCCATATATCTTCTATCAGCAGAAATAAAAGTATGAGTCCGTGATGTAACTGAATTGACGTAGGTGAAGCCACAGTGGATTATATTGGAAGTTATCGGCACAAGCAGTATTATACAGTAATCCAATAACTGAAATCACCAGCGTGTCTGGGCATCATTACATGTACCATGGCCGCACGTACATACATCATGTACTTATGTATGTATGTACCTATTCTAGAAACTGGTTGCTTGATACATATCATAGAAAACAGACAGAGTTTTAAAACCTTTTCTATGGAAGTCGGGTAACAATTTCAAGAAGAAGGAGAAAGTTTATGGTTTCAAACCATTTGGCTAATTACTGTATGATCTTTAGAATTTAGTACACATAAGTTTGTTCCTTAAACTGAGGTCAAATTAAAAAAAAATAATCGATGATTTGGTTTTCTATGATGTCTTAAATATATTCAGCAAAAAAGCAATTTTTGATGTCCGATCTGACTGGCGAAGGATTCTAGTTTAATTGTTATTGCAGTGGCCAAAACAAAGGGAGAAAATTGATCTTAGTGAATCTCAAACGTCAAATATTGAAGCAAAATATGAAGAACTACTGTAACATATGAACAGCTGAAATGCAGAATATAGGAACGACCTCTGCGATAACTTGATAGACATCGACAGACAAAATCGAGAAAAAGCATGACTCAGATTTCGAAATGGTTTGTCATAAAGCCAAGAATCCGCGGGATCACATGACAACAGAAGAAACAAGTTGGCTTTAGAGTAATGAGGCATTGTCATGATACTTATCCGGTCGTACCAAGTCATGGCTCTTTCACCCCTAGCGGACGGGAAAGGGTGGAAAATGGGGAAATCCTCCTTCTTTGGTGTTTTCAAAAAGTAAAATTTGTTCCCTAAGGTATAGGTAAATTTGACTAAAAACTGCCAATTCCTACTCTTTGAAGAGTTTTACCTCGTATTTGGAGAATCAGCTCGTCCGCCAGTGCTTGATGGTGAACAAAAGTTGTACGTTCAGGAGATATAGTAAAATACATGGTTCATAAACTACTGCCTGCCGCCTGGCAACCGAAGAAGTCAAAATAATGATCCGTGAAAACTGTAGGTCGTTGGTTTTGTTCCGCCTGCCAACATGAGTAGGCTGGTTTGCAACAACCTTTTACAGCAGATTACAGTACTATCAGCAGTTTGAACGTTTTATCACCCATGATCTGTCAACAAACGTCTATATTTTGGAGCAACGAAACTGGAATACATATTTTAATACATGTTCACACGTTCAGACGGAAATCGCATGAAGGGTAAACACTGAAATGATATGATACGTACTGTAAGTATGATAGACTGTCCGGTATGTAAAAAAATTTACTACTCGGATAGAATTTTAAGAATGTTAGAGCCTGCGATAAGTTAATCAAATTAGATTACAAAGTCGACATTCATATTATCTAGATTAAAAAATGTAACTACACAAGTTGGAACTCGGTGCTAGAAGGATTTTTACCGAGAAAATATCGAGAACCCCAATACTCTTGGTTGTTACAAGTAAAAATCACAAAAACGAACTGTCCTCTGGACTTTTTTATGCGTGACTTCTGTAATGATACATACAAATAATGGTTCACTCACTTACACGCATGATCGTATAATAACAGAAATCAAGTATCGTAAGATGATTTGAAATAACTGATCTATGGGTTATGTAGTTATACTGTAGCAGGATATTACGGAACAGGATATTGATGATTGAAGAAACCATAACCCAATCAAAGGAAACCACGAGAATCTTCTAGAATCAGAATTCTAGAGACTACATCTTCTCAAACATGGTTAAATTAAATTGAATATTTTCATGTCATGTTCTGAATAGATCATTTATTAACTATAGGTGTTTTATCATGCAAAACAAGTTAATAAACAACGAATGTAACTGGATACATGAAAATGCCAATTAGGAAGTTTGAATACAGTTCATGCACTTTGATCAAAGGAATCGGTAGGTCAATCGAATAGGTCACAATCAATTGATACAAAACAATGGAAAACGGTAAGCCAGATAAATAAACAGAATTATCACATTGCAGTAAAGTTTGACTAAACATGAATATATGAATCTGATTTCAAGTTTCAGATTCTCAACAGAATGAATTTCGCAAATGAACTTCAGTATGTCCGTATACAACATTTATATATTCAATGATGAGTCATTTGTATTTATGTATTACAATTGGTTCGTGACGTAAAACGGCTGCGCATTTTAATACAACGTTACATCATAATAACACGTGTGTAACGTCATGTTCACATGCAATGTTTAGTCGATGAATAATAACACCTTTGATACTTTTCAAATCATATTTTGCACAATCATACTCAACAAATCAGCTTCCGTGCTTGGAATAGTTTTACGGGACAAATTAGCTTGTTGTACTCGATGACTAGAGTAATTTCTATCAGACTTTTTTTATCGTAATATTTACTTACATAGAATACATTTGCTGAATGATATAAAGCGTCTGTTAGCAATACAAACACAATACTTTTATATCACACAGTTGAAACAACCGATTTGAAGTAGTGTTTAACCGAAATGCCTGCAACTCACTCAATATATACCGCAGAGATGAGTCATTGAAGGCTGTGGTATAGAAAGCGTATTGGTATTCGAGCCACATTGATGTGCTTCACAATAAAGCCCTACACGTTCCTTGATGTGTATACAAATATTTATCTGCAGTTATTCACAAGTTGTTGGGTTTATTATGTACACGTGCATGAATACACATGACTGAGTTCAACAAACAACTTGACTTAATGAATTTTATGCTCACATTATTTATGTATTATATATGTATGATAGATTACGGTATTTACTATGTAGTCAGTGTTACTTTGCTTCCTTGAAACCCGAGTTCTGCTCCTAATGTTTATGTCTGAAATAATGAGTCATGTTCAGTTGGAGATTCTGTAGAAAATTTTTTTCGCGAACTAGTCCGTTATTTACTCTCTTCTGAAACTTTTCAGTTCTTCACCGTGGACATGTTGAAAACGAATTTCAATGAAATTGGCTTAGATGTTTTGTACTCACGGCACTGGCGGACGACTCAACCCCCAAAGGAAGGGGCATCGTCAAAGAGGGGGAATTAGCAGTTTTCATGCAACTCAGGAATCAAAGTAATTGAGAACGCCAAAGAGGGCGAATTCCACATTTCTCCTTTTCCCATCACCATCTAATACATGCACAAGTGTCTGTTTGCTTGTCTGCTGAGTCATCGATATATTTGTGCCACAATGTTTACACAACTGGATACTTGACACCTTGACATTACCAGTATTTTGTGACACATCCGATTGCACAGTGAAAATTTTATCATACAGGATAGTATTTTCTATCGAATCGGGTCGGGATAGTGATATGATTGACATTTTCTTTATGATGATAGATGCATTGCAAACAGCGTTAGGAGGATTTATCCTGTTATCAGGGCGAAAGCGAGGAGACGATCTGGCTTATTATCTGAACCGATGATCAATGATCCAAGACTTCACATTGAAGACTAAAATTATGTTCATGCATTGACAATTAATTTAAGTGAGCGAAGTGTTTTGAATTAAAAAAATCTGATTACAGACATCTTCAAAAACTTCTCAACACTATTGTACGCATACGCCGATTACAGAAGATATCACTCATTAACATCAGAAAGCCCCTTGTGTCTGGATAAAACAGGGTCATGTTGTATAAATGAGATTCCCCAATATTAACACTTTAGAGTGTTTGATTGGTTGTGGAAATTGTGGTCGAACAAAAAGATGATTAAATTTCTCCCAGTTCCAATGATGATAAAATTTCATTAGTAAACGCTAATTAATTACATTCGTTATAAGCGATAACGTGTGGGAGATTACAGAAAAATAGTTATGTGCAGAAATCTATCTGGTTATCAAGCAAGTGCGAGGTCACGGGATTATCAGTAATGAATCACTTACATTACAGTATAATAACGATTGCATAACAATTACATAGGTGTGGCGAAAACAAGAATTTGAGACCGCTTACAGGTGTCTTAGAACTGAAACTTCTAAAAGTAGAACTAAAAGGTGCTTCGTAGCCAATCCTATGGAACACGTGAAATATAGAAACTCAATTCCGTGGTCATAAATTCGGGGAAAACGAGGTATTTGTCCACTCCAAACTGAGAATGAACGAACGGAAAGCTGACCACAGTGGAAGTTTTGTACAACTTGATGTTCTGAGAGGAAAATAACATTTATTTAATTAACACCTCTCAAAGCGACGAGTGTATGTAACGAGGCCAATTATAATACAAAAATGCAGACTGATGTTCAATCAAAATTATCTACGGTCTCGATCAGATTCAGGTGGCTAGAACTTGACCCGAGTATGTAAATTAGAATATTATAATCGCTATAACTTGGCTAAACGAGTTATTATTTTTATACATAAATTACTGAACCAAGAGGCACAAAATTGTTTCGCGTTTTCAAATTATGTTTGCACAAGAACGCTATATTTTGTATGTATTTTATTAAGACATTCATTCGTGTACAAACATATTCATTCAGTTAACATGTCTGAAATATTTCTACAAAAACACAGAAAATCCTTGAGTGAAAAATGTCATTGAGTGAAACGGCGTGAAGTTCAAATGGTGTTCATAAATTGAGAATGCTATTATATTATTGATGAATTGAAAGAACCTTGTTTGCGAGGTTCCGTGTTTCCTGCAAGTTCGGTGAGGTCAAGATTCATTCTGACCAATTTGCACGTTCATTCAAGTGGAAAACGTAAACAGACACTTAAATCATAAACAAGTATGAACATAATCAAGAAATGAGGTTTTCTTCACGTATGTAGAATAATTACTTGTATATTTTCTTTGTCCTATGAAAGGATATAATACCGGTGAGAACCAGTGATAAACAAGGTGCCGTGGTCAATAATGGGCTCGGCTGCCGGATAATGGTGCCCGGAAATGTTAGCAAAACGGTTGTCACGGGCGACTGGTACCACCGTAGTTATATAGTACTATGACTGGTACCACCGTGGTTATATAGTACTTGTGAAACGTGAACGATACCGGTTCATGAGTGACTGGTAATGATGATTATAAATATGAATATAGCCAGTGCGAAAAATATAAAGTTATATAAATAAATAAATATAAATAAATAAATATAAAATCGTACTCTCCCTCCATTTTTACAGCAAATAAGATTTACTGCCGATTATGATAACTGATTGTCCCTTCACTAAGCTGTCAATCTGTGAATACTCTTCTTGACGTCAGAGACAGCATAACCCTAGACATATTTCAGATTTCAAACATTGAAAAATCATAACACATACAACAAATAAAGCGGCTTTGAAAGTCTCGAAACGAAATCAAATTAACCACACAATGCCTGTTTACAAATCAGATCAGGCATCAGAAAAGCTCTCAATCTCACCACTCAAATCCACTTAATGATGGAAGCCAGATTAAACGAGGCGCGCCCTCCGAGTGGGTGAGTGAGTGAGTGAGTGAGAGAGTGAGACGTAAGAACACGTTACTGAATGTAACAGTGTAGGTACGAGAGTAATCAGCCGTGCATGTAAGAAACCTTACGAGCAAAAGATCCAATCGAATTATCATTAGCGAACCGTTAACACTACTAATGATACTGTAGCTAAGACCGTATATTCATAAACATAATTAATTATTATTCTTTATAAAGATGTCTGTAAATTATCAAGATGAACAAGGTTTCGTAACGTTTTCTATGAAACTACAAAAAGTATGGGTTATTTTGAAATAATTCAAGGGGTGTTTCAAACTTCGAACACAGCTCAAGCTCAGTAATCGGTATATTTATATCTTGAATTAACAGCAAACACATTCTTTTAAACAATGAATCTGTGAAGCCTAAAAAACTCACTTTGGCCGGAAAACGTCAATAATCAGGTACTCAGTCGGTGAATACTTAACCGGACTACTGATGGCGTATGTACGTTATTTAGTTTTTGGCATGGAAAACTAAAGACAATAGTGCCCAGTTATTTTTTCCCAGTTTCCCATTAGCTGGACACCTACGCCTTTTGTTTGGAAACTGCATGCATTATGCTTAACTCAACTGCTAGATATTTGCTAGCTAACGTAAACGAACTCAAATATTAAATATTGTGCATTTGTAAACTTTCTCATCTGGAAATAAGTAATACCTTTGAATAAACATCTGGCTAATAGAATAACTGTGTACATGTCTTGGAATCAGTCTACGGTATGTATAGCTCTGCTGTACGTATAGCTTCTTTACTTGGTTATGGGGACTGCTATTTGAAAGCCCGTCTTAAGCGTTTTATTTAACAATGCATGCCCAGATATGTACACATTCTATTTCACCAAAAAATATAAAATACTCTAGCAAATGAATGATAAAACTGGCATCTATTCATAATCAGTCTTAATCAACTGGAAATGCTACATGCTAAGGTTGTTTCCTTTATCAAGCCACCAGCAACCAAAAAACACATCCACTGGCGTGAAACGAAAGGAATTAGAGCGGCACAAATATATTCTATTACGTTTGACCAAGGGTTACTGTAGCCGCCCAGTCTGGCAAAACATTTAGCTCGAATTTCGTATAGATATGTACATAGATGTATGTACAAATATGTACTGAATATAGTCGACATAACCATTCCAATTGTTGTTCGATTAAATGTGTAAAACCCTCCAAGTAGTTTTTGTTCAGCTCGCGTGCAAGACCTGAACCGATTTAAAAAAATTCATAAAGCAACGGACTGGAAAATAATTTTTAACCTGATGCAGAAGAAATTGTCTTGTATGCTATATGTAGTTGGGCAAAAACGACTAACGTGTTTCTAGCGAACTTTAACATTTTCTCAAAAGCTGAAAGTTTTACACTAATGGACAGTAGAAACTCGCGCGCAATAATTGACAAACCATAAAACCTCAAACCACTCACTCACTCACTCACTCACTCACTCACTCACTCACTCACTCACTCACTCACTCACTCACTCACTCACTCACTCACTCACTCACTCACTCACGCACCCACTCATTCACGCACCACGTGAAAAAAACTTCAGCAATGTAACCAAGCACGCTTAATCTGATTATCGAGGTGGAGCCAGGAAGGTTCATGAGGCACAAAAGATTGATTCCTTTAAGCCGTTTGGCTGAACAAGCAGAAGGTAGAGGAACTGATATGAAAACGCTTAATGTATTCCTCGTGGATAGATGATCAAACATTTAGGCTTATCGGCAATAGCTGCTTGCTATAAGTTGGCAAGTGTTTGTTTCCGAATCGTTTAAGAGTGAAAATGTAACATTAAATGGAATATGGTTTGGGTTGATACTCAATCCGCAGCTGGTGGTGCCATGGTAATCTGATTGTGAGTGAATGGTGTCGTAGTATTGCAATCATGTCTACTTGTTTAGGCATCATGTACTACACAACTCAACTGGTTCTGCTTGAATTGTGTATGATTGCGAGGCATCAGGCACATGTTACATAAAACGCTTATTCAAACATAAAAACTTGATGATAACGCATACAGAGATATTGTATTTATGTACGAAAACTTAGTCAAAAGAAAAATATGATATTTTGTAGAGGTTTATAATGAACTGAGCACCTTCGGTAAAATGGTAATCATTCCAAACTATTTTAGTATAATTGGCCCATCGACCTACTGTATGTAATTTCTGTAACGCAAGCCAAAGCCTTTATAAAGTCCTATACAGTTCTATTTTAAGCCATGTGAGGTTCCATGTGAATGTCCATGTGTTCATTCTGTATTAAACGACATTTCAAGCCTATCGGCAGGTTCGGGCGGTACCAAACATACAATACCAGACAGTGTTATCTATCTGGTTGAGTACCCGACAAACACTGATTCCTAATTCATTTCGCCAGGAAACTCAGAGCTTTGAGAAAAAACTGTCAAACCACGTTTGTATACTGTTAATAAATAGTATGTTTTTTTGGGAAACAGAATATTCGTTCTTCTGAATTTTTAAGGAAAGCAAATATTCGCTACTGTTTAGCATTGAAACAATAAGAACTATGTCGGATTCACCCCATTTCATTAGATAATGAAATTTGCGCCTAATTTAAGGAATTCCATCAAGCATAGATTTGGTTGTTATTGTTGTTGTTCGTGGAATTAGGTGACATTCCTGAGGAACACATCACTATTTTGTGACTCAATGAATGAACATTAATGGAGTTCTGAAGAACAAATGAGTTTTGGAACGAGTTACGGATGTAATCACAGATGAAAACACAGATTCTGAATGAAAATGCGTTATCTCCCGTGAATTCGGACGTGAAACATTTATGGTGTTCGGCTCGTTCTAATACCAGATGCTAATGTGCCTTTAGTTCAGAGTGAACTCCAGAAATGATTTGAGAAAAAACTACAATTTGAACTTTTCAACAAACAACTAGAACCAGCATTTAAACGTCATTTCCGGTTGACAGTTAAGTATCATATAAATATGGTTAGAGTGTCGGTTCACTAGCGGGCGAGCCAAACTTCCAAAGGGCGGGAAATTTCGTCAAAGAGGTAGGAATTGCCAGTTTGAGGCCATTTCATCCACACCTTAGGAAACAAACTGCACTTTTTAAATTCGCCATAGAGACGGAAGTTCTAATTTTCCCCTCCCTTCTCGTTTCGACGGTGTGTCGATTCATTGCTGCCGCTATCAAACCCCGTATTATAGAAAAGCCTTTCATTTCCAAACATATTATTCGAATTTTGCGTTACACTCACGTCATAGGAACGGAATCAAAGTCTGGTCAAAATTTCTCGTTGCCCCGATTTTTTTCGTGAACGTTTTGGCGCACATTCAAACTTGAACGAACTTCAGTTATTCACACTTCATGTGAACAAAAAACTATTGAGAATGAAAGGTTCTCAGAAAAAAGGTTTGTAACAAGATACCCTGGCCAAGCTATAAGGAGTCATCGAAATTTGTGTAAATGAAGAGGTACTAAACTGGTGCTCCGTCATTGGAATAGGACAATTTTTCCCAGCACTAAACCAAATTTGGCACATCAAAATAAACAAATACCACCATGGAGTGTTCGCCTACATTTTCAAAGTTTGACGTCATCAATTCCACTGAACCCATCGAAATCGTAGTGACCTGGTTTTGAGCGCATCACTTTACCAAGCAGATGATTCGAAAGTAAGAAATTTACCAAAAAAATCCCGTTTTTTAATCATTTTGATTTTAAGGAAATTTTTTTTCTGGTTCACCGAAGGTCTGGGAAAATGAAATTGTCTTATTTGCTGTTTTTCCCGTCCACCCGTACCAGAGATTCGAATTTCAGACAGAGTGCTGTCCGGACGAAGGAGGAATGAAAAGGTAGATTCCCCCTCTTTGACAGTTCCAAAGAGTAGAATTTTTCCTTCTTTGATGGGAACACTGAACTGACCTCAAAACTGTTAAATCCATGTTTTTTTCTCAAATTCCCCTCACTTAGGAGGGTTATACTTGGTCCGCCAGTATACCAGAGTGCTGTCCGGACGACACAGCTGAACAACCCCATGTATGTACCATTGAAAGGGGGAAACGCAGCTGGCATCGGACCACTGGCCAAGAGGGGTGTAAATCGGTTTAGGCCATGACCATCTTGAAAATACGTCAGGCATGTCCATCCATACACGAGTGCACCGACCTAACTGCATCGCCAGAACCAACTTACGTCAAGTCTGTAAAACTTTTGAAACACATATGGGAATACTTGGTGACAAGTTCAAATAATGGGAAATGTCGTGTACAGAAAGGATAAAGAGATATTCACAAACCTTAACTGTGTTCACTGTCAGTGTTAGTCCGGGGTCCGGGCTTATCTCAAATGGTCTAAATATTGAATCGATGATAATTGTTGAATACGAAGTGTAGGAATAGAAACAACAGGCCAGGATGTTGTTCACACATGTGGTAAATTTCTCTAAACAGAAAACTGAAAAATTCACCGGATTAGTTTGTTAGGGATGCAAAAACAGCTACCCCTACCACCCCACAAACAAAAGCAAGTCTGGGTTAGCGAACACACAACAAAATAAAACGACCACTTTTCCGGTATTTTGTTACGCGCTGGCGTGTGCACTTACGTCATCGCACGTCAGTGAGTGAGTGAGTGAGTGAGTGAGTGAGTGAGTGAGTGAGTGAGTGAGTGAGTGAGTGAGTGAGTGAGTGAGTGAGTGAGTGAGTGAGTGAGTGAGTGAGTGAGTGAGAGGGTGAGTGAGTGAGTGAGTGAGTGAGTGAATCAATGTTATCAACTATTGTAACAGCTAGACGTCTAGCGATGTGTTGCGGTCTTACAGACTAACTTGATTATAGGACCAATGAATTTATTGGACCAGTGGCTCAACATCCGACTGACTGCATAAAGTTACTTACTGATCGACTAAAACTGCCTGAAGACGATTTTTTTACATCAAAAACAAAAACAAATTTCAAAGCGCAAACATAGATTGGTTGTTGCCTCCGGGTTACTAAATAGATTATGTTTGTGTTTTTACAAATAGGCTATTTAGAGTAACCCGCTGGTCCAGGAGGCAACAACAACAACAACAACGACAAAAGGTTTTGTATTCCATTGACTTTGAAATGGATTTATTTACTTCCGCGAGGGAATTGAACGGTAAACAATTTTGCCTCGATTGGCGACAGTAAAAAACATGGGCACCAAAGAACCACTTATCGCAGCCATAAATCCCTGCCGACCTACAGTTGAACTGACTGATTGACTGACTGACTGACTGACCGACTGACTGACTGACTGACTAACTGACTGACTGACTGACTGACTGACTGACTGACTGACTGACTGACTGACTGACTGATTGACTGACTGACTGACCGACTGACTGACTGACTGACTAACTGACTGACTGACTGACTGACTGACTGACTGACTGACTGACTGACTGACTGACTGACTGACTGACTGACTGACTGACTGACTGACTGACTGACTGACTGACTGACTGACTGACTGACTGACTGACTGACTGACTGACTGACTGACTGACTGACTGACTGACTGACTGACTGACTGACTGACTGACTGACTGACTGACTGACTGACTGACTTACTGACTGACTGACTGACTGACTGACTGACTGACTGACTGACTGACTGACTGACTGACTGACTGACTGACTGACTGACTGACTTTCTTACTGACTGACTGACTGACTGACTGACTGACTGACTGACTGACTGACTGACTGACTGACTGACTGACTGACTGACTGACTTACTGACTGACTGACTGACTGACTGACTGACTGACTGACTGACTGACTGACTGACTGACTGACTGACTGACTGACTGACTGACTGACTGACTGACTGACTGACTGGCTCACTGAAATTACTGACCGTTGAACTGACTGACTGACTGACTGACTGACTGACTGACTGACTGACTGACTGACTGACTGACTTACAGTCATTCTGGTTTATACTGGCTTCATTGAAGAGTGCTCTGATCGAGTCAAGCTCAGTGAAGGAGAAACCATGAAGAAACATCCATAATCGTTGATCCATGAAGGAAACGGAATCAACAGATTACTAGCGCCAACTGAATATTGCTGCGATGGTTTGTGGTGAGAGACAAAAACAACGACGAAAATTTGACTTGGTTCACATACTGAACACGCCAATGGGTATAAAACAGTTCGCTACTTGAACTGTAACATGCTTTTCTTGGCCGTAAAACATGACCTTATAGTGGTTACTTGGTGACCGAAACCGCTTGAATGCTTGTTTACAGGTACACAGTTTATGTGTTTTTTTTGGTATTTCATTATCATCAATTGATGAAGCGAAAACTCAAGTGGAATCAATTGAGTGCGAGTAAGCTTAAGATAATCTAAGACGAATAACCAATGACAAAATTACAGTAATGAAGTTGAGAAAAAGTAATTAATGGTGAAAAGAAGTTGATGAAATCAACGTGGCTTGTAAATAATATGAAACAGTTAAGTAAGCAGTAACCATAAAACTGTAATGAGCTAATTAGTCAATGAAATAAATTTACGAAAAACGAAGAAGCAAGGCTTTCACTTGACAAACAGATTGACCCGGAAGCTAAACAAATACATAACGGACAAATAAGTGTCAGTGGGTTAACTGTTTATGTTGCTAAATTGTAACTTAAGTTACGCTATCAAAAAGGTCAAGGAGGTCCACTGAAAGTTCTAATGTATTGAAAGTGAATGGTACGTACATACACACTTACTTTATACATACTTGGTGCAAAACTAAATTCAGATGAACTGATGAACTTTCTCCAAGTTTCATGTCAATACGGTACATTCCAGTTTGATGCATGGTACAGTGTTTATTCTTCTGCCATGGCCCATGAATAACAAACATGGTTGACCCAGTCAATGTCTGGTCAGGTTCTAACAAGTTTCAAACGGGTGGCATCATTCAAAAACTAATTTCTTTTCGTTGATGCAGTATTGCATCAACTTCTTCAGAGCGGTCTGGGTGGACCAGAAATTCAACAACCTTCCTTCATACTTGAAGTAGAATATTTTTCATAACCCAATTCTTCCCTGCACTACACAATCGTTACTTTTTCAATATGGTCGTTTTCTCGTTCAGCTATTCCCACATTCATGCTCTCATTCACGCATTGAGTGAGTGAGTGAGTGAGTGAGTGAGTGAGTGAGTGAGTGAGTGAGTGAGTGAGTGAGTGAGTGAGTGAGCGAGTGAGTGAGTGAGTGAGTGAGTGAGTGAGTGAGTGAGTGAGTGAGTGAGTGAGTGAGTGAGTGAGTGAGTGAGTGAGTGAGTGAGTGAGTGAGTGAGTGAGTGAGTGAGTGAGTGAGTGAGTGAGTGAGTGAGTGAGTGAGTGAGTGAGTGAGTGAGTGAGTGAGTGAGTGAGTGAGTGAGTGAGTGAGTGAGTGAGTGAGTGAGTGAGTGAGTGAGTGAGTGAGTGAGTGAGTGAGTGAGTGAGTGAGTGAGTGAGTGAGTGAGTGAGTGAGTGAGTGAGTGAGTGAGTGAGTGAGTTAGTGCTATCTGTTTTATGGCACTTATGATATGAGGGACAACTAGTTGGTCACACGATACATACTTTAATATGCTGCTTGACACCTCACTATTATTATATATGATCAATTGAACTATTAAAATCAGGTACGATGCCTGAATCGTTGCATAAAAACTTGCAATCGCAAGCATTTTGTGAAACTTAACTTCTGAAATGAAAAAAAAACAGTAATGACCCTGAACTAAATCAAAATTCAAGATTAGGAATGATAGAAAAACCAAAGGTAAAGTTGAACAATCGGGATTTCATTGAGAAGAAAAATACTTCTTTTTATCAGGGATGGCTCGAGAATTCAGAAAAATGTGTGGAGTAAATTGCGTTAATCGGTAAATGATTATAAGTCCGGTCAAAACAGTTCAGTTTAAAAATATGCTTCGTCATGCCGGATTACAGTCAGCTCACGTCATCCTCTGGATCATGTTAGTTGCTGATGAGTATGGTTAGGAGATGCATTTCAGGAGTCATCAATCAACTCGGTGTGAGGTATCAGATTTAGCGCACGAGAACGGCTGGAAAACTAGAATTCCCCCTTTTTGGCGTTTTCAAAAAAGTTCCTCAATGTGTAAATAAAATGACCGGAAAACTGTCAATTCCCTCGTCTTTGACGAAATTCCGCTCCCTTTTAAGGGTTACATAGCTCGTCCGTCAGTTGGTGAGAGCACGATTTTTAGTTATAAACGTGACGGTCAAACTGTCAACAGACGTGTTCGTTTGTTTGTTGTGGTACTACTGTATGTATGGTCAGCTTTTCAAAGTGAAAGATGTGAGGAGGTGAAGACTTAGTTTCCAAAGGTACTTTCGGTATAAAAACGGCCGGTTTTTAATTCTGGTTTCAAAATCTAAATTGTGGTTGCTGGTGTGGTTTCTTGCTCTTATGTGAGCCTATGTTTCATATCATATTCATATCATAGCCTCTTATCAAAATCTTGTGTGGGCCTATGTTTCTTGCTATAGTAGTACTGCATACAGATGTACGTTTTTAAGACGATATACAGTCCTTGATGACGTCATGGTTTTGCCTGGTATTCCGTGGTAGAACTTTGCCATGGCCCAAGGTTGGTGTACGGTTATTATGCCAGGGACTGTACGATTCGAAGTGCAATCCACCGAATTAACCTGGATCATGTTATTTGTTATTCGACTAATAAGTAGTATAAAAACATAACACGTCGTACAAATGCGCTCATGCAGTGTTTAATTGTGTATGGTAACCGTGATCGGTGGGACTGTCACCAATGCAACAAAGGCCATCATGATTTGGGCACTGGCGGACGAGCTAATTTGCCAAAGGGAGGGGAATTTCATCAAAGAACGGGGAATTGCTGTTTTCAAGTCATTTTACCTACACATTAAGCAACGAATTTCACTTTTCCAACTCGCCAAAGGAGGGGGAACTCCACTTGTCCGTTCCCTTGTTGTCCGCTAGTGCAACAAAGGCCATCATGACGTGGGTGTCATATCGTAGTTACTACAATTGTACAATTAATGGCCTATAAAACAACAAACATAGCCCAAACTTCATCACTTCATATATTCTTCTGTAAAACTTTTCCTAGTCACTACAATCATACAATTAGATGCTAATATAACTACAAACATATAGCTTAAATTATCACGTATTCTTTTGTAAACCTGTCGTAGCTTTCACTGAAGCCATAAGACCAATCCATGTGTGATGGCATGAATTAATTCAATGTCCAAATTAGCTTTGAACAAGCGCCCCATTTTTGTAAAACGTGTTCTTTTTATGATAATACATACGCAATAAGGGAGCGTTCAAAGTCGTCTGCGGCTTTTCTGCATCTTTTCTCTGCTGTTTTGGAGAACATTTTTGGTCACAAAATTGTTCTAATTCCGCAGAGAGATGCAAAAAAGTATTTAAGAGCAGCTACAAAATATGAACGCTCCCTAACCTAACCATTATTGGACGCGATAACATTGCAAATTGTGACGCCTAAAAACTGCGCTTCGCTTTCACTTTAGCCTATTAATTTATCTGCGTCATTCCTGAATTTTCACTGTATCGAATTGGTCCCCCCTGAAATTTATAAATCATAAATGGTTTTACTCAAAGATTTAAAGATGTAGTCCTTTTCAGTCCCCTCTAACTTTGAGTAACTATCAACTACCATGTCACCGTAAATCAATCTGTTATCGCGGACTGCATGTTCCGAGTGTTGGTAATTGTGCTATGTATCTTGTATATCATCATTTTACTACTGTACCCAGTTATGAACGAAACACGTAATTGTTAACCTTACCTATCGGAACCTTGACTCAGGAAATTAGTCCCGCCGTTAATGTAAAGATTGGTGTTTTGATAGAAGTTCGAGCATTCGAGTTACTGATTATAGTACGTTTATAAAATAAGTTTTCGTAGATTAATGATATATCTAGGTAGTTTAGTACAAGTATGAATTCGATGTACTGTATATCGAGTGCCCTCAATGTCCTATCACCTTCCTTAAATAGTTTCTGCTAACCGTCATTATCGCATCACTGCTACATATGTGAAATGTATGTAGCACATTCCAACCTTCTCTAATCTCATAACTAAATCAGTACTTCACACTACATTTTGCATTCCAGTGAAATTCCAAAGGCTCTGGAATGTCACATTCCTTTTGATGTCACCATTATGACATCATTGGGTTACTGTAGCTCATGTATGTTCGTATGTTCGTAGGAACGGTATGTAGTTACATAGTCATGTTTGACCCATGCTTTTATGTACTTGCTTGCATTGTTCATGTAATTTTGCATGACTGCAAAGTACTTTCGTTACATTAAATTGAAATCTATTGACTCTACACTGTAATATACAGGGTGTCCCAGCGAGGGGTTCACGATTTGTTTTTTGAATAACTTTTGTATGCGTTACGCAATAATCTAAAAAATTGATACTGTAAGTACCAATACCTTAAGAATTTTTTGCTTTTTTGAAATTTTGAAGTTCGTTAATTACAGCTCAAATTATAGTCGAGTGAAAAAAACATGAAATTTTTACGAATTTTCAGGAGAAAATTTCATTTTGAAACATGTTCAAAACTAATTCAATGGTGTTATATTACAAATATAATCACAGATTATGCTATAAACGATGCAAAAGAAATGTCTTATTCAATATTTCAAACATATTCTGAAATCACTCAACCCAGGCACGCACCCAAATCAACGTTTGGTGTGCCAATTTGTACGGCGGTTTGATCGGACCGTTTTTCTTTGAAGTCCGATGGAGTTGTAACTTGTGACAAGTACCTGAACAGGCTCAATCATTTTTTACTGCAGCATTCCAAAAATATTAGAAAATTCGTTCATGGACCTATGATCATGCAAGCTGACGGTGCCCCATCACAGAGGAGGGCGCGGTTCCTGCGAGCACTATCACTTCAATGAATGGGTCGAACGTGGAGGAACTCCCAATTTAAAAGCTACTAATTACTGGTTTTGAAGACCTTTCAAGGAACTAGTTTATTCCCACAAAACGATCACAGTGGAAAAACTCATAGAAATGATCTTCTTGGAAATGGCGAACATCACTGCAGAATCGCGACCAAACGCATTACTCGATCTCAAAACTCGTAAAAATAGTTGTATCGATAAATTCCGGTGGTCATATTAAATGAAGCTTTTCTTTTCTACAGTTTCCCGCATAATTTGCTAATTTATATGTCGTATAATCACCATTGAATTAGTTTTGAATATGTTTCAAAATAAATTTCTTCTGAAAACTCGTTCAAAAATTTAGGTTTTTTTCACTCGACTATAATTCGAGCTGTGATCAACGAATTTCAAATTTTTTAAAAGGCAAAAAATTCTTAATGTACTGGTATTTACAATATTATTTTTTAAGATTATTGCTTCACGTATACAAAAGTTATTCAAAAAACAAATCGTGAACCCCTCGCTGGGACACCCTGTATTTTCCAACAGCAGTTATTTCTGTAAACTTCGTTATATCGCTCAATTTTTAAATGCTTTTCCCAAATGAGAGTTAAGTTTTGCTACAAAATCTAGTGTGAGAATGTGGCACACATCCGTGCAAAACCGGATTTTCCTGAAGTACAGTGGCCCAAGTGCCTAAATCAGTCGGATTGATGATCTCTTGTTCTGCATGATTCCCTTGTTTTGCCTCCAACATAATTTATTTTAATTTGTACGATTTCATCAGTTTATTCCAAGATTTTCTCAGTTGCATATCAATTATTTCTTTGTGAGAATTATATACGCTGTATGATTATATGAGTGCTAAAAGTGATGATTCACACAATTCAGTATATAGAAAACACAATTTCAATTACGTACTGAAATATTTTAACCCTAATCGGATAAAATGTATTAACCCATCGAGTACGTATTCCAGTTTATCTGACTGAAACTCATGAGACCTGCTGACGCCATTAGAGTAAGTATAAATTATTTTTCTAAAATTTAATTCGGTAATTAATTCCATCAAGAAAAGTTGCGAAGACATTTTTGAACTCGTTAAAAGCGCACGCTTTTGGTGTTGGGGCAGAGCGTTATTTACCCCATTTTTATTACGGTAGTCCCAAAAATAACTAACTGGGCCTATATCTCCCCTATTCCATTGTTGTCCCACATTCCTATGATACTCCCGGGAAAAAGTTACTCCAACATCAAAAGTATAGTCATCATTGTAGTAAACATGTTGTTTTCGGATCGGTTAATTTTGATAGTGCACTAACGAAATTTGGGACCATAAAATTATGTTATAAATAGAATAAACTGTTAAGTCGGTTTAGTGAAAAGTTAGCGGTTTTCATAAAGCCGAAAAAACTGGTAACTTTGTAATTGATGTCAAGATAATCTAGTATTCATTAGTGGCATGAATTCAAATGCTGGAAACATGTGGGTCTCGGGCGATAAAGGGTGCAAGAGGAAATAACATTATTCATCAATTATCATATTTGGGCAAAAACGTGTTTGTTTTGCGTACAGTAAGTCAGAAAAATATTTGCAAATGAGAAACAACTTAGATTGAAAAGTAATTTTCGATGGTCTCTCAATACTTGCTGTTTTGAGTGAGCGGTGTTTCAATGATCATTCCACCAGGAAACATACATTATTTAAGTATTGTTTGCCCCATAAATGAATTGTGCCGTTCCGGTGCTTGAACCCAACTCTTACAAGGGTAGGGGAACCTTTTCAATGGGTGGAAATCAACAGTTTTGAGGCAATTTTGAAACTGCCAAAGAAGGGGAATTCCACTTTTCCCTGCCCTTCTCGTTTGCTAGTGTCCGCCAATACCGTGTCGGCTGACGTGTATCATGTCATGACGCAAACCGAATGGTACTTGATGACCGACGTTTCTAGAATAAATATTTCAATGCGTCAATTGGACTCGGTTCTAGAATAAATATTTCAATGCGTCAATTGGGCATCTGGGTATGATCGTATTTTGGATATGGTTAATCAGCGTGCTATGGTATCATACTACATTACGTATTCAATCGGTCCAGTTAGATAATAAAATATCGTTTTACTGGAAGCACGCAATAGTTGTATAGTGAGACCATCCAACGACTGTACTTGTGAGAGTAACGTTTCATTAAGCCTCAAGCCTCAAATGAAAGTACCCTTATCTAAGGAAGAATGATAGTCACCTCTCACCCATTCGATCAAATCGACATTCCCAGTGAAACAATTTTCACTATATCTTCTATTCTTTCTTTCTTACCTCTCCCTTGTGCCACCAAGGAACCAGTCAGTAATCATCAAATTCCGTCACAATATTTGACGTTATTCTAAAAATAACTTGTTAAAAATATCATAACGGCACATACCAAAAATTCACAATTCGGCACGTCCCATTCCATTCTCGGCTATCAATTCATTCATTATCCACCGTATACTCGTCGATTTGGTACTCTATAGGGTACCAGTCCATGGTACCTAAATATGTACCTCCCCTTCATCAATTTCATCACCTACCACCTACGTACGCTCGTTAATAACAATTTGCTAAACTTTTCAATTTCCATTTGAGTGCTCGGTAACTTTCGAAATGATCTCATACTTCAAATCTTTTCAGTAATGGACGTTCAGGACAGATAACATTCCCCAAATTTCAAGTTTGCTCCCTCACTTGGCCCTGTCCGCCCGCCACACAAAATATTACTGAAATGTCATTTACTGTAATTAGTGACCATATACGACATAATGAAGATTAATGACTAATTATAGTACTACCAGAATTTTAATGAGGGGGCGGTTAGAGTGAGGACGGGCAAGCGGTCAATCTAAAAAGCTAAAAAATGTTTGAATGCTAGGGGGAA
>OZ038443.1:13164951-13179951 GCA_964036265.1 Daptonema setosum
AAATTGATGAGTAAAAAATCAACTATAAAACTGGGCGTAATGTTTCACATGCGCGCAGGGACGATGCAAGGCCACACGCAGTAACAATGAACCACCCATACATACTAATTGGCGTTTTTGTGAAATTGACGTACATGGTTTGAGTGCAATTAAAATTATTGAGTATTTCGAGTTTTTAATTCTTTTTCTTTCAGTCGCACTTCTTAGTGTTCAACATTTTATTCAGTCTGACAGTCGACACCTGAGCTAGTGTATTATACTTTTGTACCGAATAAACTTTTATTCAAGATATATGGACATTATTTCACCTTTCTCACCCGCTGATTTTGTAATTAACTACATACTATTACCTAATTATTACCCAATAGGCCGGCAATAAAAAAGATCATCATGTGCCACAACAAAGTCAAACCATTAAATTTTCACCCAAAATAGGCCACTGGTGGTCAACTCACAAAAAGTAACCGTCATAAAATGAGACTGGCGTAAATATATGTACATGGAAGAATGCTCATGAGATATCGATTAGTGGTCATAAAACGTCTAGTGACTGACTGACTGACTGACTGATTGATTGACTGACTGACTGAGTGAATGAGTGAATGATTGATTGACTGACTGACTAACTGACTGACTGACTGACTGACTGACTGACTGATTGACTGACTGACTGACTGACTGACTGACTGACTGATTGACTGACTGGCTGACTGACTGACTGACTGACTGACTGACTGACTGACTGACTGACTGACTGACTGACTGACTGACTGACTGACTGACTGACTGATTGACTGACTCTCGTCATGATTGACCGAATGAGAATTTTATAGAATAATTATGAGCTGTCGACCGTTTTTAACGTGAGACTAATAATGCATACCCATAAAAACGTTTATGACATGATAAAGAGATTCATCAAAGAGCAATAAATGAGCGAATCGGTCATAAACGGTTCATGTCAATGACTATCCATTTTGGCCACTATGGTACTCGGGCTATTTCTGAGTCAAAGGAAGTATATAAAAGATCAACCAACCAGAAAGAATAAAAAGATCGTAACGGAAGCAGAAAAGTAAAAATAGCAATAAAATTATTTCACTCGATAACGCTCTAACATTTGAAATTGGACGAAAATAAATTACGGAAAACTTTGGAATTATGGGGTGGCACCACGAGCGTATCAATCAGGATGCCTTTATAGTCAGTTTTGTTTATATTTATCAGTTATATTTTCTTGAAAAAATCGCTCACATTCGATTTTTTTGACTTTTGATTCGTTATATTTAATCCGAAAAAACTCGAAAAGTTGTTAAAAACGTGGCAATATTTCAATGCCCCCAATGCCTCAAATTTTACGTCAATTTTATCTCAACAAAAACCAGAAACCTGATGGCTCTTTATGGCCTAGCGTCTGACGCTCGTTAAAGAATATGCCTTAAACATTTGAGAGACAATTTGATTCCATGATGTGCTTATGGCAAGCACCATTCTGGATTAGGGTACCCGGCTAGGTCTTATCCGAATGAGACAACCCAACAATAAAACAAATAATTGTGTGAATAGTCAGTTTTTTCTACGGTACGGGGGGCATAGTTTTTGCCGAACGCATTAACCTGTGGTGGTTAATCAACCGAATACCGTCAGTGGCGGGCAAGTCGATCATTCAAAGGGTAGGGAGTTTTTTCAAACGGTAAGAATTAAGACCATTTCACCTTAGAATAGCCCAGAGTAATTCTACTACTTGCAAATGTCAAAGATGGGCGATTTCCATTTTTCTTTATTTGTTGGTCTGGTCCGCTAGTGAATACGTGAATGTTGCCCACACTTGCCGATCCAAAAGCAGAATTTCAGCCGGCCATATATCCAGTTCAGATTTATGACATTTTCAGTCATCTGTCATTTGGGTTGAAAAATTTCCATAAATCATATGCACCGAAATAAATTCGCTTTAATTAAGCAATAAATAAAAAAGTTATGATGAATTAGTGCATCATAGATTTCTGGCAGTCAGTCAGTTGAGCATGTGTAATTGAAGCGGTAGCTCTACGAGACCGCATGGCGCACGCCGTACGGCATGCGTGCGCCTACATGCGTACGTGCGCCGCATCAAACTTTTTGGACGTTACGAGTGCGGCGAGCGGAAGAATTCTACTCTTAAAAATTTTAAACGAGTGCATTCAATAGATAGGTAATAAAGTCATTGGAAAATATTGAAACATATTAGTTTCTTTTGTTCTACAAATCTTGAGAAAGGCTTGAGTGGAGAAGCTCTGACTCTAATTTCCTGTCGAAAAGTCAATGATTTCATGCGGAATATTGAGTGTGATCTTGTAAAAATAAAAAAGCTATGTATTAAATTGGACGTAGATAACCTACTTACTGATAAAATGATGCGATCGTGTAAAAGTCTCATGTTTGTCATGATGGAAACCTGTCCAACATAATAAAGTTATTAACCAGACGGGTTCTCTGTTCGAATCAATGTCAAACCATGATGGACTGATGTGAACATGCATTTCAGGTTTCAACAAACTATGCCAGTGATAACTGAGTTCTTGTACCATCGCCAGTAAACCATCAGATCTTATTAAAAGAAAACAAACGACTAATCAGTACTCACTCATTCAACATTGTTTATTCAAAATTGGATGCTGCTGCGGAGAACATCTTCAAATTCACTGACCGTTAACTACATATGTACAACGTGTTTATAATCACATTTGACAGAGACTCCAGTCTGAGAAGGTTGGCGGTTTACGCAAGACCAATCTTTGATTTACACGTCACGGAGTCTTTCTCTACCGGAAGTGAATGAGTGTGGAGGTGAATGAGTGAGTGAATGAGTTAATGAGTTTTTTGAAATTCATAACCAGCATGAACGCAGGTGCCAGTACCACCCAAACAGCAGCCCAATATACCCAAACCCATGTTGGTTTAACGCCGCCCATCATTTCAACGTCAGCCTTGAAGTTCCGGAATCCTGAAATAATTCTGTATGCGTCAGTCAGTCCGTATTTCAGTCAGTCAGTCAGTCAGTCAGTCAGTCAGTCAGTCAGTCAGTCAGTCAGTCAGTCAGTCAGTCAGTCAGTCAGTCAGTCAGTCAGTCAGTCAGTCAGTCAGTCAGTCAGTCAGTCAGTCAGTCAGTCAGTCACTCAGTCAGTCATTCATTCAGTCAGTCAGTCAGTCAGTCAGTCAGTCAGTCAGTCAGTCAGTCAGTCAGTCAGTCAGTCAGTCAGTCAGTCAGTCAGTCAGTCAGTCAGTCAGTCAGTCAGTCAGTCCGTCAGTCAGTCGGATAACCGTAAATCCACATGCAGGTTGCAACTTCAGCAAATGCGATCACGATGAGACAGTAACCGGCTGAATAGTCGTTAATGATAGTGAACCAGTATATTCCCCACTGAAATTAAGTCATCAAATCAGTCAGTCAGTCAGTCAGTCAATCAGTCAGTCAGTCAGTCCGTCTGTCTGTCAGTCAGTCAGTCAGCGTGTCAACTAACATTCATACACAGTGGTAAACCGAGTAAGAAACCGAGAACACATCCAGCTGCCATTAATATTGGTTTATACCTTCTCAGTTTAGGAAATTCATCCATTAGAGCGGTAACCGGAATCTCCATCATCGGAAACTGAAAAAAATTACACGATATCACTGATCATAACAACAACAACAACAACAACAACAACAACAACAACAACAACAACAACAACAACAACGACAACAACAACAACAACAACAACAACAACAACAACAACAACAACAACAACAACAACAACAACAACAACAACAACAACAACAACAACAACAACAACAACAACAACAACAACAACAACAACAACAACAACAACAACAACAACAACAACAACAACAACAACAACAACAACAACAACAACAACAACAACAACAACAGCAACAACAACAACAACAACAACAACAACAACAACAACAACAACAACAACAACAACAACAACAACAACAACAACAACAACAACAACAACAACAACAACAACAACAACAACAACAACAACAACAACAACAGCAACAACAACAACAATATTAGCAGTAACAACAATGTAACCTGACTGTCAATGCCAATAAGAACCATCATGAAGAACCACAAAACGGCCCATAAAGGAGCCACTGGCATTCGGGCGATCGCTTCGGCAAAGACAATGAAAGCCAAGCCATGTCCTATAAGTGAGTGAGTGAGTGAGTGAGTGAGTGAGTGAGTGAGTGAGTGAGTGAGTGAGTGAGTGAGTGAGTGAGTGAGTGAGTGAGTGAGTGAGTGAGTGAGTGAGTGAGTGAGTGAGTGAGTGAGTGAGTGAGTGAGTGAGTGAGTGAGTGAGTGAGTGAGTGAGTGAGTGAGTGAGTGAGTGAGTGAGTGAGTGAGTGAGTGAGGCAGTGAGTGAGTGAGTGAGTGAAGTAGTAAGTGTGTGAGTAAGTGAGTGACCGTGTGAGTGGGTGAGTGAGTTAGAGAGTGAGTGCGTGAATGAGTGAGTGCCCAGAGTATTGAGGGCGACGGTATGTAAGTATAAAAGAAATTGGGTGTTAATGTCGAGACATGCGTTACGTGAAACCCAAACTGACAGTATCGTGGTTTCCATTCACCACCGCCACACGTCATTTAATTATTAACGTATGTATGTTCATTTGTAAGTACTTATAGCACACGCAAAAGTGATCAGAATGTTTTAGGACAATGTACATGGAAACGAAAGGTTATTAGCGGGTTCTATACATTCATTTCTCACGTCACGTCATGAACATTTGAAAAGCTGGGTCGCGCAAATCAATGAAAAGGGATATGTTGAGGTGAAAAAGTGACTGCATTAGGATGACCTCGAAACTTTCACATGACCGACTTTACAAAGTAGTATTCTGACCCATATCGTTATTGAAATATAGCCTTCTAGAACTGCTTCCCAAGAGACACCATTTTCTTGCAACAGTCAGTCAAACAGTTACTCGAATATTCATGTACGTCTGTACGCAAAGCCCACTCCCAGCTAATTAACTCAACGAAGAAACAGTTACGGCTTTGAGGAAGTAAACAAATGTTTGGTTTAGTCTTTTTCGATTGACCGTTCTTTGTGAAAAATACAATTTCGAACCTGCGATTATACACCAGAGCTTTCTTAAACTGACTGACTGATTGATTGAATGACTGATTGACTATCCTGACTTACTGACAGAATGAGTGACTGATTGACTCATCATTTGATGGGACTACTGACCAGATAAGCCTCATAGTAACTCATTGAGTTTCGCCAGTCCCACAGGGCGTCTATCGACGCAGTTCACCGGAGCGGAAAAACACCTTGAAAAGCGGGAAAATACCTTCAAAAAACATTTACAAAAATGCTCACTCCTTTCCCTATAATTACTGACAACAAAATAGGCCATGATTTATGCAAATAAGAAATTAAAGCAGAATGATTGACAGACTGACCGGCAGATTGATTTGACCGATTTACATAGCAGCAAACCGACTATTTTTGAACTGAAAGTTTGAACAGACCACTAACAAAACGTTTTATTGTAATTATTCACGGTAAACAACGTATGTATGATGCACGTAAATTGTGCCGTAATCTGCTTCTTTTTATTCATTACATAAACAAATTTGTTACGGTGAACTGCATCATTACATTTTTCCTTTCATGAGAAACTCAGCCACCTGCTAGTATTTCCTTACGTTTCCACGTTTTCTCGATTTATTCAGTGTTCATGGCAACTCGCAATCCTGAAGGCAGCGGCGGCAGGTGCGGCGTATCTCAAAGGAATGTCATCATTTTTTATTTGCCTTACATTCGATCGATCGTAGCCAACACTAGCGGACGAAAAGGGGAGGGAAAAGTGGAATTCCCCCTCAAAAAGAAGGTAGACAGGTAAAACGACCAAAATTCTGCCTATTCCCCTTTTAAAAAGATTCCCCTCCCTTTGGTGATTTGGCTCGTCCGCCAGTGGTACATAGCCAACGATGGGCCGTACGTTCCTCGTTACCCAACCAACAAATCACGAATCCATTTCTTCTGTTTGTAAAAAAATGTTGACGGTAAATATGGTTTGACAACCATATAGAATTGTTGTAATTTGGCCTATATCCAGAACGCAGAAACGATGATTCAAAGTTTTTTTCAGTAACATCATAAGCACAATATTCGCATGTTTATATAAAAAATGATTGATTTAAAAGTACAAAATTACAATGGACATTTTCATCGAGCTAAGCTTGGAATTCAGGTTATTACTATATTTGACAGAGGCACAGTATTTGTATCTTATACCAGCGTTCGCCGCCATTTTAAGATTACAAAAAGTAGTTTAGCGGGAATTCATCTCTACAAAATGATTTAGACTTTCCATCAATTGTCGAGAACAAGTACATCCAGTTTATTTTTGACTTAATTAGTTCTGTAACCATAGAAACAATAATTATTATATTGGTCACAATCGTTTTTCTATTGGGACTGAAAAAATATTACTCCAGGGGCCAGTTCTTTAGAATTACCGAATTCGGTAATTCCAAAGAACTGGCCCCAGATGAATTATAACGTACATACATGTTTTTATTAGTTTTATTTACATGCATAAAAAACATATATAGGTGAGTAAACAATACAAATGTACATAATATATGTACATACTTTAGTCACGGAATAAGTAGTTTCTGTGGAGTAAACTCAGTTAAAAGTTTGCTATGCGTCATATTTTATGATTATTGAAGAAAGCATAGTCCAGTTTCTTTTCATAATTGAAAGATGCAAACACTGGTGAACCAATTTTTTTACTAATGCAGTCGCCCATAAAGATTCGTGCGAATTTTTCATGGAAAACTCTGCATTTTTGTGTTCTTTTAACAGAAGTAAGAATCGAATATCACAAATAAACCAACCAAAAATATTGGATTACACCTTTTCAAAAGGGAGCAGAAAAAATCAATTGTAATAGGCCTTCTCAGGCATCCTTGGGTCAGACGGATGAATCTTAGAAACTTCCAACGGAATGTTGTTGTGGTCTTCCTGTTGATTGAGTGACTGTTTGAGAGTGAGTGACTGAGGGAATGACTGACTGAGTGAATGAGTGAAGGAATGAGCGACTGTGAGTGAGTCAGTGAGTGAATCAGTGAGTAGATGAATCAGTGAGTGAGTTATCTTCTTAAATTTTCTAGCTTTCCTCGTCACTTAAGCAAATTCTATTACTCACCAAATTTTCTCTTTCCTCTCTCAAATGAGCTGGAGTGTAGTCTTTAGTTGGTTTCCATAATGCCGATATAGGCTGTAAATAAACGCATCATTTAAATAACCCACTCGCTCACTCACTGACTCACTGACTCACTGACTCACTGACTCACTCACTCACGCACTCACTCACTTTGCCCAAATATCGGTTCTTCGCAAATTCCCAAAGCCCAAAAATCGGTATGCAAACGATGGAAACGGCCGACATGGCCCATCCAATATCTTGGGCCCATTTTGGTAAAGGTTGACCTTGCACAGAACTTGGAGCGTAGTTTAATAGAGTCATGACGAAGATTATCTGAGTGATTAAGTGAGTGAGTGAGTGAGTGAGTGAGTGAGCTAACGTAAAATATTCTTCTGCTGGGGATTTAAGAGGGTTGTCTTCACCAATTTGTGTAATATTTATGATGTCTCGAATGAGATCTGAATTTTTTCATATACATACAGTACATGTTTCTTGTTGACTGTTTAATGGTGTCTTGGCCAAGAGCACATCGTAATCTTGAAGCAATTTTAATCTGCCGTGCTTCAATTTTAGATTCGAGTCAATGTTAAATAATAAACCCGACTCAATTATTAACCCGAGGTGGATCGATCCAACTCGAATCAATAATTGTTCTTGCCTAGGCTCATAAACTACCGAACCGAGATCAATTTCTGACCACCGGCGGATCTTAATTAAACAACGATTTCGACGTACATGACGGGGCATGACTGTCATACTGTAACAGATTTTCTGAGCAACATCACGATCCCTCATCTGACTCACCAGCTTGACTTCCATTGTGACACTGTCCCTGATACCAAACAGAATCATTGAGTCCTTGTCTTTCGTTGCATTTGTCATCCATCATGTCCGATACACAAACTGAAATGACTGACTGACTGATGGAAGATGATAAAACTTGTCGGCTGTCGATGACAGACATTCACGTGATTTTTAGGGCTTCATGAATGATAATAAAATCACTTGCTCATTTTTTTCCTCACAAACTTGCTCATTCATTCATTCATTCATTCATTCATTCATTCATTCATTTATTTATTCATTCATTCATTCATTACGACAAACAGTCCGTATTCCACTCATTTTCGCATGATGCCCATAAGAGATCGGTTCGAAACGACATGAAGAAGTACCATAGTGACCAAGATATAAGCATGTTGAAGTAGATTGCGACAAGTCCTGATACAACCAACGAGGCCCATCCGATACCTGCGACAAATTCCAACAATAAGTTGACCAATAATTAGTTCATTCCGGAAATTGTTTGTTCATTCAGTCAGTCACCAAACCTCTGAAAAGTGGTGCCATTTCTTTGAAGGCCACATTAGGCCCCAAACTTGTATACTGACCCACAGTGCATTCCAATGCGTACATCGGTACTCCTGTGAGTGAATGAATGCGTGAGTGAGTGAGTGAGTGAGTGAGTGAGTGAGTGAGTGAGTGAGTGAGTGAGTGAGTGAGTGAGTGAGTGAGTGAGTGAGTGAGTGAGTGAGTGAGTGAGTGAGTGAGTGAGTGAGTGAGTGAGTGAGTGAGTGAGTGAGTGAGTGAGTGAGTGAGTGAGTGAGTGAGTGAGTGAGTGAGTGATTGAGTGAGTGAGTGAGTGAGTGAGTGAGTGAGTGAGTGAGTGAGTGAGTGAGTGAGTGAGTGAGTGAGTGAGTGAGTGAGTGAGTGAGTGAGTGAGTGAGTGAGTGAGTGAGTGAGTGAGTGAGTGAGTGAGTGAGTGAGTAAGTGAGTGAGTGAGTGAGTGAGTGAGTGAGTGAGTGAGTGAGTGAGTGATTTAACCTGCGATTACCAAAGATATGATATACGGAATTAAAAAGACACCACCGCCATGTTTGAAACAGTAGTAAGGAAAACGCCATACATTGCCTAAAGTCAGTCCGTTAATCAGTCTGTCAGTACGTCAGTCTGACAGTCCGTTAGTCAGTCAGCCATGGAGTGATTCATTAAACAGTCATACATTCAGTCATTCGTTCAGTCATTCATTTCATCAGTCATTCTTCAGACTGCCAAGTAGTCTTACATTCGGTCTGCCAGTCAGTTTGTCATAGTTAGCCAGGCAGTCAGTCTGTCACTCAGTCAGTCAGTCATAGTTATCTAGATAGTCAGTCAGTCAATCAGTCAGTCAGTCAGTCAGTCAGTCAGTCAGTCAGTCAGTCAGTCAGTCAGTCAGTCAGTCAGTCAGTCAGTCAGTCAGTCAGTCAGTCAGTCAGTTAGTCAGTCAGTCAGTCAGTCAGTCAGTCAGTCAGTCAGTCAGTCAGTCAGTCAGTCAGCCAGTCAGTCAGTCAGTCATGCTGACCGTATCCTACAGCCCATCCTATCATCGCCAAATGGTACTCGATCTTGCTGCCCCATTTATCCCGCTCGGGTTCACCTCTGGCCATTATGAAAACTTTATTTATTTATTTAGGTCTACAAAAATTTTAATTTGACACTCAATCACATTTACCCTCTCAACTTTAATGACATACTATGCCACTACACAGTAGCCTAACTACACTTACTTACATAGTAAGGTAATTTTTATACAGCGAACTTTGCTGAAAATATGATCGAACATTTTTTTGCATTGCTCAGTAACCGCATTTATACATTGTTATGGAAGTTCACACCATATACATCATTGAAAACAACAACAACAGCAACAACAACAACAACAACAACAACAACCACAACAACAACAACAACAACAACAACAACAACAACAACAACAACAACAACAACAACAACAACAACAACAACAACAACAACAACAACAACAACAACAACAACAACAACAACAACAACAACAACAACAACAACAACAACAACAACAACAACAACAACAACAACAACAACAACAACAACAACAACAACAACAACAACAACAACAACAACAACAACAACAACAACAACAACAACAACAACAACAACAACAACAACAACAACAACAACAACAACAACAACAACAACAACAGAAGCAGCAGCAGCAACATTAATAATAAAAATAACAGCAACATTTCAACTACTGTTCACACGATCAGAACATGTTTACAGTCTCAGTTGACCCAACGTACTGGTTTTCTTAAAGATTGACATGATCGTTTAAATCGGTGACAATTTATTTTCGTTCAGTTTGAAATTGAGTTATCAATAATTCTTTCCCAACGCTCTTTTTTACAACTCCTTTTTCACAATAAATGTACATGGCTAAATGGGTAATCAAGAAAAAAATTAAATTTACATAGGGGTTTCAGAAATATCTTCATATTTTAACTCGATACTAGAAAAATAACAATTAGGACCTTCAAACATCGTTGTAACAAGCAAGTTTCTAGATAAGTTGGTATTTATTAAACGTAAACATGTTGACGATGACGATAACTTAGTCCAAAGCTCGTTTTCATATTATTTTCTGTTGAACATTAATTTAGAGTCTTGATGTTCTTGTAGCGCAGAAACGAAAAACAAGTCAATCAAAGAGCAAACCAGTGTCAGTTGTTCATGTTCAGGTTATTAAACCCATTGCACCTCTTACGAAATTTTTAAAAGTTAAGCGTTGTGTAAATTTTTCTGTTTTTCTTAATTGAGAAGTGAAGAAGGCTCATCATATTTGGAAAAGCTGAACCGGAAAGTTAATTTAGAAAACTAATAGACAGACTGTGAGGCGTAAACTATCTGACAATGGTATATGTAGCTGCAATTTAGTCATGGTTTTCAATTTAATACGTCATGTGCAAGTCCAAGTCGTCTGAAACAAACCTGCCACTGACTAAAATAGCTAATCATGTTTCCAATTTCATCAGTCGCAATACACGCAATATTTTTTAGCAACAGACGGGTGAATCAACTAACGCATTGACGAACTGACTGACTAGCCGATCGATTGACGATCTGACTATGTAGCTCATAATTTGACTGACTGACTGACTGACTTAGAACAACTATGAATTGAACAGTCTTGTTGGTTTGAAGGAAAACGGTCAGATTTCAGTGTTATCTATGTACTGTATTAAGACGACATGTTTGTAAACACAATTGTATGGTTGTTTCGGCCAGTTTTCTATAAAAAAATTGCTCATGTGATTTTCAAGTGTACTATATGTACGTATCAAAGCTGACAACCACTGGAATGTTTGCATTTATCGATGGATTTACTCCTATTGTAGTGAACGCAGAGCAGCGCTGCACCAACACGTTTTCTGTTTAATGAGTGTTTATCGCATGCATCCAACAACCATATGCATGAAAAACCGGATTATCGCATGGCAAAACGTCCATGCTGCCAACACATGCCAATTGAGACTAGAAGAAAAAATGGGAGGTCTGCAAAAACAAACATAGAATGATTGACATTACATGTTGAAAAAAATGTTTTTTGTAAATATAAGTTTTGAAATTTTCAATTAACTCATAAAGATACCGTTACAAAAGTAACTAGTTCATGTTTTTAGTTAACGGCATCTAAAAGCCCATTACCACTGAAATATTTCTCCTCAATATAGCCCATCAACAAAAAATGTTCGATATTTACGAACAGTAACAAAAGATTCGATGTTTTGTTTACCTTGGCAGAATCGACCCAGACAGACACCAGTTAAAAGTTTCCATTGAAAACCAGTTCAACCATAGATTTGTGAATCCACTGTGAAAATTTTATTTTCAACTATGTAAATAATAAAGACTTTTCTATCCAATCACCATGTAGGTAGTTTTGGCCAGCGATTGAGAAAGTAAAGTCGATGATGAGTTCCTGCATGGCCAAGTTTCCGTACAAGACTTTCTGTGAAATATTTGTTGCGATAATTTTCCTATGAATTTTTTTAATAGTTTTGATCGACACTGATGATTGGATGAATCTGGATGTTAAAAAGTTTAGTGAAAAACTTTTTTTTAAGTTTTTTCACTGTTTCTTTTTGACATCTGGATAATGCGTCATGTATGTAAGTACAGGGTGCTCTTTTCATCAATATTCAAAACCTAACCGGTTAGCTATGTATTTATATCAATGCTTATAACGCATTGGTTGGACGCAGGAGTAAAGTATAAGCATGTTGACAATGTTGAAAAGCATCAAGAAATGATAATTAATGCTAAATGAATTGAGAAAATGAAATTGGATACGAATAAACAATCATCATCAAAAAAACGACCAAATAAAGTGATCTGAGATTCTCAATTAAAGATCTCGAGAAGTTTATCCATGATGCTATTCATCGGTTCTTCGTATATTGTTTCATTTTGGTTCAACCATTCGGTTTCGAAATTGCGTGAGCAATCGCAGGTGCCTAAATAGTCAATCCATTTTGTTAGTCAGTCAGTCAGTCAGTCAGTCACTCAGTCAGTCAGTCAGTCAGTCAGTCAGTCAGTCAGTCAGTCAGTCAGTCAGTCAGTCAGTCAGTCAGTCAGTCAGTCAGTCAGTCAGTCAGTCAGTCAGTCAGTCAGTCAGTCAGTCAGTCAGTCAGTCAGTCAGTCAGTCAGTCAGTCAGTCAGTCAGTCAGTCAGTCAGTCAGTCAGACAGTCAGTCAGTCAGTCAGTCAGTCAGTCAGTCAGTCAGTCAGTCAGTCAGTCAGTCAGTCAGTCAGTCAGTCAGTCAGTCAGTCAGTCAGTCAGTCAGTCAGTCAGTCAGTCAGTCAGTCAGTCAGTCAGTCAGTCAGTCAGTCAGTCAGTCAGACAGTCAGTCAGTCAGTCAGTCAGTCAGTCAGTCAGTCAGTCAGTCAGTCAGTCAGTCAGTCAGTCAGTCAGTCAGTCAGTCAGTCAGTCAGTCAGTCAGTCAGTCAGTCAGTCAGTCAGTCAGTCAGTCAGTCAGTCAGTCAGTCAGTCAGTCAGTCAGTCAGTCAGTCAGTCAGTCAGTCAGTCAGTCAGTCAGTCAGTCAGTCAGTCAGTCAGTCAGTCAGTCAGTCAGTCAGTCAGTCAGTCAGTCAGTCAGTCAGTCAGTCAGTCAGTCAGTCAGTCAGTCAGTCAGTCAGTCAGTCAGTCAGTCAGTCAGTCAGTCAGTCAGTCAGTCAGTCAGTCAGTCAGTCAGTCAGTCAGTCAGTCAGTCAGTCAGTCAGTCAGTCAGTCAGTCAGTCAGTCAGTCCTTCAAACATTAACCGGTCTGCTCTGAGCTGAAGAGCAATCGCAAAGTTCTAACGATGGACCAGAAATCATCGGTAACTTCCTTAAAGTCACTGACGATCACACACAGACCACGGCCTCCGCAACCTGCAGTGAGTGAACAAGTCAGTGAGTCAATGAGACAGTGAGTCAATGAGTAAGCAAATACGTGAGTCAGTGAATCAGTGGGTCAGTGAGTAAACAATTCCGTGAGTCAGAGCGTCAGTGAGTAAGTAGGTGAGCAAGTCAGTGAATCAGTTAGTGAGTGGATCAGTATGGGTCTGTGAGTAAACCAGTCAGTGAGTTAGTGAGTAAGCAAGTCCGTGAGTCAGTGAAACAGTGGGTCAGTGCGTGAGCAAGTCAGTACTGCATGTCTGGACAAGATGCAATGAATAAATGTATTGTATTGAGTAAAGAAACCATGTATTCACGAAGGCCAACCTGTACTATCGGTGCAATCCCTGAATATGCAAAAATCGTCTTCTTGCCCTGCAAATGGTTTGGAAATGAATTTATCCCGATTATTGAGCACATATCAGTAATTACTATTAAATCGAAGAAATTAATAATTATTATGTAAAAAATTATTGCATTAATTGTATACTGAATAACATTAAGTTAAGACTGGCTAACTGGTTGGTTTACTAACGTTCGGTCTCGGTGTCGGGACAGTTTTCTTCGTCTGATCCATCGTCGCAATCGTTTTCTCCATCACAGAACCATGATAAATCAATGCAATAACCATCATTACAGGCCCTCTGTGACAATTCACAACCATCAGCTAAAAACAAACTTAGGGTTGAAAAAACTGATCCAAAAAGCTCATAATTCCCAAGTGTTCAAGGAACACGGCCACATATATGTACATGGTTTTTTTTCGCCGAAGCACATCATAAACTTCTTCAATTAAGTTCACTAGACATCTGTATATAATTAACAAACCTCTGGAACAGTTTCTTTCGTCCGACTCATCCTTACAGTCGGTTTCTCTATCACAGAACCATGACTCAGTGATGCATTCACCATTTTCACATGACCTCTCCCCTACCGGACAATCGTCGGCTGCAACCAAGCTAACAACTAATCAACATTTAATTGACGCTTTTGCTATGACACTTTGATTAGAGAGCAGAAATTGTATAACGTTTTAACAGATTTTTTAAGCTGTCATGTTTTTTTCTTTTATTTGAATGAAAATAAATAAACCTAGAGAAATATTTTTAGAAGTAGAAATTATTATAGATAATTCTTTGAGAGACTTACCAATGACTTCGATGACCGGATCTGCGGCATCCACAAGGTTTGCTTCCTAAAACGTACATAGTATGAGAGTACAACAACAACAACCACAACAACAACAACAACAACAACAACAACAACAACAACAACAACAACAACAACAACAACAACAACAACAACAACAACAACAACAACAACAACAACAACAACAACAGCAACAACAACAACAACAACAACAACAACAACAACGATAAAGTGAACCTGATCATCATTTAATCCAATTTCATTAGAACTGTCAGCCGAACAAGCACACCGGCTGTACTGTTCGAGACCGCCTTGATGCGAATTGGCATATAATGTTTCACGGTGAACACAGGCGCCTGTCCGACCACCGCAGTCGGCGTCCGTTTTACATAACAACCAGTCGTGGCATACTT
>OZ038443.1:13184951-13190693 GCA_964036265.1 Daptonema setosum
TCTGCCACCCACCCAATCTGAACACTCTGGGCAATCAACTCCGAGCCCTGTTTTCTCCCAAATCATGGCTCCACGGTTTCCACTCCACTCAGGATTATCTCCACTTTGCGCTGCAGGCCGTCGTTGCTGGCATTTTGGTGACGATCCTGATTTACCTGTGTCGAGTGTTTGTGTATCCACTATGTAAATGTGCCTTTTGTTCGCCGGCAGGTTGTTGCCTGACTGAACAAGGCGGCAAAAGTGCGGGCATGCAGAAGCACGTGCTGCAGGTTCAGGTGATGGACACAAAACCGAGTGGTAGCTTTGTTAATGAAGGTAATGAGTGAATGTGAATCAGAGGCAGATATGATTAAGTAAATTTGATATGACGGGATGAGTGGGTCAGAGGTGAGCTTGACTACTTCAAGTGACTTAATTCGGTGGATTGAATGTTTTTGAGTTTTGTAGGGTGGCCTGCCACACTGAATTAATGTGAATCAGAGGCAGATATGTAGGGTATGATAAACACGTGACTAAGTTGATTGTATGAAGTGATTTAGATATGAGGAGAGGAGTGAGTCAGAAGTGAGCTTCACTACCTTAAGAGATTTTGAATGAGTTGATTTATGATGAGTTTTGTACGGTAACCTGCCACACCTGAGTGAATTTTAGTGTGAACTTACTTGTTGATGATTAAATTATCAAATAATAATTTTTTCAATTAAGATAAATACCAGCGTGTTAAGCTTTTTGTTATCAAATATCTTCATTATAGCAATAATAATCGTACAGCTTTACACTCCTCCTGATGTGCTCAATATTGATAATAACTTGTGATACCCATAACTTGCAATAATTGTTAAATGTTATGTACATTCAATAGGCTTTAATCCCTCATTTCCAAATGACCATCAATTCATTCAGTACTCCAGAATATCTTTAGCTATATCAATTTTATAATTCACATTATACGATTGTAAAAATACATGTTGAGTGCACAAATTGAGAATAAAATTCCACACAAAAATTGGTTGAATGAAACCGGAATTCTCGACAGCAAAAATGTTTCGTAATCTATCACCTAAAGAACATAAAAATTTGAAAAATACATCAGTATGACATATCAAGACATCACAATGGGCAGTCATTCAACTCCCAACTAGATCACCAGCTAAAAACTTAGTCATCATAATTGAAACATCATTGAAAAGATGAAAACACTGTGGCATAGAGCGTTCTTGTTGTTTTATAAAATATAGGACAACATTTGTTTAGTGACCCTCGTTCCGAAAACGGAGGGTGAGGTTCTAAAGTTTGAAACTGTATAACAAAATATTTGTTTACAGTAACATAAAAAAGTTGCGATGTATCACAAAATCAGGTGCAGTGTAAAACACGATTCACATTCGGATAACATGATATGATAATAGGTGTTACACTGTATGTAAAAAGCAAAATTTGATTTTACGGCATAATAAAATATTTGTTACGGCATAGCATTAGTAATCAATCAGAACGATAATGTACAAAAGTGCGGTAGAGGACGGCAACGACGACAGCGATGGCCGTGGGTATCAGCCAGTTAGACCACGTTCTGAATATAAATATTGAAGCATTTGTTTTTTTCTGTCAATTAAAAGTAACATATCTGTGTTTTACATTACATACTAACAACTCACCTCTTATAAATTGTCTTGAAAAAAGAGTTCAGCAGATATTTACAAAAGTTGAGTCTTATCCTGACAACCACATCAACAGACAAAATAGAAGACTTACACCATATACAAACTGATGGAAAACAAACATAAGTGTTGTTCATTTTAGCTATAACAACTAGCATTATAACCACATGCCCGAACCAAACTATCTCAAAATACATAGGCCACCACATTACATCAACAAAACAACATTCACAACAATGTCATTAATTCGTCGAAAACGGGTAAATCTACGTATTCCAGCAGAAAAAACCTTACCATCTTAAAAAGCCCAACTTAGATTTCAACAAGCACAATAGTTCAAAACGGCAAGAATATATAATCAGTGAAAAATTGTTCTGTGTAAAATAGTAGTAAATAGCAAAAAAACACACAGAAAACAAAAGTTCATTAGTAAAGCAAATCTCTAACTAATAACAGCAGCATGAATGAGCAAAAAGCTGTATTTATTGACTAACGGGCTGGTGAATACAGAGTTATTGATGGTGTCATTGCCTATGCTCCGTGCCGTTGCGTTCGCTCCATCAGTGCTGGACTGCTAGAAACACAGATAATACCATGAATCGGCAACAAAAATCATTTTTTATAATGTTTTGCCAATTCATGGAAAAGGCAACCATCACAAACATAGACCTTCATCATCATTAACTGCCACTTTTCCGGTGAATGAAACACCTCATCCTATTTTAAATGCACAGTGAAAAAAAAGTCCGGTGTTTAGTAGTACGAAGCATTTCATAGTAAATAGAGTATTCAGCAACACAATGACACGTTATCGCCACTAGAATTGACTGCCGCCAGTGACTACTGTCTGAAACACCATTTTCACATCCTATTTAGCCAGAAATACCAATACTGGATAGGAAAGAGGTGCAATCTAATACATAAAGCAGGCATCGTTCGTGTACATGGATGACCGAGAAGTGAAACCCAACGTAATCCATCGGGTAGTTTAGTCGGATAGAGTGGTGTGTAATCAGGCGAGCTGCGGTGAGTTCAAACCTGCCAGCAATTTACGTGCGTACATACACATTTGTAGTCTTACTTTCTCACGGTTTTGACGATTTTAAACTTTTCTGCTCGTCAAAACCATATATTTATTCAATACCTCTTGTTTCAATTACCGTAAACAACCAACAAACCTTATAAGTGCCAATAATGTACTCCTTCATCATTTCCCGTGCGTCACTGGAATGCCCGACGTCCTGGAAGGCCTCCGTAGCGTCCGCACCCGCCCATTCCAGGATCACGTCTTCACCGCCAGGGTGCTGAACAACGAGTAATACAGTGAGTTAGTGAGTAAGCGAGTGAGTGAATAAGTTAGTTAGGAAGTGAGTGAGTGAGAAGTGAATGAGTGAGTGAATAAAGGAGAGAGCAAATGAGTAATTTGAGTGAATGAGAAAATACGTAATGAGAAAGCAAGTGAGTGAATAAATTAGTGAGTGAGTGAGTTAATAAGCGAGTTGTGAGTGACTGAGTGAGTGAATAGTAAGTGAGTGAGATAGTGAGAGTGAGTGAACAAAAGAGTTATAGAGGGTTAAACTAAACGAACATCATCGAGAAACTTGGTGACATCAAGCACATTTCCATCGATAACCACCCATAAGTCCTTGGATGTATTGTGCTTGGCCACATCATCTTTTGTGAATTCAGGCATCTCGGTGAAATACTATTAATTTATTTGAAAAATAAATAAAATAAAGCCAAATTGAACGAGTTGACGACGAAACACTAATGACTTGCGGTTATTATAGGTAAATAGGCGGGTCTGCAAAATAGCATTCAAGTTAGTCAGTAAATTAGATAATTTTAATTAACTTTCGTTGGACCCACCGACTGCATTTTTCTTGTATATAATTTATCACCACTTGCCGAAAACCTAATGCAAACTGATGGAAAGTTTTGATGGGATTATCAACAAACTAGACAGGACAGCATATCGTGAAGAATTTAAGATTTGGTTTTCAAATTACAGTTAGTTTGAAACCACCATTTGCAATATCTATTTACCATTGCTTATTCAAGGTGGTAACGCTATTCAAACTAGTTCCCCACAACTTAAACGATAATCAGTCAAATCGGCGAAAGCTTCCACGCAACATTTAGCGAAATGTTGTTATGTATTGTATAACGTCAAACGTTTTCATAACAAAAGGAACAACTGAAAGTCTGAACTTTCGCTCAATGAACAGGCCTTTCGTGGTAAATTAAGTGTTGAAAGCTTACATTCAGCGACCTGAATCAAAAACATTATTATCAACGAGTGAAGAAACACTACATCCAGTAACAAAACCAGCGAGGAAAAACACTATTCCAAAAAGTATTTACCAATTACCATTAATACTGTATTTAAATGTTTATTTTGAATTTTGATATTGGAGCACAACCAAACTACAAACGACACGACAGTCTACAGGATGCAACAACACGTGGAAACCAGTGAAAAGCCGCCGTTAGCACAAAAAAACTAGTTGTTGTCAATTTGACACCAATGCACTTTTTCTGATATGAATTGGATTCTTCTATTCAACAAAACAATACACTTTAGAGACCCGCAAACTTTATTTGTGAAGTTATAAACTTATGAACTCTATGAACTACTACGTTGATGTTAATTATTCTCCACTATGGAAAAATGAGAAATTTATAAGAAGAATTATGAGAAAAAAATTTATATACCACAAATCAACAGAACACATAGACAGCAAACAAATCAAATCAGTACTATTAGTTGAATAAAAACAGAATTCCCCACGCTGCCGTGAAATAGTAAATTGTTCCTAACTTACATAAACTAGTACAGTACATACTTATAACATGCTTATGACTTAAAAAAACAAGGCTTTCACTTTCAGACCATTAAAAAGTTTGTATGGGATGGGAATTGGGACTGTCTTTTCGCATGAAATTCTCATTACAAATAAAAAAACAAAAGCGACTGTATCTCAAGAAAATCACGAAAAATCAAGATCATAACATAAACAAATAAACTTGCTTGGCAGATTTTTATATTTACTGCCGGTTTTACCGCAGCCATGCTGTGACGAATAAAGAGCACTAATGAATTTGCCAAGGTCATTGTACCGAATCCAGATTTCACACCCAATTTATCACTTTCCGTAGCACAAAACGTATTTTGTCAAATTACATGGATTACCCAAGATTCGGAAGTTAATGGAATTATGATGAGCAAAAGTTAACATTAACCATTTAAACCAGACCATCTGACCAGGTCGATGAAATTGTGAGTCTAGTTAACTTGATGGCCCGTCACGGAAATAACCGGCTGCCATGGCAACTTAGTGGGAACTTGCATGAAGGCAGCTACAGAAACGCATAGATGTTACTGAAAAACTTATATATCTACTTACTAATTCTACGCATGGCAACACTAAATTATACAGAGCCAATTTCGTTAAGCAGAAATCGTTTATTGATTTAATACATGTATGATAACTCACAAAATTTCACGATTATACAGTTTAGAATTAGATTAAAAAGACATTGGTTAAACAGCTGAAAACTCGCTAAGGCATACAGACGAACAGATGTTTACTCGCCAATGTATGTATGTCAATGAATTTGTTCTCGCACCGCTGATAACGTTGTTGGAAATACGCAAAACAGGTATTAAAAACGGCTGATGTGATGGCAAAGAGCTAACCCCAATGTTTTTTTTTCCATTTTGAGATTTCAGTGGGCGACAAAGGGTTAATTTGCACTGTGACTTAGAAATTTAACGGTCTATTAGGGCGTCCATTTTTATGTCTTTTCATTTTCAGAGAATACTAATTTGAACAGACATAAATTATCGGTAACATACCAATCATCATCATCAAAAATATGTTTATTTAGCAGCAGTTGATTCTAACAAGTCGAGTTTATTTCGAAACAAAATCATTGTGGTGACGTCGATGAAAAGGAAATAAGGCAATTGAATGACGACGGCATGACCGGACGTTGAACGAGGGTCATGGAATTATAAAAAGACAACCTTGCTTTACCATGATCACTGGTCTTCAATTGCTTATTTCAAGTAGAAAGG
>OZ038443.1:13190893-13250893 GCA_964036265.1 Daptonema setosum
TAGCATACAGATGCTATGCTGAGTGATGGTGGAGTGGTGATGAGTGTAGTTGAGTGAGGATGTTTAGCCAATAATCATCGTGTATCAAATAACACTGCAACTGTAATGCATGAGGTGATGTTTTACGAACAGGGAAAGCTGAGATTTCTTTTGTTCACTCTAATCTCGAACTGGTCTCTACAATATTTATAATTTGACCCAACACCGATATTATGTACAGTTACACAACGAGTTCCTAAAGAAAGAAAATCCACCGTATTACTGCTGACGCTCATAAATATTTGCTCAGAAGTTTTTAGTCGAGTTGATGTTGTGTATCTCACATTTGGTCGTATTTCTGGTTTGTTGGTTTACCTTTCAATTTTCTTTAGATATCTCAGTAAAACAAGCTTAACGACAAACATTGTGAGTGGGAGATCAGCTTGATTACTGGTCGATTCGATAACTCCCTGTTAACTGAACTGCCGTGGACTATAACAGATGAAAAGATCATGACTTAGGATCAGTTTACAACCTACATATGATGTACATAACCACAGTATCTATGATGATTTATATACAGTAAGATCTTTATTATTTGGTTACACTTCAGTTATGTTAAACTTGGTGTGTTTCATGAACTATAATGTACTTAACCATATAGGATTATCATGTGTGATGTGCAAAATAAGGTTGGACGGGACGGGACGCAATGCATAAAACTTGCAGCAGCGACGTCTCCTACCAAAAAAACGTGTTTTGCACCCGAGCTTGGTTTCACTAGCGGACGAGGAAATCTGTATTCCTGGCCAAATTTCGTGGTATTCCCTATTCATGTAAAATGTTTTCTTATGTCGGAGAAACGTATCTGCAGAAACGTGAACCGCATGCGCTGCTCCCCAAATCGATTTCATTGGGTATTTTTCTTCCACAAATGCAGAGTATGAGTCATTATTTTCACATTACCAAGTCTATGTATATTAAGACAGGTTTGGTTCGTGAGAGGTCGTCTTGAAAATCTTAGACATAAACTGGTATGAAAAAATATAGTTGACGGCAAGAAGAGCAAGGAACTGTTTGTTTCTATGTACAAGTGTCGATTATGGTACTAGTAACGAAGATCCTGACTGAAAAGTGCTGATTTTGAATGGTTGATAATACTTGTGGACAGAACTCGCGAACAATCAAGAATAGTGGAACTACCCTTCGTTGCGAGTTAAGGAACGCAGATTTTTTTAATGCAGTTGCATTAGCATGAACTCAATTTTTATTAAATTAGGCTCTTAAATTAAATTTATTCTTCCTTGCTGTGATTAAAATTCTCGTCCGCTATTGTATCATGTGAACAACGTTTCGGAGCGAACACGTTGAGATAATATCAAACTCTAAAACCCAATCACCGTAAATCACTAGGTGATGTTTTGGGCTTCGTATGTTGTCTGCTTGTTTTTTTTTTATTGATATCGCAATGTATGAAAACAAGCACATTAGTCCGTCTATTAGTCCGTCCTTAGTCAGTCAATCAGTCGTCAGTCAGTGAATCATTTACTTCACTTACTCATTCACTCACTCACTCAATTACTCAGTTCACTCAGTTCACTCACTCACTCACTCACTCACTCACTCACTCACTCACTCACTCACTCACTACCTCACTCACTCACTCACTCACTCACTCACTCACTCACTCACTCACTCACTCACTCACTCACTCACTCACTCACTCACTCACTCACTCACTCACTCACTCACTCACTCACTCACTCACTCACTCACTCACCCACTCACTCACTCACTCACTCACTCACTCACTCACTCACTCACTCACTCACTCACTCACTCACTCACTCACTCACTCACTCACTCACTCACTCACTCATTCACTCATTCACTAACGAAAGCGTACGCCTGCGTCAAGCCCGCCAGCCAACTCTTTCAACAAGTCTTTGAACAGTTCATCTTTCTGAGGTTCAGACAATGTAAGTAAATCACCAGCATCATGGATTATAGCCGTAATCATGCAACAACATGTGGTAAGCAAGATGATATGGATGGCATTGTATGTTGGTTGCAGCATACTGTAATCCGTATGTCTGAAACTCAGTTCACATGTGTTAATCAGAGTTCAAGTGGTGTTCGTCACTACTTGCAGGTAGAACATGGTTAATTGGACACTATTTTGAGATTTTATCGAGCAACATACACTCCAGCTTTTCCTGCTCGCGAATCATAGCCTTCTCAGGAAAAGCAAGAAAGCCTGGCTTTGTGGCATAGCATACAGATGCTATGCTGAGTGATGGTGGAGTGGTGATGAGTGTAGTTGAGTGAGGATGTTTAGCCAATAATCATCGTGTATCAAATAACACTGCAACTGTAATGCATGAGGTGATGTTTTACGAACAGGGAAAGCTGAGATTTCTTTTGTTCACTCTAATCTCGAACTGGTCTCTACAATATTTATAATTTGACCCAACACCGATATTATGTACAGTTACACAACGAGTTCCTAAAGAAAGAAAATCCACCGTATTACTGCTGACGCTCATAAATATTTGCTCAGAAGTTTTTAGTCGAGTTGATGTTGTGTATCTCACATTTGGTCGTATTTCTGGTTTGTTGGTTTACCTTTCAATTTTCTTTAGATATCTCAGTAAAACAAGCTTAACGACAAACATTGTGAGTGGGAGATCAGCTTGATTACTGGTCGATTCGATAACTCCCTGTTAACTGAACTGCCGTGGACTATAACAGATGAAAAGATCATGACTTAGGATCAGTTTACAACCTACATATGATGTACATAACCACAGTATCTATGATGATTTATATACAGTAAGATCTTTATTATTTGGTTACACTTCAGTTATGTTAAACTTGGTGTGTTTCATGAACTATAATGTACTTAACCATATAGGATTATCATGTGTGATGTGCAAAATAAGGTTGGACGGGACGGGACGCAATGCATAAAACTTGCAGCAGCGACGTCTCCTACCAAAAAAACGTGTTTTGCACCCGAGCTTGGTTTCACTAGCGGACGAGGAAATCTGTATTCCTGGCCAAATTTCGTGGTATTCCCTATTCATGTAAAATGTTTTCTTATGTCGGAGAAACGTATCTGCAGAAACGTGAACCGCATGCGCTGCTCCCCAAATCGATTTCATTGGGTATTTTTCTTCCACAAATGCAGAGTATGAGTCATTATTTTCACATTACCAAGTCTATGTATATTAAGACAGGTTTGGTTCGTGAGAGGTCGTCTTGAAAATCTTAGACATAAACTGGTATGAAAAAATATAGTTGACGGCAAGAAGAGCAAGGAACTGTTTGTTTCTATGTACAAGTGTCGATTATGGTACTAGTAACGAAGATCCTGACTGAAAAGTGCTGATTTTGAATGGTTGATAATACTTGTGGACAGAACTCGCGAACAATCAAGAATAGTGGAACTACCCTTCGTTGCGAGTTAAGGAACGCAGATTTTTTTAATGCAGTTGCATTAGCATGAACTCAATTTTTATTAAATTAGGCTCTTAAATTAAATTTATTCTTCCTTGCTGTGATTAAAATTCTCGTCCGCTATTGTATCATGTGAACAACGTTTCGGAGCGAACACGTTGAGATAATATCAAACTCTAAAACCCAATCACCGTAAATCACTAGGTGATGTTTTGGGCTTCGTATGTTGTCTGCTTGTTTTTTTTTATTGATATCGCAATGTATGAAAACAAGCACATTAGTCCGTCTATTAGTCCGTCCTTAGTCAGTCAATCAGTCGTCAGTCAGTGAATCATTTACTTCACTTACTCATTCACTCACTCACTCAATTACTCAGTTCACTCAGTTCACTCACTCACTCACTCACTCACTCACTCACTCACTCACTCACTCACTCACTACCTCACTCACTCACTCACTCACTCACTCACTCACTCACTCACTCACTCACTCACTCACTCACTCACTCACTCACTCACTCACTCACTCACTCACTCACTCACTCACTCACTCACTCACTCACTCACTCACCCACTCACTCACTCACTCACTCACTCACTCACTCACTCACTCACTCACTCACTCACTCACTCACTCACTCTCTCACTCACTCACTCACTCACTCACTCACTCACTCACTCACTCACTCACTCACTCTCAACTATTTACTCATGCATGCAGTATTAGATGACACACACTTGTAACATGTCGTTTACATGATCCAGCTGCGCACACAAAACGATCCTGTAACAACAGTAAAACATGTTAGACCGATCAAGATCACATGAATGCCAAATGACACACCTAAACTGAACTATCAGACCATGTACTATGTATGCCAAGATGATTCATTCCGTCATTTTCAAACCTGACTAAACTGACACCAAGAAAGTTTTGCGGAATCTTCTTAGTAAAAATGAATTAACCTGAAGCCCAGAGAAAAACTCCCTAAACAACTACTCAATACAGATCGCAGTATGTGAATAAACCAACCTGAAAATAAAAACAACAACAACAAGAACAACAACAACAACAACAACAACAACAACAACAACAACAACAACAACAACAACAACAACAACAACAACAACAAAAAAAACAACAAAAACAACAACAACACCAACAACCATGTTTCGACAGGCATCGGAAATTATTAGCCTAATGGTTTCAATCGCCACTACATTCATGAAAGTCAGTTTGGCTGAAAACCAAACAGGTGATTCCAGTAAAAGAATATTTGAAAACTTCGGCACTCATTGTGATCGAATCGATGTGTTAAGTCATGAACAACATCAACTGATATGGAATCGTACTACAAATGCTGTTACCTCGAAATTATTGTATTTGGAGGTTGGGTTGTCATTCATTGATTACTTACTTATGTACTCACTCACGCACTAACTCACTCATCAACTCACTCACTCACTCACTCTCTCACTCACCCACTCACTGACTCACTCACTCACTCACTCACTCACTCACTCACTCACTCACTCACTCACTCACTCACTCACTCACTCACTCACTCACTCACTCACTCACTCACTCACTCACTCACTCACTCACTTCTCTATCATGCATTCAGCTTACACTCGGACAAACAGCTTGCTTTGCTATTCCGGAAACCACCAGCAGTAAAAACGAAGATAAATCGAACTCGACAACAAACCAATCGATAACAGATGAACGATTATCCGCAATTCTGACGGTAAAGTACGTGAAGCTAGAACATGAGTACCCGGTGAGACAGCACTATCGCTTTGGATTACCCTTATTAAAGTCGGAGTGCGCATGCAGTTGCACGCAAATGTCAACCTGCAGACAGGACTGCAGTCCGCACAACTGTTTCCGGTGAGTGAGTGAGTGAGTGAGTGAGTGAGTGAGTGAGTGAGTGAGTGAGTGAATGAGTGAGTGAGTGAATAAGTGAGTGAGTGAGTGAGTGAGTGAGTGAGTGAGTGAGTGAGTGAGTGAGTGAGTGAGTGAGTGTGTGAGTGAGTGAGTGAGTGAGTGAGTGAGTGAGTGAGTGAGTGAGTCCTTCTCAATCAATCATCAATTAATTCATCATTCTGCTGTCAGCTCAGCCCATCGAGCTCCAGTCTGCGACAACCACAACGCCGCTCATGTCTGCTGCTCCACGACAATATCGGCTTATAATGATTGGCTGTTCGATGCTATTCGAATTGGAACACCCACCCTGACGGCTATATTTGACTACAGGTGGGTTGTTGTACTGTTGTACTGTGGGTTATACTGTTTTTATTTTTGTTGTTCTTGTTGTTGTTATTGTTGTTGTTGTTGTTGTTGGTTGTTGTTGTTGTTGTTATTGTTGTTGTTATTGTTGCTGTTGTTGTTTTTCACCATCAGGAATTTCAGAATACATCGAGTAGATTCTGATACGATTGTGCAAAGTGAAGGTGGACGTCATAAACTGATGTTGACGGAGAATATCAATCAAATGACTGACATCGGTCAACAGAATGGTTGATTGACTGACTGCTTCAATGACTCACTGAATGACTTATCAACTTACTCACTGATTGACTGATCAACTGACTCACTGATTTACTGATCAATTGACTCACTGATTAACTGATCAACTGACTCATGATCGACTGACTCACTGGTTAACTGATCAACTGACTCACTGATTGATGGATCGACTGACTCACTGATTGGCTGATCAACTGACTCACTGATTGACTGACTCACTGATTGACGGATCGACTGACTCACTGATGGACTGATCGACTGACTCACGGATTGACTGATCAACTGACTCACTGATTGACTGACTCACTGATTGACTTATCTACTGACTCACAGTTTGACTGATCAACTCACTCTGACTCACTGACTTGTTCGTAAATTTTTTTCTTCCAGCTGGTACTGTAACCATGAGTGTATCGATTGCCAGTTATCTGAGTCGTCTGTCTTCTCACTGGTACTTCACGTTTGCCAACGAAACACGAATTCGGACAGGCGTGCCATTAAATGAGTTCTATGAATATGATGTGGGAAAATTAGGATATTATAGGTTTGTTGGTACTTCGGTTAATCAACCAATCACTCGACAAATTGGTAAACCGGATACTTATCTTCAGATTCGAAGACAGTCATTGGAACTTTGAAAAGGCCAAGCTCCGATTGGCAACGGCTCACAGCTTGCATGTAGTTGATTGTGAAAATCAGGTATGTTTTTCAGGCACTCATTGAGTAAGTCAAACAACAAATAAATCAATCAATCAGTCAATCAGTCATTCAATCAGTTAGTCCGCATTATTGCAGCTATTCGAAGAAGGGTTTGCAGCGGAGCAAATCGTAGTTGAAACGAGTACGAACGTGGGTCCGACAACCACACAAGTTAATAACTTACTCACTAACTCCATCTCTCCCTAACTCACTTACTCACTCACTAACTCACTCGCTCACTCACTCACTCTCATACTCACACACTGCTCACGCAGGTTTACTACCTTGGTGAACTAGTCGATCGTTGGGAGCCGTGGATTGGCCATCAGGCTTTGTATCCCAGCCAGTCAAAACCACGATACTTGTCTGTCAATCACATCACTCCGAACAGACTTCATGTGCGGCTGAAGCTTACAGGTGGACTGACAGACTGACGGAATGTATTGATTGTCTGACGGATCTTCAGCTGAAATAAAAAAATATACTTGATGGTCATAACAAATGAAAAAACAAGTTTTTTTTTCAAATAATGAAATAATTCTAATTGAAATAGAAAAGTCATGTATCACATTTACTGACTCGGTCATGTCATTTCAGACATGCCGTTACCATCAACCTTATCCCACATCTCCACTCTGACCGACTTTCTTGTCGATGTCAAACTCGACGAAAACTCCAACGTGTTCCTGAACCTGACCCTTTATAATGCCAGGGGCTCGCTTCTGGGCACCATTCAGCCAACCAGCGTGGATCAACCCAATCAAAACATTGGATTTGAAATTCAAATTCCCGTCAAAACCATGGAGGATAAATCATCGTTCAGTCGAACACATGTGGACGGATGGTCGTTCTCTTATGGACTGGAAGTGGAGACTGTGGACGGGGTGTTTGAGGACGTCCATATCTGGACCAATGTAAAAGTGCGTATGCCACACAGTGTGAAGGGTGAACAGCGCGTTTGTATGTGGACCTTAGGTTGGTACTGTTGTTGTTGATGTAATTGTTGCTGTTGTTGTTGTTGTGGTTGTTGTTATTGTTGTTGTTGTTGATGATGATGATTTTGATGTTCGTGTTTGTTGTTGTTGTAGTTTTTTTATGTTACCTTTATTGTTATATCGTGTTATGTTCAGATGCACCGGACGATATGATCTGTCGGTTGGCCTCCTACAACGCCAGTCCATTGAAAGGAGTTCGAATCCATGACAAGTTGTTGCCTACTCGAGGTCAGTTGGTGAATAATTGAGCAAATTTCGAGTGACTGACCTAACTAAAGAAAATTACGTAGCAACAGATTAAGGGTATAATTGAACAAATGAGCAGCATACCGATAGATCATGTTTCAATATTTATTACCGTTTTTCAACTGCAGGTTTTTGTCCACCCGAGATCTGCCACCCACCCGATCTGAACACTCTGGGCAATCAACTACGAGATCTGTTTTCTCCCAAATCATGGCTCAACGGTTTCCATTCCACTCAGGATTATCTCCACTTTGCGCTGCAGGCCGTCGTTGCTGGCATTTTGGTGACGATCCTGATTTACCTGTGTCGGGTGTTTGTGTATCCACTATGTAAATGTGCCTTTTGTTCGCCGGCAGGTTGTTGCCTGACTGAACAAGGCGGCAAAAGTGCGGGCATGCAGAAGCACGTGCTGCAGGTTCAGGTGATGGACACAAAACCGAGTGGTAGCTTTGTTAATGAAGGTAATGGGTGAATGTGAATCAGGGGCAGATATGATTAAGTGAATTCGGGGGGATGAGTGGGCCGGACTTGATATTTCAAGTGACTTAATTATATGAATTGAATGATGTTGAGTTTTGTAGGGTAGCCTGTCACACTGATTTGATGTGAATCAGCGGCAGATACGTAGGGTATGATAAACATGTGAGTTCGATATGAGGAGAGGAGTTGGTCAGAGGCGAGCTTGACTAGCTCAAGTGATTGATTCTTAATGGGTTGAATGATGATGAGTTTTGTAGGGTAGCCTGCCACACCTGAGTGAATTTCAGTGTGAACGTTCCTGTTGATGATTTGATGATCAAAGAATCATTGTCTTAATTTTCTTCAATTAAGACAACTACTAGCATGTTAAGCTTTTTTATATCAAATTTGTTCATTATAGCAATAATAATCGTACAGCTTTACACTCTTCCTGATGTGCTCAATATTGATAATAACTTGTGATACCCATAACTTGCAACAATTGTTAAATGTTATGTACATTCAATAGGCTTTAATCCCTCATTTCCAAATGACCATCAATTCATTCAGTACTCCAGAATATCTTTAGCTATATCAATTTTATAATTCACATTATATGATTGTAAAAATACATGTTGAGTGCACAAATTGAGAATAAAATTCCACACAAAAATTGGTTGAATGAAACCGAAATTCTCGACAGCAAAAATGTTCCGTAATCTATCACCTAAAGAACACAAAATTGAAAAATACATCAGTATGAAATATCAAGACATCACAATAGGCAGTCATTCAACTCCCAACTAGATCACCGGCTAAAAACTTAGTCATCATAATTGAAACATCATTGAAAACACTGTGGCATAGAGCGTTCTTGTGGTTTCATAAAATATAGGACAACATTTGTTTAGTGACCCTCGTTCCGAAAACGGAGGGTGAGGTTCTAAAGTTTGAAACTGTATAACAAAATATTTGTTTACAGTAACATAAAAAAGTTGTGATGTATCACAAAATCAGGTGCAGTACAACACACGATTCACATTCAGATAACATGATATGATAATAGGTGTTACACTGTATGTAAAAAGCGAAATTTGATTTTTATGTGTAACATGTTACGGCATAATAAAATATTTGTTACGGCATAACTAGTAATCAATCAGAACGATAATGTACAAAAGTGCGGTAGAGGACGGCAACGACGACAGCGATGGCCGTGGGTATCAGCCAGTTAGACCACGTTCTGAATATAAATATTGAAGCATTGGTTTTTTCTGTCAATTAAAAGTAACATAGTGTATTTCATCAACATAACTGTGTTTTACATTACCTACTAACAACTCACCTCTTAACATAAAAATTGTATATACCGAGAGTGCGAGAGTACCGAGACCAGAAAAACTTTTTATGACAACATTTTTTATAAATTGTCTTGAAAAAAAAAAGAGTTCAGTTGATTTTTTACAAAAGTTGAGTCTTACCCTGACAACCACATCAACAGACAAAATAGAAGACTTACACCAAACCAAATACAAACTGGTGGAAAACCAACATAAGTGTTGTTCATTTTAGCTACAACAACTAGCATTGATATAACTGCATGCCCGAACCAAACAATCTTAAAATACGTAGATCACCACATTACATCAACAAAGCAACATTCACAACAATGTCATTAATTCGTCGAAAACTGGTAAATCTCCGTATTCCAGCAGAAAAAAACCTTACCATCTTAAAATGCCCAACTTAGATCTCAACAAGCACAATAGTTCAAAACGGCAAGAATTTATAATCAGTGAAAACTTGTTCTGTGTGAAATAATAGTAAATAGCAAAAAAACAACACAGAAAACAAAAGTTCATTAGTAAAGCAAATGTCTAACTAATAACAGCAGCATGAATGAGCAAAAAGCTGTATTTATTGACTAACGGGCTGGTGAATACAGAGTTATTGATGGTGTCATTGCCTATGCTCCGTGCCGTTGCGTTCGCTCCATCAGTGCTGGACTGCTAGAAACACACAAAATACCATGAATCGGCAACAAAGATCGTTGTTTTATAAATTTTTTGCCAATTCATGGAAGAGGCAACCATCACAAACATAGACCTTCATCATCATCAACTGCCACTTTCCCGGTGAACGAAAAACCTCATCCTATTTTAGATGCACAGTGAAAAAATTCGGTGTTTAGTAGTACGAAGCATTTCGTAGTAAATACAGTATCCAGCAACACAATGACAAGTTATCGCCACTAGAAGTGGCTTCCGCCAGTGACTACTGAAACACAATTTTCACATCCCATTTAGCCAGAAATACCAATACTGGATAGGAAAGAGGTGCAATCTAATACATAAAGCAGGCATCGTTCGTGTACATGGATGACCGAGAAGTGAAACCCAACGTAATCCATCGGGTCATTTAGTCGGATAGAGTGATGAACATTCTGGCGAGCTGCGATGAGTTCAAACCTGCCAGCAATTTACGTGCGTAAACACACATTTGTAGTCTTACTTTCTCACGGTTTCAACGATTTTAAACTTTTCTGCTCGTCAAAACCATATATTTATTCAATACCTCTCGTTTCAATTACCGTAAACAACCAACAAACCTTATAAGTGCCAATAATGTACTCCTTCATCATTTCCCGTGCGTCACTGGAATGCCCGACGTCCTGGAAGGCCTCTGTAGCATCCGCACCCGCCCATTCCAGGATCACGTCTTCACCACCAGGGTGCTGAAGAACGAGTATTACAGTGAGTGAGTGAGTGAGTGAATGAGTGAGTGAATAAGTTAGTTAGGAAGTGAGTGAATGAGTGAGTGAATAATGGAGAGAGCAAATGAGTAATTTGTGTGAATGAGAAAATACGTAATGAGAGGGCAGGTTAGTGAATAAGTAAGTGAGTGAGTGAGTGAATGAGTGAGTGAGTGAGTGAATAGTGAGTGAGTGAGATAGTGAGTGAGAGTGAGTGAACAAAAGAATTATAGAGGGATAAACTGAACGAACATCATCGAGAAACTTGGTGACATCAAGCACATTTCCATCGATAACCACCCATAAGTCCTTGGATGTATTGTGCTTGGCCACATCATCTTTTGTGAATTCAGGCATCTCGGTGAAATACTATTATTTTATTTGAAAAATAAATAAAATAAAGCCAAATAGAACGAGTTGACGACGAAACACTAATGACTTGCGGTTATTATGGGGGAAATAGGCGGGTCTGCAAAATAGCATCCAAGTTAGTGAGTAATTAGATAATTTTAATTAACTTTCGTTGGATCCACCGACTGCATTTTTCTTGTATATAATTTATCACCACTTGCCGAAAACCTAATGCAAACTGATCATGTAATACTAAGGATACGCACCCTTTCAAAAAACTGTGCATAAAGTTTTGATGGAATTATCAACAAGTTATCAGACAGGACAGGCATATCGTCAAGAATTGAAGATTTGGTTTTCAAATTACAGTTAGTTTGAAACCACCACTTAGAATTTTTATTTACCATTGCCTATTCAAGGTGGTAACGCTATTCAAACTAGTTCCCCACAACTTAAACGATAATCAGTCAAATCGGCGAAAAACTTCCACGCAACAGTTAGCGAAATGTTGCTATGTATTGTATAACGTCAAACGTTTTCATAACAAAAGAAACAACTGAAAGTCTGAACTTTCGCTCAATGAACAGGCCTTCCGTGGTAAATTGAGTGTTGAAAGCTTTCATTCAGCGACCTGAATCAAAAACATTATTATCAACGAGTGAAGAAACACTACATCCAGTAACAAAACCAGCGAGGAAAAATACTATTCCAAAAATTATTTACCATTAATACTGTATTTAAATGTTTATTTAGAATTTTGATATTGGAGCACAACCAAACTACAAACGACAGTATACAGGATGCAACAACACGTGGAAATCAGTGAAAAGCCGCCGTTAGCACAAAAAAACTAGTTGTTGTCAATTTGACACCAATGCACTTTTTCTGATATGAATTGGATTCTTCTATTCAACAAAACAATACACTTTAGAGACCCGCAAACTTTATTTGTGAAGTTATAAACTCATGTACTCTATGAACTACGTTGATGTTAATTATTCTCCACTATGGAAAAATGAGAAATTTATAAGAATTATGAGAAAAAATTTTATATACCACAAATCAACAGAACACATAGACAGCAAACAAATCAAATCAGTACTATTACTGTAGTTGAATAAAAACAGAATTCCCCACGCTGCCGTGAAATAGTAAATTGTTCCTAACTTACATAAACTAGTACAGTACATACTTATAACATGCTTTTGCTTATGACTTATAAAAAACAAGGCTTTCACTTTCAGACCATTAAAAAGTTTGTATGGGAATTGGGACTGTCTTTTCGCATGAAATTCTCATTACAAATAAAAAAACAAAAGCGACTGTATCTCAAGAAAATCACGAAAAATCAAGATCATAACATAAAAAAATAAACTTGCTTGGCAGATTTTTATATTTACTGCCGGTTTTACCGCAGCCATGCTGTGACGAATAAAGAGCACTAATGAAGTTGCCAAGGTCATTGTATCGAGTCCAGATTTCACACCCAATTTATCACTTTCCGTGGCACAAAACGTATTTTGTCAAATTACATGGATTACCCAAGATTCGGAAGATAATGGAATTATGATGAGCAAAAGTTAACATTAACCATTTAAACCAGACCATCTGACCAGGTCGATGAAATTGTGAGTCTAGTTAACTTGATGGCCCGTCACGGAAATACCCGGCTGCCATGGCAACTTAGTGGGAACTTGCATCAAGGCAGCTACAGAAATGCCCAGATGATTACTGAAGAATTTACATATCTACTAACTACTTCTAACTTTCTAAGCAAGGCCACACTAAATTATACAAAGCCAATTTCGTTATTCAGAAATTGTTTATTGATTTAATACATGTATGATAACTCACAAAATTTTACGATTATACAGTTTAGAATTAGATAAAAAAGACATTGGTTAAACAGCTGAAAACTCGCTAAGGCATACAGACGAACAGATGTTTACTCGCCAATGTATGTATGTATGTCAATGAATTTGTTATCGCACCGCTGATAACGTTGCTGGAAATACGCAAAACAGGTATTAAAAACGGCTGATGTGATGGCAAAGAGCTAACACCAATGTTTTTTTTTCCATTTTGAGATTTCAGTAGGCGACAAAGGGTTAATTTGCACTGTAACTTGAAATGAAATATAACGGTTCATTAGGGCGTCCATTTTTATGTATTTTTTATTTTCAGAGAATACTAATTTGAACAGACATAAATTATCGGTAACATAAACCAATCATCATCGAAAATATGTTTATTTAGCAGCAGTTGATGCTAACCAGTCGAGTTCATTTGGAAACAAAAGCATTGGGTGACGTCGATGAAAAGGAAATAAGGCAATTGAATGACGCCGGCATGACCGGACGTTGAACGAGGGTCATGGAATTATAAAAAGACAACCTTGCCTTACCATGATCACTTGTCTTCAATTGCTTATTTCAAGTAGATAGTAATAAAAAAATAAAAACTATAAAAGAAAGTCGAAAATTTTTTTTACACAAAAGTAGTTCATTCTCATTCAGTAAATAGCGGCCGAAAAGCGCGGGATATAAACCCTTTATTCCAAGAAAAAAACAATCCACCAACCAAACTCTGATAAAACTTTTCATTTCAATAAACCAACAAGATGATAAAAAGTATTAGTATTAGTAATGAGTGAATTGAGGAACAATCGGGTGTAGTGCGAACCAAAACAATGTCATCAAGAGAACTAAAACAGTGGATGTAAATAACGAAAACAGCTATTTTCATCAGAAAATTATACAGTTGAAACTATGGGGGATAAAACAGGGCGTTATGTTCTATTTAGCATGTAAACCCGCCACATCTGTTGCAGAAGCAACGTATTTAACACAGAACCTAAGAGAAACACAAACAAATGAAAGCAAGCACGGGTGGATTCCAGTATTTCCGGGGATGTGAGCAAAATGTGGTATAATATAATAACATGCAAACGCAAAACTTCGTTGCAAAAAACACGTACGGATACGACAACCACTGATATTTATTCAATTTTGATCCCGGTATCCAGCTAATTCGAATTTACTATTTGTTGACTTTTAAATTCATGAAAAGCAACAAATGTAGGCATGTATTTAATTATAACAAACAGAGAGCACTTTTATCAGTGTTCCACAAATAATTGTTGTAAAACATGACGAGTATGCGAAGCTGGATACTTTAACCGAAAAAAATATCGTGATTAAATATTGCTGGAATAGGATATGAGCTTGACAAAGGTTGTAGATATGAGCAATACTAATAGTATAACTGAACAAATGTCGAGTAGTTTATAAATGAAAAAAACTAGAAAGAACCAAGGCTGATAATCACTGTCGAGCATATAAAGATCTACAAATTACTGATAGCTCAATCGAAGAAAAAAACATACATGGGTCAGTGAACGATTAAATATTGATATGAACTTGACAATACGGTACGGTAATGAGGTGAGCAATAGGAAAATTGGTAACCAATCCATAAAGTGCTTTTTGTTGTTAACAAGGCTGGTATATAAGCAAGGATGAAGCAATTACAAGAAATATTAATGCTTCTCCGCTGCTTCATTCTGAATAAACTGATTTCTCAAGTCTTTAACGTGGCACGAAAAGAAACAGAAACTGACATACTCGAAAGGGAAAAGTATATTGAGAATATTTAATCAGTGGAGATACAAGATCGATCATCAGTTGAAACGAGTGAAACTATAATTTCAAATATATCAACAGAATATCATTGAGAGAACAGAAAACGTCAATTGACACAAATAACTTTGTAAAACATAGCTGGTCAAGTGTACCGAACTTTGAATACAAAAGCGCTTACATCATCATACTTTTTTAGGCATGATAAAGATGAAACTCTAGCTGGTCTTCTGTTCATATTCTTTGTGGTCAATGTAGTCGCCGGTAGAGATGATGTCTGAAACATGAATGATCGGTGAGAGGTGAATGATACAAAAAAATCAGGTATTTTTTCCTAGAAAAGGCAGAAATCAATGCTCATTGCCTGTAAAACACAAATGCTCCCGTACCAGCAAGTCGGATATTTTTCAATCACTCAGAACCACTTTTAAACCAAATAACAAACAACTTTTAACCACTGATAAAGTAAAAATTGATCAAAGAAATAAAAAAACACTAACAATAATCAACAATACCGCAGTTAAGGAAAATAAAGCGAAAATAAAACAACGGCGAAAAAAGCAACAACAAAATGTTCACAAACCGAGAATCCATGTTTCGGCAATCACAGGCAAGTTTGTCCGATTCTGCACCCGGCCATCGTTTATCGTTTCCACGTTGCCCACAATCAGACCGGCTCGTTTCACGGTCGGTGAAATCTAGTAGCCGAAAGTTTACTCATTATGCAACGAAAAATATACAGGGTGGGCCAAAAAAAACTCCGCGATTTTGTGAGACCATAACTTTTGCTATCGACGAAGAATTTCATTGATATTTGCAGGTTATTTCAATAACATGTTAACTTAATTTTCTCTAAAATTTCAATGAGATATCTAACACACACCGGCCACACCATCAGTATACATGAAAATTTCAGTTTTTCCTTTAAGCCGGGGTCATTGTTTCAAAGAGAAATCATGTGTATAAATTAATTTTAAGTATTAATCTATTATTGAATTGAACGAGTGAACTAACTAGTAATATAAGGATTAAAAGAAACTTGTTTAATTATCAATTAAGTCTAAATTTAGTTTCAATGGTAATGAAAAACTCTTACAGTAGGATGCTTGCGTTTTGTTCCCTTGTCTGATAAACGTCAATACCTTAGAGTTGGTTTTTCTTGATGAATTTGAATGAAATTCTCAGAATATCTCATTGATTTAATATTGTTTACCGTCTTGAAATTTCAAAGACATGCAAAGGTTATAAGCATGAAACTTGCAAAATAAACAACCACGGTACGTGGAAAACTCAATATTTGCCATTGCTTTAACAAGCTTGAACCGCGCCGCCTAACGTTCCCTAAAAACATTGACGTATGGACAGAACGAGCATGTTTTTCATAAATCTAGAACTTTTTTTTATTAAACTTGAAGTTTTGAGGAAAAATTAACTTATTTGAAAAGAAATGTCGCTGAGGAGGAACGCAACACCCGGTAACAGACATGAAAAACAGTTCAGCACCGGAACTATCGCGTTATTGGAAGAAAGGTTTAGAAATTAAACTTTTTTACAAATCAACCACTTAACTTTTATTTTTTTGAACCATTATCTAATTAATTCGTTCAATTCATAAACAAATTGATGCTTATAAGTTACGTATGTACATGATTTCTCTTTGAAACAATGTCGCGGTTTAAAGGAAAAACTGAAATTTTCATGTATCCTGATGGTGTGGCCGGTGTGTGTTAGATATCTCATTGAAATTTTAGAGAAAATTGAGTTAATATGTTATTGAAATAACCTGCAAGTTTCAAAGAAATTCATCGTCCACTGCAAAAGTTATGGTCTCACAAAATCGCGGAGTTTTTTTTGGCCCACCCTGTACTATGTCTAAATTGCATAAAAAAGGCAAACAACTAGCAAATAACAACAACACTGGGCACCAACAAGACTGGACAGCAACTGAGTCGATAAAGAGTGAAAACACCACGACCAACAACAACAAATACAACAACACAAACAACACCAAGAACAACAACCTTTCCTCCAATCATCCTAATCATGTTCACCACATCGATCGTCGGTGGTCGAGCATCGGGAGTAACGAAAATGGCAGGTAGATCGACTGGAAGCAGCGGATTCGGCAACGAGTGGGCTGACACTTCGCTTTGAAGACGGCGGGTCTGAAAACATAAATTATACTTTCAAATTCAAAACCATTAAAACTGATATCGTCATGGAGAACTTACGTAAGTAAGTTACATAAGATGTTAACCAAATGTACTCAATAGTTCATTTCAATATCATCAAGTAAAGTAAAGTAAGTGATATTATTTGCGGAACACCTTTTTTATAAAATGTCAGCTTTCCCTAGCAAAAGTGCAAGTACCAACTGTAAACTCGAACCTAAATTAACTAAACTGGGATATAAACCGCTGAATAATTATTTACATCACAGAAAAGCTAGTACCCACCTTGGCAACGGGCCACACTTCTGCGCACTCGAACTCGCCCTCCGGTAGCCAGCTGCCATGCTCCAGCGATTTGTAAACCTAAAATTAATGGTGAAACAGTTCTTTCAACAGAAATTCACGTTCAGCAACTGTAATATAAATGTTAATAACTACGCATTCCCTCACGTTTGGCCAACGAAGTACAATGGACTATGAGTATGGTGTACTCGATGAGTACGGTGTACTTTATGAGTACGGTACGGTAAAGGTGTACTCTACGAGTGCGGTGCTCACTGGAGGCTTAGCAACAATGCGCAGAAACGTATTATTAAACGTTCAGTTGGGCCAATGCCCGATACAGATGACAACGAATTTATGTACACGGTTTGTATGTAATAATTAGATGTGGAATGCGAACCCAATTGAGATCGACCAGCCAGAGCCCCCTGGCAATGGCCAATAGCACGGACACGGTACGGCGTTGAGCGGCATCCACGACCACATGAGTTGTTTGTTCACTCACACAACGACCGATAGTGAACGTGCCCAGTTTGCGTACCACTGTTGACACTGTCTCACGATCGCTGAATGTATGATGATTGAGGGGAGTTAGTGAGTGAGTGAGTGAGTGAGAAGATGAGTGAGTGGATGAGTGGGGTAAACGAGTGGGTGAGTGAGGTGGCCGTGGGTGATTCAAGTGAATGGGTGAGTGTTGAGTGAGTTGAATGTGAAGTTAATGAGTTAATGAATGAGTGCGTGAGATTATTATTTTTCAAGGATTAAAAGTCATGAAATCTTGCAATTATCGCAAAATTAGTGCTCAATAATGGTTGCAGTCAGTCATCTTGGATTGGAAATGGAACTGACCAACAAACGGGTCAAAATGAAACAAAACAACCAACATCAATGAGCAATTACTCAGCACAATTTGTGGTTTGGGCCGCCGATTGCGCTCGGATCGTCTGCCCGTCGGCGTACTCACAAAATCATCGGCCGATCCGGGTGTGGCGGCCGTGGTTTCGGATTTGAGGTGCCTCAACTTGGGTGTGATCTTTGACGATTTGGCACCGGTGGTGAGTCCGCTCGATACTGCCACCGTATGACGACGATGTGTGGTGGTCACTGGGAAATCACTTTTACTGTCACTTTTAGTAGGGTGAAACTGGAGAATCACGTCACTCTCTAGACGAGTGACACTTCACACTACACTAGAAAACTTTGTAACTTTTTAGTCGATTGGTCAGGGATGAACCTAGCAATCCGGCGGTTCTGGTTTGAGACACAATCTGGGGTTCTGTTATTGCCATTCGCAACGGTTAAAAAGATTTAAGATTCATATTCGGCTTTTGATTCACCACAGTAATCAGCACGAACCGAGATTGAAGTAACGGTTCAAGAAACGAACGATTCTGGAATCGAGTAAAACAAACCTACATTTTACATGAATACAATTCACTATTGTCAACAATGTACACAAGACTTGACCGATTTCTCAATACAATACAAAATTAATCATTATCAAAACCAAACTCAAATTATGACGGATACCTTTCTTTTCAGTTTGTAGCTCCTCATCCTCCTCCAATTTGAACATACGATTGATGACGCGCTGATTGAGCGTATCCAGTCGTTGTTGTGTTGCTTGTTTCACTTGGTTGTCCTCTTGACTGGCCGTCGGGAACGAATCCGTAGACGTATCGAATGAGTCCAGTCGGTTGAGATGCGCTGTTGTCAACAACAACAATAAGCATATTCCATAAAAAAATAACCAACTAAATTTCCTTCGTATAGCTTGTTCACAGTTTCTTGTCTTTCGAATTTTTATTTGTGAACCTTCTCATCTACATGTGATTAATTGTGGGTGCGGTTAAAATGATGTTCATATGCACGGTGAAAAATCTTTTTTCAGAAATTTAAATGCGCGCCAAAAGCTATACTGAATTCAGATTGCGCGCCAGAAACTTGTGAGTAACGAGAGATTTTGAATGGACTATAGACCAACCACTTTTCTTGAGCAACCGTCGCGTTGTACCCGTCGATGATCCCGAGGACTTCCGACCCCTCCTGTTTTTCTTCGGATCCATCAGTTCGACTATCGAATCATCCAGATCCAGAACGGGTGACAACACGTTGGAGGATTTCGGAGTGTCGTCATCCACCTGAAAGTGATACGGTGAAATACAGAGACAACTAAATTTATCAGGTGGGATCAACAAAACTAACCGTACCCCACTCACTCATTATGAGTCGAAATTTGGTTGTACAAATCAGAATCACCCACCGGTGAACTCACAGAATTTTATGGTGATTCCGACAAACTCATGCAAGGAACCAGGGAGAAATACAAAAAAAAGAACCATAACAAGAACTTTGAAACCTGGTGGCCCTGGTTCAAAACCCGACTTGACACACCTGACGCGTTGCTGTTTTGCCATTGCTCATAACTACGCCCATCCGTTTATTCAACTCTCTGGCCACTAATGGTTCAATACTGTACTATGATATTAGTGTGCTGTGCTTTATTGGTTTCAGTAATATAGGAATCCCAGTAAACATGGAATGACCACCGACAAACCTCCATTTTGGACGATGATGAATTGTTACCGGCCAGCGACTCTCGTTCTTCCAAAATGGTGGTTCTTCGATTTCGTGGTCTTCCAGTTAACTTCGTTGTTTTGGATGGTGGTTCTAAAAGAGATTCGTATAATCAGATGCAACTTCATAAACAACCAGAGGTCATGCAGTTCTTTATGTTAAAGTTATTACAAACGGTAAAAATGTTCTTATACAAAACTCCAAGTTCAACCATTAACCTTGGCCACTTATTATTTGAAACACATTTGCAACTCAAAAACATAACAGTATTATACCATCAAAATAGTTTTTGAAGAAAGTAACCAGTGGGCGTTTCAGGTGTGAGGACATTGTTCCAGTTCATTTTGCGGCGAATACGCTCCAACAACGGTGTGTCCAGATCATCTTCATCGTCGTCAACGTTGTCGTACTTGGAGGCACTGCTGGCACACGGAGTTTGACCTGAATTTAGAATTTAGTAGTACCCCGTTTAAGGGTAGTAAAGTACGCAATGACGGACAATCCTCCAAAAGTATGATAAATTTTACTAAGAGTGGAAATTTTCAGTTCTGCTCTGCGGCCATTTTTATATACATTGAGCCAAACCTACTTTTTATAACTGCCAAAGGCATTTTTCGTTTCTCTCTTTTCCGCTAGCGATGATCAGAAGATCTGTTCTTTAGGATTGCAGTCAATAAACTACTAACGTTTCATTTGAATGCCGGCCAATCGTGAGTTGATGTCGGTCATACCCGTTTGCGTGGGTGAGAATACGAAACGATTAGCCGGCTGGGACGAAACCAGCGGCGTGACGGCGGATGACGTCTGAAAATAAAGCACATTTTATCATGCTTATTTGGAAAAGTGTGAGAAAGGGGTGAGGCAGAAATGAAGGTATGTTGGGGTTTCGAAATTATAGCTTTGATGATTTGCAAAGAGGGCGTGCTCGCTCGCTTCCCTCGCTCCGTGGAAACAAAAAATTTCTGTCCGTAAAAAATTTATCAAAATTTTTATATATCTAATACGCAAAATATTCCAGATATCAAGTATAAAATTCAATGTACATCTAGTTTGTGACTATAACGTGAATGTGACTATCAAAACAAACCGAAGCCATCGGTGACTCTTCGGCACTGGATACACCACCGGTCGGATACTGCAGTTTGGCAGGCAACGCCTCTGTTTTAATGGGTCGACGGCGTTTGGACGTGGAAGCGGAAGTCTTGACGACAGCGATGGCTTTCGATGTGGACGAACCTGATATCATGCAAGAATGAGCTACAAGAATGAAAATCTCAGCTGGGTCATTTTTTCTCCGGTACTAGTGGCATAAAAAATTATGGGACGTCGTTTACTGGCGTTTACGTACGTTTAAGTCTAAGTGGCCACAACAACGCATCATGTTTCGTCATCTTCCAAGTTTCGAACCCAGTACCACCAGTTTATTTTAAGCTGGCGCCCTGCGTACTAGACCACGTACCATATAAACTGTAAACAAGAAGGGAGCACCAACTGGCTTTGTGTGCGCTCATTGTCATCGGCAGATCATTTAGTTTCCTCCATGAATGCGTGTTCTGCACCCGGCGAACCGTCTTCTTTTTAGCCTGAAACTTTACACATTATTGATTTAACCAGTCTTAAAATTGACTACGTGAATATAAATTTTGGTTTTCAGACTTTAAACGAAATAGTGGAAATAACGCCAACTTTTAATGCTGAAAAATAAAATAAAACACAAAGTTTGAGTCAGAATAGCCATGAATTTGTATTCTTTATAGCCAAGTATTTGAGACACGAAAGTATAACACTCAATTGGTTGGTTATTATGTCAGTTTAATTCAATCCAATATGGACGGAGGAACTGCAGATTAACACGAAATCACACCAACGGTATTGGGCGATGCGAACAGATCGTAGTCATCATCGTCATCACCATCGATGTCAGTGGGTGGGTTGGCTTCGAAACCCTGCTCAGGCATGTGACGCTTGTTGCGCCAACAACTGAAAAATTGAACTGAACATGAAATAATAGTAACTAGTAACTTAACAAAAACAATAAGAAATTACTACATGAGTTTATGGTTTATGATATATTAGAACAAACGGCAGCGGTGGAGCACATTGATTTATTAGATAACTTAGCTCCAAAAAGCACTACCACAATACTCATGAAGCATAAAAACTATAGAATAATAATCGTAACCTGTCCACCCAAAGCACATTGACCATCTTCACAGTTTTGGCCAGCAGCACCTTCTTATATAGGGCGGGACGGCCCTCGTTAAAGATGAGATGTGTCACCTGCTTTGAGTAGCGCGATTTCACCGTGGCACCTGCGTATTCGACTTCAGAATTGATAAGTGGACGTCACAATAAAGCTTTTTTATCGAGCATTTGCTTAATTTTCTGTACACTGTTGCTATATACACTACACGCAACAACAACTACCATTAACTTTATAACTAGAACCACAAAAACAAGTAATGGATTAAAACTAAAAACTAGGAAACAATAGACATCTGACTACAGACTACAAAGATAAAGCATTCCAGACCCATTGTTGAGCTAACCAAGCATCAGGCAGCTAAACCGATCAATAAATTGACAGTTAAATTTCAAGTTTTGAGTGAATAAAAGAGTTCACCAACCCATCATGACCAGTCGATCCGCAAAAACACTAGAATTATTTTGGTATGTATTGCCCGACTGTAACAGATAGACATCCACCATCGCGATCACATCTGAAAACAAATGAGGTTGTCAAAGAGTTTTAAATAAGTTTTGAAGTTAATGAGTTAAATCGATGAGTGATTTTCCCACAATTGAAAGAGCGTGAAGTGAACGGTGAACCTACATTTTTGACAGTGCAGTACATGGTACATGTGTATAATGGTGGTGAACTTGATAGTTTTTTTAACACGAAGTGAATGAAATTAAATTTTAAGACGTGAGTCACATCCATTTCGTCGTTATACGAACTTCAGTTCAGCCAGTCGCATTTCCAAACACGTACCTTTCAAAAATAGACTAGGATCCGCCAAACGGGTAGCAGTCGCGGATGGTGTATTGGCCGTAACTGTCGGTGGTAAAGAGGGTATTAATGCGGTGCTGGTAGAAGCAGTTGAATCAGACGCTGGGGTCGGATCTTTTTTGACTGATTTATTGGAGCGTTGCTTCTGCGGAGCCGGTGTCTTGGGAGCCGAGCATCGGCCCTGTAACGAGTGAATGAATAAAGAGAAGTAGGAAGTAGTAAGTAATTTAGTTACTGAAAGAGTGAGCGAGTGTGAAGTGAGGGAGTGTGTCAGTGAGTATGACTGAGTGAGTGAGGTGAGTGACTGATTAAAACGACAAATACACCGACAACAACTTTTAAGCATTAACATCGACCAACCTGCGCAAAACTTATCGTCAACGAGTAGGGAGATGAGGCACAGGGCGATAAGTCAAGTGAGTCTTCTAGTCTCTTAGATCGGCGCTCTGATGCCACCGGCGTCGAGGGAGCAGCTGAAATTAATGAACAAATCATCAGTGAATAAAATGTAGAACTGAATGCCGTTGAGTACCCTGTGATAAGAGATTCAATGATAATTGGAATAAGGATTTTGACACTAAGTACTAAGTTGGGTCTAAGTGCAATGATTTCAAAACTTTTCTGTACTTTTCACCTACTGTTTTCAGAGTATAAACCATGTGGTTTTAATTCACCAAACTGCCGTAATGAGTACGAACCGAGTGTTGGCGTCTTCTGGTTTTGTTCTGACGATGACGAAGTGGTCGCCGACTGCACCACCGTATCCACATCACACATCGACGGTTTCCTTTTGATATCCACCGATTTCCTACCGAACTGAAAAATCAAGGCCTACTATGAATCAATCAGTCAGTCATGTGACTGAATTTTTCGCTATACTACGGTTACGGATTACAGAACACGTGGGCTGCGGTGGGCAACAACCACATATAAAATAATTCCATAAATCAGAACAAATAAAGGGGTCATTACTTCATTTAGTTAGGCCGCTTCAGCAACTTGAGCTTAGAGTGCAAGACAACATACCATAAGTATGTCCGTTATTTCACTATATGATTTGGAATTTCTGATTGCGTTTATGGCGTTGAACCTGAATAAAGTTGAAGTAGTGCCTAGCCCAACCTGAATATAACTGTGTTCCAAGTCCTGCGGTTGACTGGCCGAAGCTACGGCTGCTCCGTAAAGCTCCCGTCGATGTTTCTTATCCGCCAGTACGGGATCCTCTTCGAGCATAACCACGTCGGTTGGTAGAGATTTCTTGCTGTAACAATTATCATGTGAAAATAAGTAAATGTGTTAGTGTAAATGTCATAGGATAGACTGGTCGACCAACTGAATAAATTACTGATTATAGTTGATTGACTGATGAATGATAGGTGACTTATTTGAATGAAAGTTGATTAGCTTGAATGATAGACTGAATGACTGGTGATTGGCTTGAACGACAGATTGAATAACTGGTAATTGACTTGAATGACAAATTGAATAACTGGTGATTGACTTGAATGACAGATTGAATAACTGGTGATTGACTTGAATTACAGATTGAATAACTGGTTTAAATGTTCATGACAGACTGAACGAATGGTGACCACTTTTAATGGCACTCTTAAGTGTCAGTGACTGGTTTGAACTGAAGTCTGAATGACTGGTGGTTGACTTGAATGAAGGACGAGGACTGAATTCCTGGCTGATTAACCGCGAATTTCTTCTTGGTGTCGGCGTTCGTGTAGATTTGGATCGTTTCAGTTTTTCGACCGCGGGGTTCATAGATGTGTGGTGAGTGTGGTTGGTGGCGACAGGCGGTGAAATCAGAGAAGGCAACGGCAACATACACGCCGGACTACTCATCACTGAAATGTGAACTCGATTGGAGTCTTATCAAGTGACTCAACCCAATTAACTTCAGTAATTTATCAATTTTCACTAGATTGGTTTTGAGTAAAGATGATTTCATTTTACGTTTTCTATTGTGAGACTTCGGCAGCGGTACGCTGAATTTTGGGGCACCGCAGAGTGAAAGTGTCTTGTTGTATGACAAGTCGAATGTGATAAATTGAACCTATATATATCGTGAACCTGAATGCTTAGGCAATGCCACACCACAACATGATTGACGATTGTTATTTTCCAGTTAAGAATCCGTACTATAGTATAGATTTTGATTAAACAAAAATGATAACCAAAACCAACCCATCTCCGGCTTGTCTTGCAACGACTGTTCGATCGATCTAGACAACTCACTGACGTCCAGTTCGGCTTTCACCACAGATAAACGCGGTCGAACGGCTGCCGCCTTCGGCTTTGCCGTTGATTTCATTGGGTTTTCATCGCTTTTCTTCTCCGCATTTTCCGTTTTGATAACCGACTTCTTCTTAATCGGCGAAGCGGAAGCTAATTTCTTTGGTTTGATTGCATTTGACGGCGTTCGTCTGTCCGACGCCCGCACCTTAATGGCCGGCATGATTTCTTCTGCTCTTTTCTTTATTTTGTTTCAACGGACGGCGGTTTTTTTACAGCGCGTTCTCCGTTTTATAAAAAATTTTTTATTAATCTGGAAAATAAATTTGTTAAACAAGTAAATGAAATAAATGATTGGCCCCGTTCACGTATCTATCCGGGGTCTACAGATTTAAGCCGCAGCTTAAAGCCGGACCTAGTGTTAAAGTATAGGGCTAGCTTAAGCCGCGGCTTAAGCTGGCCCTATACTTTAACACTAGTTCCGGCTTTAAGCTGCGGCTTAAATCTGTAGACCCCGGATGCATATTTCCAGAAACTATAAAGTTTTTTATTTGTTTCCCATTTCTGGAAAATCTGATCAATTTAAATTTTTTTTGTTTCTTCATAAAGTTCAGGATATAGAAAACATATTCCAATAGGTGCCGTCAATTTTTTATTAAGGTTCATTATTTTTTTACGTGTCCGAATATGGCTCCTAGAGAGGGAATAACGGAAGTTAGTAGCTAACGCGCTTGTCCTCGCTGTCGCTCGGACAAGCAAGCCTCACGATAGGTTATCGGGGGTTAACGAACAGTAGAACTTCATAGGAACAGTGTATGATCAAAATGAGCCAAAAATAATTCAGTGAGACTCGAACCCGCACCTTTTCGTTCAAAAAATTGACGCGCTAAACCACTAGGCCACGCCGGCTGATAGTAGGGTGTGCACACACACGCTATATATCAGCACGGGCGAGCCAGCACTTTATAGTTTCTGTAAATAAGCACCCCGGATAGATACGTGAACGGGGCCATTGAGTGATAATTTTTAATTTTTTTCTGAAATGAAAAACTCGTGAGTCGTGAACACGTTTGAACACGCGCGCGCGTGTTGTGTGTTGGAAAGATGGATGACAGACAGACCGGCTGACTGACTGACTGACTGACTGACTGACTGACTGACTGACTGACGACTGACTGACTGACTGACTGACTGACTGACGGACTGACTGACTGACTGACTGACTGATTGACTGACTGTCTGTCTGACTGTCTGACTGACTGCAGACTGACTGACTGACTGACTGACTGACTGACTGACTGACTGACTGACTGACTGACTGACTGACTGACTGATTGACTGACTGACTGACTGACTGACTGACTGACTGACTGACTGACTGACTGACTGACTGACTGACTGACTGACTGACTGACTGACTGACTGACTGACTGACTGATTGACTGACTGTCTGTCTGACTGTCTGACTGACTGCAGACTGACTGACTGACTGACTGACTGACTGACTGACTGACTGACTGACTGACTGACTGACTGATTGACTGACTGACTGACTGACTGACTGACTGACTGACTGACTGACTGACTGACTGACTGACTGACTGACTGACTGACTGACTGACTGACTGACTGACTGACTGATTGACTGACTGACTGACTGACTGACTGACTGACTGACTGACTGACTGACTGACTGACTGACTGACTGACTGACTGACTGACTGACTGACTGACTGACTGACTGACTGACTGACTGACTGACTGACTGACTGAATGACTCACTCAGTCACTCACTCACTCACTCACTCACTCACTGACTCACTCACTCACTGACTCACTCAATCACTCAACAAGAAACACTGATCAAACTATACAAAACGACATTTTGAACTGGCGCCAATTTTTTTCTTAATGGTAAACAGAATTTTGTTTATAAGAACATTAAAAAAACAACATAAAGTGAAAATTAATACAGTAAAATGTTTGTGATTGAAATTTCAAAAATATTTGGGAATGAGCCGTTTCAGTAAGTTTCAATGTCATAATGAAAGCGACTTTTATAAGAAAAAAATTAAAAGCGAGATATTCAGGCTATTCGGTAGTTAGTATAATAAACAGACTGTTCATCCAAGCTTATCAAGGTTCGGACGATAGTCCGAAACCTTAATATGGTTCGATGGTAAACTCCAATTTGTACGAATTTTACGATTTTTTGTTGAAAAATCGTTTGTTGCATTAAGGTATCAAATTTTAATTTGACTCATCATTTTCCCTGTAAAAAGTTGCATAGGTGTCTAAATTTTTGTCTACATTCATGAAGCCATCCGGTTTTGAGAGATCATTTCATGTTCCAGAAAGACTTTTTCCGTTTTTTTTTTCTGTATGCACGTTTTGGTGACAAGGGTAGTTCCCTTTAACTATGAAGCTGAAAATTCATACATAAGTTACTTGTAGGTTATCTACAAGGATTCTCGGGTGTCAAAGGAATCCAATAATTATTTTTAATTTTTTTAAACACTTTTTCAAAAAAGTGTTAAAAATTTTTGAAAAATCGCAGGCAAAAAGTTTTCTTTTCACAATATCTTTTGTTATGCGTTAGATATGTCAAAAGTGTTTTAGGCATTCTTGTATGACATATATAACTATCGAAATTCATTGTCAGTTTAAATAAAATGCAAACACAACAAAAACGGCATCGTGTAAGTTGAACCATGTTTTTGTCAATTTTTGTGATATTTTTGGGTTTTTGGGTAATTTGACCGACAAAGCTGCATCTGTTTCAATTTATCAACACTACAACATACATACAGTTTTAGCCACTGAATCCGAAAATAACATTAGATTTCATGAAAAACATTGTTTGAAAAAGTTATGATGTCATAGTCGTCAATTTTGACAAAACAAAATGATTTTCGTCATTTTACTCCACAAAGCTGCATCTGATGCAATATGTTATCACTATAGCATATATACAGTTTTAACTACTGAATCTGAAAATAACATCAGATTTCATGAAAAACGTTGTATGAAAAAGTTATGCCGTCATCGAGGTCAAATAAGACAAAAAACTAAATTTTCGCTATTTATTGTCATTTTAACCTACAAAGCTGCATCTGATGCAATCGATCAACACTATAGCACATATACAGTTTTAACCACTGAATCAGAAAAAGACGTCAGATTTCAAGAAATACATTGTATGCGAAAGTTATGATGTGCTCGTCGTAAATTTTGGCAAAAAATTAAATTTCGTCCTTTAACCCACAATGCTGCATCTGATGCCATCGTTCAACACTATAGCACATAAGTATACAGTTTCAGCCACTAAACCCGAAAATTACCTGAGTCCCGTAGAATAAAAAAAGAGAGAAAAAAGTAAAAGTATGAATGTATTAAATTCACGTTTATTTTATTTAATTGAGTGCAATGAATAAATGTTCACACATAAAAAAGACAGAAACAAGAAATAAAAATGCCCAAAGGCATAGTGAGTCACTAATATGGTTCTTATTTGGGCTAATCGTAAAAAAGTGAGAGACAAGAATTCGATGGCGGTACAATTAATTTTTATTTTATAAACTCTGCGGCTGACAACAAGGAAACATTTATCATGCTTCACATTACAAATAAGAAGAGTAAAAGTTATGCCTGATGATTACTCATTGCAAGAACCATATTCCGGACTATTCGGTGAGAAAATCAAGCATGTTTCCATATAAGCAAACATACCGTATTTGAAAACATTGAAAGGATTTGCTCCAAAATTCGATTGGTTTTTTGTCAAAATCAATTTGGTCCCTAAATTCATATGCAGTTTTCCGTTGCTAACATGTTTTTTTTTCACATCCAGTTTTCACATTTCTAAAGAAAACTTTTCCGTGACTTGCATTTACAATTAATCATTTTTTTAAATCACTGCCTATTGTTTAACATAAAATTAAAGACTTTATACGCACATGTAAACGTACTCATAACAACTTACATTCGTATGTACTAAATTAAGTTGAGAAACCAAAGTAACAAACAGAAATTTGGGAAAATCCAAAAACGAAGGCTTGTAGTTTGTTATTTTATAAAATGGTAAAATTATTTTATAACATTCAGCATTCTTATTTTTCAAGACGGAAAAGGATCACTATGGAACAGACACATAATGATACATACCTACTGTATTTGTCGCATTCCATAAACTCCAGTTGCAAAACGTTTCCAGAATTTACTCAAAGCTTAAAAACTTTATATTGTTTACTAAATTGATTTATGTTATCATTGAACAACACTATTTTTTCAAACAGCTATTGAAAACAAATCTAGCGCGTAACACTTCCAAAGTCAGTTGGCAGTAAATAAGTTACTATAAACTAACTATTTATATACTCGTGAAAAGTCCGGAAAATGGTTCTTGCAATGAGTAATCATCAGGCATAACTTTTACTCTTCTTATTTGTAATGTGAAGCATGATAAATGTTTCCTTGTTGTCAGCCGCAGAGTTTATAAAATAAAAATTTATTGTACCGCCATCGAATTCTTGTCTCTCACTTTTTTACGATTAGCCCAAATAAGAACCATATTAGTGACTCACTATGCCTTTGGGCATTTTTATTTCTTGTTAGCTAATGAGTGCATGAAATAGAAAAGAAGAAGTATAATAAACAGACTGTTCATCCAAGCTAATTAGCTAATGCCTACATGAAATGAAAAAGAAGAATCATTACTTATGACACAAGATATATTCATCCGTTTAGGTTCGATGTACGTTGACTTGCCCTCTCCATTGTTGCCGTCTTTGTCTGAAAACTGATTTTTTATTCTCTTCGTCCTGATCTCTAAAAAGTAAGTGGTAGAGAAAAACTGCGTGGTGCGTGACACGGTAGGCCTGAAATAGAATAGTTCATCTAACGGTGTGCTTAAAATCTCACTCGAAATTTTTCCACAACATTTTATTTGCTTCATTTGAACATATTGAACCAGGGTTTCGATGGTTTAGTATATAGTAACTTTCTGAAAAAAGGTTTCACAGTTAACGCCTACATTTTGCTTTGAACTCGTTTCAAATACTCAAATAATGTTAGTGCAGAGTTGAAGAAAACTTGAAGCAAAAAATTTCAAAATAAACCGGTTTTCTCTCACATTTATTATTCAGACCAGTACCGTAATATTTACGATATTATGATTCATTCGCAACTCTGAATAAGTTGGGGTGTTTGACCCATGTCTTTGTGTACACACTATACAGCTCTTTCTAACTATATTAATTTGTTAATAACCGAACTTGTTAAAAAAAAAGTTTGCACTACCGTAAATGTTTATTTTTGTGCGTTTTTTTTATTTGTTTACGGTAGTTTACTTAGAAGATAAATTAGTACTCAAATGCCGTACATAATAAATAATAGTGCTTGGATAATAGATTAATCCATTTGTGCAACCGTAATCTTTTTAATTACGGTAGCTATGTTTTAACACAGGGAATTGATGTACCGTGTGTGCAATACAGTAACCAAAGTGTGCATTTTGGATGCAAGGGTTATGGTAACTTACGGATTTGATTCAAAGATGATTTTGGTATTGAATAATCAACTATTTAAGATATCAAGAATCACTCGGGGGTTTTCGAGGGCGCTGATTTCGAATTTCACATTAGTTTTTGAATCAAACAATTATTTCATGCCTTAACTGAATCCTTGATGAAAAAAATAAATTAATAGTGGATACAAGGTACTCTAACATGCTAACGGTAAATATAATTGCACTTTATAAGTAAAATGAACTTAAGGTGGCTCATTATTTAACTCTATTTAGAGCTAATACTTGTTAGTAAAGGAAAATAGGGCTCTTGGACTGAAATATAATAAAATATTTTAATTTATATTTGATCCGTGAATGACTCAGTCATTTATTCAATAGCAGTAATATAAAGATGAAATAAGAATCGTCAAGACATGAGTGTCTGGGATGATACCTTAGCAGTTTTTTAGATGAAACGATTTATCTCAACCGAGGTGATTCGTTTATGAAGTAGTTTCGATTATTTTATATTTCTCTACAGCCACTAGCCTAGAATGTTTCTGTGTGCCATATCATAAGCGTGCAGACGCGTCTGCAAGTCATGTTGGAGTTTATTTTTTTGTTTTATCTCAAAACTGCTGAGGTATTCACTGTCATCATCCCAAACACTCATGTATTGACGATTCTTATTCCGTCTTTATATTAATTTTAATTAATAAATGAATGATTCATTCACAGATCAGATACATGTGAATGTTAGACTGATACCCTTAGTGCTTACAAACGATAATACACGTTACAGATTTTCTGTATTGAATCATCTAAGGCCAACTATAACATCAAAACTCACAGATTTTTTATTTTTATCAACCTAACGTACATCCTACAACACTTATCACACCCGAACAGACAAGAGTTGGCATCCTTATATGAACAATAACACCTTATCAAAACTGCCTCATTACCCGCTCATCAGTACCCATATCATACCACTATGCCACCCACCGCACCAAAGTCGTACTGTTGCTGGAAGACCACTCTTACTTTCATTTACCACATGCTTTAACACTAGGTAGATTTCACATTATTATATAATTTTACAGAAACGCTGAAAAAGTTATCTATTAGAAATACTAATCAAAGAGATCTTTTGAACGGTTTTCCATTAATCCCGTCTACTTCCATGAAGCTATATCGATTTCCTTTCTCTAGATGTTTTCTAAAAAGCTTCATATTCTCAGTTTTTGATCTCATTTTTTTTTAAATCAAACTAAATTTGCATCAATTATTTTCCTAAACCTTTTTTCATCAAACCGTTTTCAATTGATAGCCCCAGCCGTCTCAGGAAGAAACAGGGATACTTTTTGACTACAAAAAATATTTCCATAAACTACCGTAATCGCTACCGTAATTATGGCCCTGTGCACGTATAAGCTTTGGGCTTATAATTATAAGCCCAGGGCTTATAATTTACGTGTTAAAGTATATAAAATTATAAGCCCTAGGCTTATAAATTATAAGCCCTGGGCTTATAAATTTAAATGAGGTAAATATTTTAACACGTAAATTATAAGCCCTAGGCTTATAATTATAAGCCCAAAGCTTATACGTGCACAGGGCCTATGAGTACGGTAGGAATACGGTTGCACCAATGGATTAATCAATTCACCAAATGCCTAAATAATAAATAAAACGAATTAAAGGGAGTTCTCGCTTTTAACTACGTGGCGCTTTGGAATATGGGACAGTTCCCATATTCCAAAGCGCCATTGAGCGGATGAGCAACGCAGTTTTATCTATAACGCTGTTCATCAGGGCTCTTTTCTTTAATTTGACTTTGAATATTCATTCAGATGAGTTCTCAGTTTATTCAAACAAAAGAAAGTTCACTCAATCACTCATTCACTCCGTTGTTCACTCACTTCTTCGGTCGCTCACTCAGCGACTCACAAAATCACTCACTGACTGACTCTCTGACTCACTAACTCCCTCACTTACTCACCAAATTGCTCACTCACTCGCACACACGTACTTACTCACTCCCTCTCTCACTCACTCACTCACTCACTCAGATTCACTCACTCACTCATTAATTCCTTCACCTACTCACTTACTCACTCGCTCTCTTACTAACTCATACTCACTCATTCACTAACTGGCTTGACTCACTCACTCACTCCTCCACTCACTTGCTAACTTACTCAACTATTCATTAATCAACTCACTTCTTATTCAATTATTCATTCATTCACTCACTCAACACTAATAAAACATAGTCAAACATTGAATAGTTAAAAGAGGGGGCACCGAATTAAAGGAATTAAAGTTAATTTCAAAGTTTTTTCTGGGCCAAATCTAATAATTTGCACCCGAATGCCTCTGAACACTTAGAAGCGCACGCTCAACTTACATACAGCGCGCTGACTGTTTTCATTTTAAGAGTCGATGCCAGAGAAAAGCACCCGTCCGGGCAGTTTTCCTCAGATTTTTCGAAATCGTTAATTTCGCTGTTACTAACGCTATATATGCAGAAAAATGTGGCGATTCTGAAAATATTCTTTGTTTTCAAATGTGATCGACAGAATTCATAGGAAACTCCTTTTTCTGACCACAGGTCAAATGGTTTTGGAAAAAATCGACTTTTTCATGAATTTATCAATTTCTCTATATGTGAGCTTCAGAGGCTCATAATATTTCAGATATATATTTTCCAGGTCATTATCGATTTGTGTTTACAATTTCAGTTTGAAAAACTAATTTTTCGTTTGTCAATTTCTTCTCTAAACATGGGACCTTTTACAAGGCGACGAGATTCTCAATCGTTTCCAAGCGCCTAGAAATTTGTGCGCGTAAATCTAAAAGCTCCTATCGGCATAAATTAGTAGTCTTTTATATGGAGAATCTGTTGAAATTAACCATTTCATAGCAATTTCCTATATCTTTCATAATACCTCGAAGAAGATTCAAATATGCGTGCCAAGCTTACGCTGGAACACGCGTTTTCTACGTGATTTTCAGCCGACGGTGTTTTGAACATCGTTATGTCATATAACGTTGCAGTTTTAGGTAAAAAAATATGGCAAGAATTCACGCTACGCATCAGGATTATAGTTTTCCCCATATACTAACGATTCAGCGAAAAAATAGTCCGAAACCGTCGTATGGGTATCGAACCCGAAACCTGGCGCGTGCAAAACTAAAGTGCTAACCACTATGTTAAACACGCGATGAGTAGAAATGCGCCTTACACGATTATTATTCATTTGGCTGCGTGTTGACGTTCCATGTGTGTTAGTCTTGGAACTCCCATGAAGGTGCTAAACCACAAGTTTCTTCAACTTCTTTGACGAACTGTGAGAGATATAGGAAATTGCTATAAAATGGTTAATTTCAAAAGATTCTCCATATATAAGACTACTAATTTATGCCGATAGGAGCTTTTAGATTTACGCGCACAAATTTCTAGGCGCTTGGAAACGATTGAGAATCTCGTCGCCTTGTAAAAGGTCCCATGTTTAGAGAAGAAATTGACAAACGAAAAATTCGTTTTTCAAACTGAAATTGTAAACACGAATCGATAATGACCTGGAAAATATAAATCTGAAATATTATGAGCCTCTGAAGCTCACATACAGAGAAATTGATAAATTCATGAAAAAGTCGATTTTTTCCAAAACCATTTGACCTGTGGTCAGAAAAAGGAGTTTCCTATGAATTCTGTCGATCAAATTTGAAAACAAAGAATATTTTCAGAATCGCCACATTTTTCTGCATATATAGCGTTAATAACAGCGAAATCAATGATTTCGAAAAATCTGAGGAAAACGGCCCGGACGGGTGCTTTTCTCTGGCATCGACTCTTAAAACACCTGGCAGTCATGCGCATTTCATGATAAAAGATGACTGTGAACGTCCCCTTTTAATTGAAAACTTAAACTAATTACAGATCCAACATAATCAACATAATCTTCCCAGTTCCTTTTCAGCGCAGCTATAAACTTGACAAACTGTGAAGAAATGAGTGCCCGCAATGACACCGTCCGAATGGTTGCTTTTACGGCAATGCCCGGTTAGTTCAACTCAATGGAACACTTGCCTTGCTAGAAACATTTATCCTCAATACTAAAAAATTGAGCTAAAAGTTCGTCTTTTTAATTTGAACAGGCACGATGTTATACAAAAATAGGGTCAGTGTGATACTTTCAGGTCTGGCATCGGTTGTTGGTGGTCTAACCGTGGCAGCTGCCAATCCGGATGCGTGCGTTTGGTGGGAGGTTAGGTTAAATGAGTCTGTCACCGTTCCGTTACATTTCAGCGTAGGTAGCGTCCAGTGATTCTGTCAGTTAACCTGTTCTTTCTTGTATTTTTCATGAAACATCTAAAAAACATAGCTTACTCCAGTAGTTTTTTTTGTGAATCGATTCATTGAATCAAGCTCGTCGAGCAGATTCAATTTTTCTAACAATTGCCAAAGTCGCAGTCTCTTTTAGAACTTGAAAAAGCCGTCTTGGGCGCCTAAGAATCTTCTGCTGTATGCTGTCGCTGATTTCTCCACATTGTTGCCGCTCGGCTACGCATCATATTTAGTAGCAAAACAAGGTGAGGAGCACAATTTATCAGTCTATTTCGGTTAAACTTGTGAAGTCTGAACTAAGTATGAGCATACGCAAAAACCGTAGGATTAAAATCCCCGCAAAAAAGCTTATCTTTATCGAACAAGTTAAGAGTACGGACTCGTCCGTCCCTTGTCAACATACATACATACATGACACCAGGGGTGGGCCGGTTTTTTTTTTTTTGGCGTTTTGCAGGGGGTGGGGGTAGAATTTTGAAATCTCAGATTACCCCCCTCACCCCGAAAAGTGGGGGGGGGGGGTAAGGTCAAGTAAGGGGGGGGTTGAAAAAAAATTTCACAAAAAAGCTTCGTTTTATAAGGTATAAACATCACATATACCGATTTTCTCAAAAATTTTGAGTAGGGGGGGTGGGCTAGGCGACCTAAATTTTTGTCTAAGGGGTGGGGGTAGGCTACCCGCCGACCCTGAAAAGTGTAGGGGGTAAACCCCCTACCCCCCCCCCCCTCCCATCGACCCGCCTCTGCATGACACATTTTTTGCCTATTTTCGTAGACTCTTCGGATGAAATGGCTCACGTTTTATTACCCAGCCTACCAATAGTTACGGCTTACGGTAGTTGAGAGTTGAGTACATGCTTGGTTAACGGCAAACCATGTTATCATGTTTTTGTTACAAGCCTTTAGAATGGGATTTTTATATAACGTGTTTTTCTGAATAAATAACGCTGGAAAATGTCGCTTTTTAATATTTTTATTAATGCTTCATGTTCAATACATTTATGTAGGATAATGATGATGCTTTGATGCAGGTTTGGAAGATGACAAAGTCAAATGGGCGCTGGCATCACACGCCGTGACGCAGATCGTAGCCTTGACCATAATACCATCCGTGTCGCGTAAAGATGTTAAATCGGTGAGTCAGTCGGCTTCATTGACCGACATTTTTTACTTACCGTAGTTCTATCGAAATAATGTTTTCAATATGTATGACAAAGAGTGAGATAGTCGCCAAAAATTTCGGTCGAAAATCTACCAGAGGGATGGGGTACAGAGGAACTGACGTAACCCTAGAATGTGGGGTAACTACCCTCTGTCACCAACAATTATTACAACCGAGCAGAGGTGGGCCGCAGGGGGGGGGGGGGGGGGTAGGGGGTTACCCCCCACTTTTCAGGGTCGGCGGGTAGCCTACCCCTCCCCATAGACAAAAATTTAGGTCGCCTACCCCCTCCCCCCCTACTCGAAATTTTTGAGAAAATCGGCCTCAAAACCTCGATTTTGAGGCTCATTTTTCAAAATTTTCTGGCTGTGAGAATTTTTTTTCGAAGAAACACGTTTTCTGGGTCAATTTTCTTGGTTAAAACCTGAAAAAAACGGTATATGTGATGTTTATACCTTATAATAGAAGATTTTTTTAGCAAAAACAAGCAAAAAACAAGCGTTTTATGCGAAAAGAAATTTTCCTATCCCCCCCCTACCCGACCTTACCCCCCCCCCCCCACTTTTCGGACAGGTCGGGTAAAATGGGATTTTCTGTCGGCTACCCCCCCCCCCCCCCCGCCCCCTGCAAAACGCCAAAAAACCCGGCCCACCCCTGCAACCGAGAGTTTTAATCTATATTGACTATATTGGAGTTTATAATCAGCAAACCCCAACCAGCCAAGCTCAGCGTTTTGCAACTGACAATGGTTTGTTTTCATCAAAATGATTCAGTAATAAGTTCAACGGATTGTAAAATGAATAATGACCTGTAATAATCAGATGTGTACGGCGGCCTGCGTAACATCGGCAGCCTCGGCACTGACCGCCTTCCTCTTCCATCGGGTCAGTCCGGAGGCGGCGTATCTGGCGGTGCCCTACTGTCTCTGGTCGGGATTCTACGGCGTGTTTACATATTCCATGACCAGCAACGTTAAAAGTGATTAGATATTTTGCGAGGCATAACATGATATGATATTTGTTCACCTTTTTCATTCGGGAAAACGAAAACGTCATGATGTAACGCCAACCATTTTGGTATGGAGTATGCCCTCTCACAATCACAAGAGTGGACTATATTATATTATGTAGATACTTGAGAAACTTAACGAGTATTTATTCATGGTCTCTGTCTTATTGGAGGAATTTAAAGCGTGCGTTTGAATTTCAAATATTGCTGGCCAAGTTCAACGAAATGACCAATCATTGTCGTTGATGTTGTGCGCTTTGGAGAATGCGTTCTCTGTTTTAGTGTGCTTATTTTGTGACTTGTGTGCATACTTGTTTTATATGTGGTAGTAGGATATTATAAAATAGTGAGCGAACAATTCATTGCAACTGGCTCTTGATTTTTTATGATTATGTGCAACTCACCTGAATCCTGACAGTAGCTGTTAAAATACTGTAAGTAACAAATCACACCACTAAATGATTAAATTAAAAACATTTCTGAGCGGGAGCGGGGAGGATATTAATTAAAGAGTATTTGCTAATTCAAAGTCCGAACTTTTTATACTCGTTGATTATTCCGAAAATTGTATTTTTGTTTTTTTGCTGCATTTCTGTCTTTTTTTATGCGGCTAGTATGATGCTACAATACTAAACGTGAGTTTCATAGTTTATTTGTTTTTGATTTGCTCATCATGAATGTATTTATTATGATCCCACCTGCTTATTACTTGTCAGCTAGATACGCTAATACGAAACGGTTATTATATTTATTTATTTTGTTTTTATTACTCTATGGAAACTTCGGTTTGTGGTAATTTGATGTAATTTGAAGTATTATCCCCCTAGTCCAATCATTACGTATTTAAGGTGGCAGTAATTTCATTAAAGACTTCCTTATGTCTCTAGATCAGACTTTATATTTATTTTTTTTCCATTAGTACTTATTCTGTAATCAGTCAGAATTACATGCCAATGTCATAACAGTCTTTTTTTGTATCCACTTTCCCTAATATTGTTTGTTTCCTCCTGTACTTCCACTCGAATTGAACTCAAATGTTTTTGTTATTTATAGACATGAACTATGCTACTGATAGAAAGGTATATATACAATTTAGCTCAATTGAATAAAGTATGTTTATTTGTATATGGAAGTTGGGTTTCGAAAATTTACGAAAAATGCTTGTTCGACGCGCAACCGAGCTTAGGCTGGTTTACATAACACCCTTTGAGATTACGTTTTATGTTCAATTATTTTATGTTAGTGAAAAAACATGAATCAAAAGTAATTATAAAATGTTGTTGTGTTTACAGATACCATTACAAAGATGAGTGAAACCGGATCAGGTGATCGACCTGTTGGTCAGGTGCTCTGGAAAAAGGTTAACATTTATGTTCTATTTTCATTTCGGAGTATTGAGGAAATCGTCTGAAAAACATTCTATTCGCGGAATAGGAGAACATTTTTCCAATAAACATTGTCTTTAATCTGGTCCACTTTCAAACTTTGATACACCATTAACCTTGGCGTTTATACTCCGTATCAACTGTACTGTAATTATCCAATGTTTTGGTTGAGCTCAGTGTCACATTAGATCATCAATGTTTACTACGATACGATGTGATGTATACCACAGCATGTAAACATATATGGTTTTATTACTCGACCACTCTGCGTTTCATGCATTGCTGATGAACATGCCAACTGTGCTGTGTCCATGCGTTCATATTTACGAATGGCAACTGCATCCATATATAATAGTACGTTCCGGTGGTTATCTTTGCAGGAAGTAGGGGCGATCTGTATCTCTCTTAAGTAGACAAATTCACAAAAATGGGGGATTGTAAGCTTTGAGGAAGCTCTAATTAACCACCTGGGATGGAAATATTTTTGTTAAAATTGAGGGTTCAGTACTGACTGAAGAGTCAGTTGGTGTCGACTATCGTATCAACGTGTGTTCATTTCTGGTACATCTTTATTAAAGGGAAGGGGCCTTTTAGTGTCAGTTGTCTCCTCAAATTAGAAAGTCGGATTATCGGCACTCTGCAGCAACCATTTTTTACGCTGGCGGCGTTTTCTTTTGGACTCACGTGTGGGATCCTTATATCGTGTAAAGAGCACGATTTTCCATGTGTTTTTTTCACTGGTATTAGATAAATTGCATTGCTTTAATTGTGTTTTTATATTGCAGAGTACGACAACGGCTGGCCCGAGTCAAGAAGACGACATCTGGGATGATACGGCACTGATCGAGATGTACGATCGGGCAGTCAGTCTCACTTACGTTCGTACGCTATTTTTGGTTCCCAGACCACTGGAAATACTAGGCTTAGGCTTCAGAAACTATTTTTTTAGAGCGTTGAAACTTGAGCTTAGTATCATCCTTTTCAAAAACGGAGGGTTTGAAAAGGTGTCTGAAAGGTCGTGAAACGTTGGTAAACGCATTCAACACATTGTGGCACGCAAGTTTACATAAATAACGTAGAAAGTTTCCTCAACTTCAGTTTTTTGCCATAAAGTCATTTCTTGATTTTTTAGGAAGCCGTGCTCGGCAAATCCAAGAACAAATCGGCGACCGATGACGGCAACGCGGCGACCGCCGAACCCACCGAGAAGATGGTGAAGAAGAAAAAGAAGAAGAATCGCGGACGTAAGAAGAAAGTGAGTCAGACAGTTAGTGAGTTGATTGATTAAGAGATTCACACTGTTAAAAGAGTAGTGGATCTGAAAAACGTATTTATACGAAACTAGTGGTATGAGTTGAAAACAAGAAGAACAACCGGCTGAAACGTCAAAATTGTTGTTTCAACCTGAGCTAAACCTGGAAGGAATGGGGTTAGGAGGGTCAACTTTAAAAAGTTTCCTCGAGGTAGGTGGGCTAGCACCTTCTGACGGCCTATCAGCTTGGCTCAGTCATCTTGCATACTACTTTTCATGTAGTACCTCTCTTTACCCTGATCCAGTAATCCCTCCACTCAGTCACATATTCTTTCAATAATCAAATCTTTATAATCAATTCGTTCATTCATTCAGATCTGGAACAAAAACGATCGGTGTCTGGCTCCATATGATGGCGATGACGGCATCTACGAGGCCAAAATCACGGCTGTGGACCACGAAACCGGCCAGTGCACGGTGCTCTATGTTGACTACGAAGAGGAGGCCGACATGGAATTGGCTGACTTGATCAGGTTAGACTTGAGTTGGACTTAGTTTTAGCCGGTACACTTATCCAATGAACGGTTACTCGTTTAATAAGAGTAAGTCTATTCAAACATACTATGATAAAGTAGAATAAGAGGCGGTGAGTTTCGAGAAGTTTCTTAAATTTCTCCGATCAGACGAAGGGCAGTAATAATGTGATTGTCCAAGTAAGGGTTAATAAAGTATAAGTTAAATTATATTACAACGTGTTCAAGTTCAGTTAAGTCACGTTGCTGGTTATGTATAACGCCTATTGTTTCGTGTTCGGGTATGGCTCAGCTCAGCAAGATGGAAGGGTCATTTCAGTTCCGATGTTTAGCACATAGATTGACTGAAATGAAATAGTGTTTTGTTAGTTTCACACTCTTATCTCATTCTGATTTACTGGAAGGAACTAAAGTGACCCTTCTGCCTTATCGCAGGTACGACATCGGTCGTCGACGCCGGCGTCGTTTGCTTTTGCACAACAAGCACATTGCCCTCTCAACAACAACAACAACAACAACAACAACAGCAGCAACAACAACAACACTGTGTTCACCGGGCACGTCAAGATCAACAACAACAACAACAACACCACTTAAGTTCCTACCCATCGCCGGGTCTCGATCGTTCCCTAAAAAGCCATCAACAGCTGGTCGTTCGGTACTTGAACCCCCTAACCGACTGCACTATCGCTACGGTGGCATGAAAGCCATGGGCATCGGCAAGCTCATGTCCGATCTCAAGTCCGAGTCCAATGAAACGCGTAAGTCTGTGTCCATGTCTATGGATCAGATGTCGGACACGACTACAGATGTTTCACCGTCAAACACACCGGTCAGGGTAATGCCTGCCTTGGAGATTCAGGCACAGTTAACCTTGGACAATCAGGTGAAGACGTTGCGTTTACCTGCTCACAATCAAGCAGAATCCTCACTGAAACACAACCTTTATCGGCAAATTTATGGCACTTCAACTTCTGGTCTGCCAAGACGACACACCAGCAGCAGCAGTAAACGCGCACACGATGTTGAACACATTGAAACATTATGTTCAACTTCAAGTGCTAGTACGAAACAGGGTAGCAAACGTTTCAGGTTGGATGTTGAAGACCAGGAGGATGGAGAACTGGAGGATGAGGGTCAGGCAGAGGAGGCTGATGTTTCATATCACGAACATTGTCTGAATGAACAACGCGGACAGAGGCAGAGTGCTGGTACGAGGACGTTTGGCACACCACATGCTACTGGGTATCAGGTGAGTCACTCAGTGAATGAGTACTCATCACAATTCATTTTGTGCTCACATGTATCCAGTCTGTTATTTGACTAATAAAGCGATGATGATGATGAGTGGGTGAATGAGTCAGAGGTTAAGTAAGATTTCGAGTGCGCTAATGAAGGAGTTGACGGATTGAGTGAGTGAGGACTCCGTATATGCCAGTATTGGTTTTGTGAGGTTGCCTTTATAATCAGTGGCAAAATAGTTCCAAAAACGTTGGAAATCTTTTTGCGATTTTTTCGTCAACCCTTTTTGTGTTACATTTCATTTCGATGTGAATCCGATTTGGGAAAAGTTTTAGCATAAGAAATGCGAAAGTATGGCAGAGAAAATGTTTACGGATGAATTGCAAAAAAACTTTCGAAACTGTTTTTGCAACTAATTATAAAGGCACTCTGAGTAGAGAAGACAGCTAGTTTAGTGCTAGTCAAATAAACGGTATGGCTGTCGTTCAGCACTTTCACCATAATACGACTTGTCAGTTCACGTTTCACACCCCGTACATACTTTATCTCAATACATTCGTACTGTGTCCAATGATGATCCACCTGCGAACTAGGGCGGACGTATCGAATGCTTGCATTCATGACGATTTCTTGTTCGCTCTGAGGACCCAAATTTGTAAAAAAAAGTTTCTGATACGATCTATGGTTCAAAACATTTCAAAAATCTAAACTAGAGTCTGATCCAGCCCATTTCTGTGTGCATAAATAACTCAAAAGTGGTAAGAGTCATTATTCGAAGTTTTCCTTCGAATCCCTGGTAGCTGAATGACTTACAGTGAGACTGTGTTAGACTGATCTTCATAGTTTTCGTTTCTTCAGATGCCGGCCATGGGAGCTCCGCTGTCCTCGTTCAGTGCGGTTAGTGGCGGTTTTATATTCCATTCCAATAAAAATTACGCTCTTATTCACTGTAATGTCTTCGTTTATCTGGGGCAGTTCTGTAATCTGAACCCAGAACTTAAGAATCTGGGTGCGGGAACTGGATTAACTTGATCAGTTTTACATTTTTTATCATTTCTTACCTCATCCACCTACGATCTGGCTCAACGACTCACTTGTTGCAGCTGCCCTTCCTGCCACCGCCACCACCCCCACCAATGTTCAATACCACGGGTAACAACAGCTCTCGACGGTCGACTAATGCTGATGTTGAAGAGCAGACAGCCTTGTCGTCTATGTTGATGTCGTGGTACATGAATGGGTATCATACCGGCTACTATCAGGTTCGTTATCCATGCTCGATAGTTTAGTGGTTAAGGTCTGGGTTAAGGCCTGGTCACTGGTTCGTTTCGGTGCGTATCAGGTTCGACTTCGATAACCCAAGGATATATAAGTTACGAATCTGAATGTTTGATTGTAGGAAGAAGTTCGGTGTGAAGTGTTTGTTAACCCTTCTAACTGCAAAAAGGCTGAAATAATCAGTAATCCATTGATTCATGTTTTTGTTGTAAGTAGTTTTTCTTCCTATTTAATTGTTTTTTTCTTCCAGGCCATTCAAGACCTGAAGAACGGCAAGAGTTTGTAGCGATTCGCACAGCCCGGCCGGCCCACTTTTGCTCAATGATTGTTCGATCCTAAACTTTATGAATTTTGGGTATACATAATATAACTTTGTCGAATGTTCACTAACTGGAAGTTTTCAAAAAAGTTTTTCTATACCTGTGTCGTCCTCGAAATCAACTACTGTAATTCTTTAGTTTTGTGTTTTTGTTGATCTAAACCAATATCATGACAATACGATTTAAAATTGATTCTTCAATACTCGATAGTTTGTTTGATTGCAGGTTGTTAAACCGTTAAATTGCATGCCGTGATTAATGTTATAACGTCTTACATTTTTTTCTTTTGCAAATTATGCTTTCGTCATATTTTTCTTTTTTGATTGTGAGCCTCTGAGAGATAATAAAATTCGGTATAAAAATGATTACCATTTATCCATGTGCTTGGCTATGGCTTCGATTGCAGTTTTTCCATTGTGATCTTATGTATCCAAGCAAAGAGACTGATAATGATAATCGAAATAACCTTGCCATTTGATTTAAAAAAATTAAGATGAAATAAATTTTACCCCAAATTAGTGGAATCAAAAGACGGTCCCTCGGCAAATGTGCTGCTCCTAATTGAGATCAATGTACAGTAAAGTTGACCAAATTAGAGATACATTTAATAAAAAAACATCTTGACATATGTCTTTGCATTATTACAGTAAATTGATGATGTGATTAAATGGACCAGAACACATTTTGTTTTGCTGTTTGCACGTAAAAATACTACTACTTGAATAGTGTAAAGTGAAGGTTCTAATGATTATACGGTTACAACACTGGCGAGATAATCCTTCAAAGGGAGGGCATTTCTTCAAAGAGGGGAGAATTTGAAGGTTTGAAGCTTTTTATCTTTTTACCTTATAGCAAACTCTACTTTTTGAAACTTTCAAAGACGGATGGGATTTTATTTTTGCGTTGATCCCTCGTCCGCTAGTGGGGAAATGAACTCTGTTTACAGACAGTCATGTTTTATTTGTTTACGTCTGACAAACCGAACTGGACGATATTACAAACAGTTTTGTTTACATTATTAGATGATGGATCGGCGTCATTAACCGGTAAAAAAGATCGAAGTTATGTATTGAGTTGAATGAAACAGAAACTTATGCCATGTCGCTTTGGTATGAGTTACATGAAAACACTAATTTAGTTATGAAAGCCTCCACCCACTGAAGCGAACATTTTCCTCTGAATTCCTATTTTTCAGGTGTAATTTATTTTTACGCTGAAGTAGTTTCTAACTTCAACCGATGTATTCGACAAATGGTCAGATCATTCGTTTACCAATTTTTTTTTAAATTAACTGAAGTCAAAAGGCACACTAATATCATTTCAGAATGGTGTTTTCGTAGTGGCAAGAGAGTTGAATAAACTGACGGGCAATGGCAGGAACCCCAGAGCAACGCGTCAGGATCTGTTTCTCAAGTCAGGTTTCGAACTTAGGACTACCGGTTTTTTAGGCTGGCTCCCTACGCACTAGACTAGACCGGCGGCCATAAAGGGAAATTCCACTTCTGCTCCTCATCAACTGGATACGCATATCATAACATAAGAATCATCACAGACCTTTCCAACCACGAAAACTTTCCACACAGTTTTTTTCTGCGTTTGCTTACATAATTGCTTGATAACGCTTGACTTCTCAACTCTTACTACTCATAACGTGCATAACTTTAATCAAATGGATGACGCAATGGTAACTAAATATCAATTACCGTCCTGCAATAATCAACTTTGATCTGATCACATCATGTTGAATCGTTTCCTATGTACATTGATGACTGCAGAAAAACTTGACGAGGTCATCGTCAAGTATAAGAGGTTACCCATCCACTCATAGTTTATAGGTTTCCCTGGAAAGTCACTGGGAATTACCTGATAAATGTTTGTTAACTTTTCTCAAGTGTAACTCCAACCAAACTTTCACGGTTAAAATTTTTAACAAAAAAAATTTACGGAATTTTCAGGGCAGGGAAGCCATCATATACGCATAGCATTCATACGCGTAGCCATACCTAACTACTGTATGTATATGAGCCCCAGTCTGTAAGAATCGACAGGTCCGGGAAGAAAAAATGTTTTCGTTCAACCATCACCGTTCCCGGTGGAAATAAGTTTCTATAGTAAATCGATATCACTGAACACGAAAATCGTAGTGGTTTTTCAAAAAAAATCGGTTAACAAAAGTTATGTATGGAAACTAGGCTCAGAGCACCTCATGAAAATATCAATTCACCTGCATCCCGTGTTAAGCTTTCTGAAGGGCGGAATTTTCTAGTTTGATGCCCGATATTAAAAACAGTTATTTGTTCGAGTCTTACGAATATTCTGTGAAATTTTCAACAAAATTTATCGGTCACAACTTTTTATACATTGGGTTGAGTGTTCTCGATTGAGCCTGCTTTTTAGCATTTTTTACTCTTTTTCACATTCATATTGATAGAAAAAGTTATGTTTTGTAATTTGGAGAAAAGGCGAGCGTGAGTTGTGTTTGCAAGGTTCTTATAAACATCTGGATGAAAGGAATCTATGCCCAAGTTCCATTTGAACAGTTTCCGGAACCGTTTTCAAACAACGCGCGCACCAACAAGCCAGTAGTACGGCAGTGAGCGGATGAAATAAGAAAGTCATTTCCCGTGGTTGAGAGTGGTCCGAAAAAAACAGAAATAATGGCTTTTTCTTGTTTATACTATGATTTGGAGACAGAATATATATATTTATCGCCGAAAATCCGTTAATATCGTTATTTTTCTCGTCCGCTACTGATTAAAATTGTTGTTTACATTTTTTCGAACTGATGTTTCAAGTAACAACAAGTGGCCGTTTGGTTGACGCGCGCGTTGTTTGAAAACGGACCCGGAAACTGTTCAAATGGAACTTGGGCACAGATTCCTTTCATTCAGATGTTTATAAGAACCTTGCAAACACAACTCACGCTCGCCTTTTCTCCAAATTACAAAACATAACTTTTTCTATCAATATGAATGTGAAAAAGAGTAAAAAATGCTAAAGAGCAGGCTCAATCGAGAAAACTCAACCCAATGTATAAAAAGTTGTGGCCAATAAATTTTGTTGAAAATTTCACAGAATATTCGTAAGACTCGAACAAATAAGTGTATTTAATATCGGGCATCAAACTAGAAAATTCCGCCCTCCAGAAAGCTTAACACGGGATGCAGGTGAATTGATATTTTCATGAGGTGCTCTGAGCCTAGTTTCAATACATAACTTTTGTTAACCGATTTTTTTAGAAAAACCACTATGATTTTCGTGTTCAGTGATATCGATTTACTATAGAAACTTATTTCCACCGGGAACGGTGATGGTTGAACGAAAACATTTTTTCTTCCCGGACCTGTCGATTCTTACAGACTGGGGCTCATATACATAGTTGAACAGAAAAGCTTATCAACATAGTCAAACGAAACACCATCATGTTGCACCAGTCTTACCGACCAAAACAACTGAATAGTTTTAAACCACGTTAAAATTCATTTTGTGATTAAGTTACGTAGCACTGTAAGTTCACATTGCTGATTGTGATACTAATTTGTTCCATAAAAACATCGCATCATTTCAGTGGAGCATGATTCTTCTTCGTCCAACTCTTCAATGTTGTCAAGCTAAGCTACCGTGAAACTGGTAATTTAACTGTTGGGCTGTTTTAGTTTACAACAAACTGATCAGTCAAGTTCTGGACTGACTGACTGTGACTGATTGACTGACTGACTGACTGACTGACTGATTGAGTGTTCAACGTTGTTAAGTTAAGCTACAGTAAAATTGGTAAGTTATATTGTTGGGATGTTTTAGTTTTCAACAGCCCCTTCTGTATACCGTACTATCAAACGTAATATCACTGTTGTTATTTAATTGTTTTCAAAGAAACCAACTAACATTACGTAATCTTACAACTCGTGACTTCTGATTCGTAAATATTTACATAATTACCAGGTAGAGTTTTAAGTGGTGAACTACAGTTATAAAGCATGATCGCTCGTTCAGCTTTGTAGTTTATAAATCAGGCCACAATATAGCAGTAATAATATCGTAAAAGTACGTCACTTTTCACTGTGAGACCACCCTGTTTGTCAGGTAACCTATTATTTTGAACCCAATATAGTCGGCGTCAACCAAAGCAATAAAGTAATCAACTTACTGTCAACCAATTAAAGGGATACTTAAAACTATTTTCAGTTTGGTTTTGCTCTAAAGTAAAAACCCGCAAACGTATACGTCATATAATAATTAACTTTCTCTATTACAATAAAAAGCCATAAATTTTATTACGTGCAAAAGTTGTCGATCAAACAAAAACAGCGCCAGTGTTGCACTGCAGTAATTAAGCGAAAAAACGGGTAATTAACTTGAGCGATTTATTGGGTTTTTAATCGAATTTGCCCTTTTTACCGTGAGGTTCAGTAACAAAAGTTACTATAGCACACAAGAAAGAAACGTAATTACAGATACTGGCGGACGGGACAAACTTCCTAAAAGTAGGGAATATCTCCAAAGAGGGGTATTGGTGAAACTTAGGCCATTCTAACTACACCATAAGGAACACGCTCTAATTTTTTAATCATCCAAAGAGGGGAAATTTCACTTCCCCCCCCCCCCCTTCTCGGCCGCTAGTGATTACTGATCAAGTGAATCGTATCATTGGCGTGTTGGCCCCCCCATTGCATCTGTTGATTGAATAACGCACTGATTGTCAACGATTTTTACATTTGATACCGTAATCAAATAATGCATTACCGTTGGTAGCACGAGTTGCAGAAAACCAGCGCTCAAAAATAAATATGCGTACTTTTTGCATTTGACCCATATTAATGTTGAATAATTACTGACTGGTGATTACTAAATTGTGGCTCAATTGATTTTACATAAAAGATATACCGCATTTAACAAACGTAAGTAATGGTAAATTGGACTTATGCAACAGTGTTGGCAATTTTCATAGATTTTAGAAAAAGCTGTTTTCGTAGATTTGAGTAACTACAGATGTATATTAATTAAGATTTGAGTTGAACATTTACTGTTTGAGTGACCGACTTATTGATTACCAAAGTATCCTACATAAATGACTATCAAAGTGTAATAAAGTTCACGTGTGAATAAAACTATTTTTCTGCAGCGACTTAGAAAAATAGTTTCGTTAAATCAGTGTTTTACCGGCGCTTTTACCGGTTATGGTGGTAGCCTGCTGTCGCCAATGACATGATTAGTTAATACATTACAATATTTGCTTGATTTATACTGTCACTTATTCTAAAAAAACATTCATTTTCAAATAAGACCTCGAACATTTTACATGATTAGTTTTTGTTGTTGAATGATCTTGTGCACGTGTACATGTAAAACGGTTTGCAATATATTTCATCAGAGCACCACACATTCACGACTCGAAAATCATTTGAATTTCATCTTTTCGTCTTTTGAATTTCATCTTTTGAATTTCGTCTCGTTTTCAGTTATTTTGCTAAACCAACATCATCAAAACAAACATTGATACAAAAACTTAGCTCATGTTTAGAAATGAGTTTTGACTCCACTATTGGTTAAAGAAGAACTGTCTGTACTCAACGTTATTGAGAGCAATGGTTTTTGGAACCGGATTTTTATTACGTGCGTTTGCATAATAACTAATAGGGTGCAATAAAATAAAAATAAGAGAATCGCTGCTTGAAAAAGTATTGGACCGCACGCAACGCAGTGATTGAGTGAGTAGTGAAGTGAGTGAGAGAGTGAGTGAGTGAATGAGTTAATGAATGAGTGAGTTGGTTAGTTGTAGTTTCACTGTTAGTTAGTTAGTTGGTTGGTTAGTTAGTTAATGAGTTAGGTAGTTAGTTAGTTTATTTGCTATAAAACATGTGCATCTTACAGTACATTTGTATGTTATCAATGCCTTGAAGTCTAACTGTTTCCATCAAACTTTTACATGCGAACATTCATGGAAAAAGAAATTTCAAAGTCAGTTAACGTTGTTGTTGCCATAAACAACTGAACAACAAACAACGTTTTCAAAAATAATGAGTTTACTTGATTTTTGTAGATGGGCGTAACGTATGATGCATTAGCTGACGTATAATTTACTGATTGATGTATCAACCGTTCTATATTCATCTAAGACTAGGATTCTTCAAGCACATGACGTAAAAGTTGCATCCTCACATACATATATGTACGTAGTGTATCAAAAAGAAATAGTTTGGACAGTAACAAGTTAAATATACCTGTTTTACTCCAACAATCTTCACTCAATCCGCTCATGCTTGCTCACTTTCAGCAATAATTAGCAAACTGGAATTAATCAACGTCGCACGGAGTTTCAACAAACAAGTACGTACATACGTGTGTATATTACTACAGTAATCATGACACAGGTACATAGTTCACGTTATACCCCCCCCCCCTCCCCCGTCGGCCCCTCGCACTCTTCTGTAATGGCGGTTGGTACAGAGATCGGAAAAAACCCGTGTTTGAGGAAAAAATTATTGCTTGGAATCGCCAATGATACATATGTTTTATACCTATACTCTTATTTCAAGAGAAACCAATTAAATTGGGTAAATACTGCACTTCCCCACACTTATAGCGTATTGAGCGTTGCGGCACCAGTTATTTTTGTCAGTTTTGATGATCAAATAGTGGGTCATCATCAATTGAACCTGGATTTTCAACTACATCAATTTTCACTTATTCTTAATCTCAAAAGTTATTTATCATTTTAAATTTTTTATATTTTTTCAAGTATTTCCATTTGTTGTGTTTTCCATCCGCTGTTCCATTCCATCAATTGCTTCCATGTTCGAACTTTTCTGATAATTAACGTCTAAATCAAGTCGAAACGGTCGCATTGCGCATGACAGTGCAGCAATGCATCGTTACACACAACACTTGATCAACTTGTTTGTTTGACTGTTTGTTTACTTGGTTTTTTGTTTGTTTGAGAAATTCACAAACAGTATCAAGTTGGATCTGGTTCTATAAATAAAAACTTATTCCCTCTGATCATGACGCTCACAAGACAAATCATTAACTGTGTATGATTATGATCGCAAAAATAAGTTTATTTCTGGCATGAAGACGTTGAAAACGTATCGCAGTGCCCTCGATTACAGGTGACTTATCTTTTTTGATTTAATTTAATCTAAAATTGTTTGAATTCAGCTTAACTCAGCTGTTTGTTTACTCGTTTGTTTGTTTGTTTGTTTGTTTGTTTGTTTGTTTGTTTGTTTGTTTGTTTAATTCGACTGTTTGTTTACTTGTTTTTTTTTGTTTTTGGGACAATTATGGATTTTGGTTCTACTTCTAAAACTGATTTCTTCTTACTATTCAGTCGATGACGCTCACAAAACAAATTAATTAACTCGGTATGATCATGATGCAAAAATCAAGTTGCGCTCTGTGCTTTTGAATTTTCGTGGTAGGTTGGAGTTGTGTGAGAAAACGATCCCATTACACTTGATTTTTTGTAATTTAATTTTTTTGATTTTGTTCAATTTAATTGTTTGACTTCAGCTCATCTCAGCTGTTTGTTCACTAATTTGTTTGTTTGTTTGTTTGTTTGTTTGTTTCTTCGTTTGTTTGTTTGTTTGTTTGTTTGTTTGTTTGTTACATCGTTCGCTTTTTTAATTCAGTTATAGTTTTCGGTCAAAATAACGATTTTGTCAAACAACAACTTTTTACTGCACTGACTTGGTGTGTCACCCGTTGTAATCGCTTGAACTGTCAATCTATAACTATGTACATAATTACTTCGATCCAAAATATTCGCTTGTTCGTATCTAAAACGGTTTCAAGTTGTTCCCAGTTGTCATTACATCTTAGCGATACGTTGTTTCGAAACTTTTTGTTCTTGAAATAGCTTAACCAATATTGGTTGTTGTTTTCGGTCACAAGATTAATAAGACCATTAATTTTTTTTGCCACTTGCATTAAGCAGAACCAATGCTTCAAGTTCAAACGATACCGGTAATTTGACGTCCATTTTAACAGGTGTAGTGTGCGTGTATATTTACGGTCAATTTTACAACAACACACGAAAACTTAACCATGCGGTCGATTATATTTGATGTATATGTACTGTCAACATCCGTTTCCGTGCTTATGTATCTCATTCTGAGTATTCAACAAAGTGAACCACTGTTGAGGAGGTTTGAAAGTACGCAAACGTAAACGCAGAATAAAATGAATGGTTTTCTACTGACCATTCACAATTGAACCAAATGTCACAAGCTCCCTTTTATACGGAATAATCGAATCATGATGTTACGCATTTTCCAGTACATTTAACAGTTGGCATTGATTATGTAAGTTGTTGTTGGGGTTATCACGAATCACGATGAAGCCAAATCTACAATTTAAATCCTCAGAATTTTTTGACTGATACAACGTTGTGTTTTACTTCATTTAATGCCTAATGTCAATCTGTTTTCATGCAGGTTGACATGTTTACGCGCTTTCATAAAGCTCACTTCATGGTCGGCTATGACGGTTTCCCTAAGCACCAAATTCGAGAGAAGAAATATGCCATTCTGGCATTTAATCAAGTTCGGTATCAAAAAAAATATTGAAATACATTATTTGTGCGCGAACTTCGGTGTTCTAGTTCAAAATACCGGTCAAATCCAGAGTATGTAATTTTTCTATTTGATTTCTTTCGTCCATTCAGAAACTGATTTTTCGTTTACAAATATAAAACTTAACTGAAAATGAATCTCAACGTCGCCCCCTTCTAAAAAGACGATTCCATGTTTTGTTACTGTAAGGACGATAAGTTTCAACGGATGACAACAACGAACGAATCGATCAACTATTGCTCACGTAAGATACAAACGGTCAAATCATTAGTTGTTTTTGTTTATTAAGTAGCATACTTATGTACATGTACTTAAGGAGTAATATAGTTGTTAGAGCGTCAATCATCGAACGTGAGGTCCATCCACCAACTTGATGAGCAGTCAGTTGACTACAATTGAGTGTACCGTAATTACAGGTTGTGCACATCCAAAGTTCACCGAAAACATTACAGGATAACCGAGTAGTTATGTATGTATGTACGTTGATTATTCTGTCAACGGCAATTCTTGGTGGTTAAACACCATAATTATCAATTGTGTTCTAGGCAGCTCGAACATTATGACCAATACTTTAATAACCTGTAATCAAAACGCAATGACGTTCGAAGTTTGGTTTGTCTACTGGACGTTCAAATAGATTTTTGTTAACGATTTTTCAGTTTAGTTGAGTCGTCATATGCAGCAAGATCACTTGCATCGGAAACGTTTGAAGCAGTTGTCTAAGTCGGTTCAACCAATACTCCAAATTCACAACTTTGAACTTTGAATGTGATGTCGTAAGTCAATATTTAACTTGTTCGGTTTGTGACCACTCTGGACTGTTAGTAATACTGTAAGTCCAATATAAAACTGATGTATGTAACTATTGTTCCACGTCACATGGAACTCCACCCATTTATGTACACTAGGAACCATGAACATTAGACAGTATATTATTCCCCCCAATATTTTTTTATATTTATTTGAAAAAATCACGTCTATATATAGTTTAAGCATGTGCAACGATCTCCCGTGTACATCTAATACACAGATTACTGTTCCTATGCTCACCGTAATTACGGTATATAGTTTTATAGTACTAGATTACGGTATTTATTGTAGCGGTTGTACAAAAATCTGCGTTTTTCGTACATTAAAAGGGCTAGGAACGATAGTAATTTAATGAGCGAAGCAGTTCCCTTCAATACTACAGTTTTAGCTAAATACATTGTAGACATCAGACTCTTATTCTCGATTGAAGGAAGCCACAATATTAACTTTACCCACCACACCTGAACTGCGACTTAAGAAGACATGTTTCAAACTGTGAAGTTTGTTGTGTTAACCGATTTCAATGTTTTTCATGTTGTCAGGGTATGTGGAAAGATTATTTGAGGTCAAGATTCTCTAAAAACCTCTTTACGTTATTTATATTTCCATTGTGGTCTGATAAAAAACGGAATCCACTAGCAAAGTTTAGTGATGACTGCGAAGAGTGAAGTAAAACCTTACAAAATCTCGGCCATCAACTCTTCTATTCGGGTTAAAAATATCTACAATCTTAGACGTCAGATTTAATTATCACAATTTTGTATTTGACCACATAATTAGGTTGACTACGTGACAATAACTGTTGATATATATGCATTGACACGTCGCAAACAGAAACGTTAACTTTACTTTGTTCATACTTACTGTATGTTACAGTAGAGCTAGTAAATATATATATACTAGTCATACTCCGGTGCAAACACGCTCTCAAGTTTTTCGTGAGTAACAACTATGAAAATACCAACTTTCTCTAGTTTTCTCTCTACACAAGACTTGTCACACACAATAATCAACCACCATCAAAGGTTGGTGGAAAAGTAAATGTTTTGGCATTTTTGCTTCAGAATAACTCGTCAACAGTTAGTCAACAGTTGACCAACTTTGAGTTTCAACTGATGTCAACGAAATTCTTATAATTCTGTAACAAAGTTTTCCAGATTTTCTTCATAATCCTGGTATTGCGTAAACTGCGAAGTTTCTTCTTTTCACAGCTGTATGTTTATGTAGTACACGATTCTCGTTTGACTTATTACAGGATAAATGGTTGCCTTTTATTCGTAATCCGTGCAGTACCGCAAGGGATAATCATTGTCCAGAAGAAAATCTTATTTTCGGATATTCAATTCAAGAGTGTTACAAGTGTTACATGATACAAGAGAACGAAGAATAAAAAAATGACGGTAGTATAAACATAAGGTGATACTTTTTCAATTCACATTCCATATGTAGTTACACCGACTTTTCTTCATGATTTCTTAAACGGGCACAGTTATTCTGGTTGAGAAAGACGATTACAAAGTTTTCAGAAACACATAAATCATGGTATGAACTCAACTGCATTAACTCAATATGTAAATTGTTTCGTTTTATATGCTATTCTCAGAAACAAACAATCGGTGTTTTCGATTGTGTCCAATTAAAACACAAATTTAAAAGACATCATGACAAAACCAAGGATTTTAACTTTCATGACTTTTTTACTCGATTTCCAATCCACTTCAACAATTTCTGAAGATTTTGCAGCCACGAATAAATTCACTGTCGAATACCACCGTCTCTAATTACTAACTGATATCGACAATGAACTCGAAATTGTGGCTGTGCCTCGTCGGAATGATGGCTCTGGTCTACGTGACTCATGCTTGTTTGGATCAGGGACCTGTACCAGTGCCATGCCCAGAAGGCGAAGAAGGCTGTGCTGAAGAGGAGGAGGGAGAAGGTTAGTGCAGTGAGTGAGTGAGTGAGTGAGTGAGTGAGTGAGTGAGTGAGTGAGTGAGTGAGTGAGTGAGTGAGTGAGTGAGTGAGTGAGTGAGTGAGTGAGTGAGTGAGTGAATGAGTGAGTGAGTGAGTGAGTGAGTGAGTGAGTGAGTGAGTGAGTGAGTGAGTGAGTGAGTGAGTGAGTGAGTGAGTGAGTGAGTGAGTGAGTGAGTGAGTGAGTGAGTGAGTGAAAAACACCTCAAATATTATATTCCCTGTTTTTTTTGCAGAAACCACAACAACCGAACCAACAGGAGGTTAGACATTGGCCGGTACTTCTTTTGTAAACTGTACGATGAAACGGAATACGGTTTTTGTGAATCCACTACAACCGCTCGCAAGCTCAATACAAAACTCACTCACTCACTCACTCACTCACTCACTCACTCACTCACTCACTCACTCACTCACTCACTCACTCACTCACTCACTCACTCACTCACTCACTCACTCACTCACTCACTCACTCACTCACTCACTCACTCACTCACTCACTCACTCACTCACTCACTCACTCACTCACTCACTCACTCACTCACTCACTCACTCACTCACTCACTCACTCACTCACTCACTCACTCACGCACTCAGTTTTACTCATCACTAAATTGCATGAATAATCAGGCTCGGACTTTATATTTTGCTATTTTGATTTTCAACGGGAGCTTTTTAGGGATTGATTTTACCAAGGAAAAATCTTATGTAGAAATCAGTAAAAAATTAAAATAAAAAAACTTTCATACAAGAGTGTATAGTAATAATTAGTGTTTGAACTACTGTAATTTCCATCATTTTTACTTACCGTAATTGTCAGTAATTTATGTATTTTGTTGCTTGTCCTTCTGCTGCTTGCTGAGCTCAACTTTGTATCTACAACAACTGCATAACTCGTTGTATGCACAAAAAATGTTACTCAATACGACGTTTGCCGCTTTGTCTAGATCACGGAATAATCTACGGTTCATCATGATTTCGACATCTGTAAAGCATCAACCGGACACATTTGTCATTCATCATTTAAAATCAACGTTATGCATATATGTTGGGCTTTGAATTACCTGGGGCATTGGACACCTACTAATACTACAAACCAGGAAAAAAGTAAAGTGGGATGAAAATATTTTCAAGATCAAACCCGCCTGTTCGAATGATAGATCACCAATGGCAGATTTTGTTGTAGTTTCTCTGTTAAAACACTCATTTGTTTCTTTTTTTATATTATTTTCAATTGGAATAATGTTGCATTATGCTAACATTTAACGAGTTATCAATGTTTGTCAACAATCCATTCGCCTACTTAAAATACCAATCAAAACTTTTAACGGATTAAGTTGGCTAATAATCAATAAAAATATAAGTTTATCGTTCTGTTTTCTTTTTGGTTGCTTCAAATCACATAACAGCTTACTAAATGGAATACCTAAAAACTACATATAATAATACAATGTATATTGTATGTCAATCTATCCAACACTTTCTCACGAACTATTGCACTCATCGACTGTAGGCTTTGACTTTGCCACAAAGTGTCTATGTTCTTCCAAGTATGCACAATACTATTCAAATTCGCGAACAGTCCTTCTTGCAAATTTCACAGCTGTTTTTCTCATCAGACACGACACCAACAACAGCCGGAGGTGCTGATTCAACCACAACCAAAGCTACAACAACAACCAAAGCTACAACAACAACCAAAGCTACAACAACCACTACGGAAGGCGAGGCTTCTTCACATCTTTTTCTTTCTTGCTTTCTTTCAACTTTCTCTTTTCTATTTTCTAATTGAGAACTTCATCACTTATTTAGTTACTCATTGGTTCTAGAAAACCAATAAAAGGTTGGAATTTAAAGTCTGTGAGTCTAGCTTCAAGTGCCACACGAAATATTGCCAGTTTCCTTCGCACTTGTCTTGTTCAATTCACTCGCGTCCGTTCTGTTTACTGAAATTGCAGAGAAGATAATGAAAAAATGTAAAAGCAGCCTGAAAAAAAATAAGAATGACTTGCAGACCTTTCGTGCTACCCCGAACCCCAATTCAAGGCATTGCAAGGCTGTGCCGGCCGATTGTGGAGTGTACTCTAATGGAGCCTGGAACGGTGGCAACACACCCAAGTGAGTGAGTGAATGAGTGAGTGAGTGAATGAGTGAGCGAGTGAGTGAGTGAGTGAGTGAATGAGTGAGAGAGTGAGTGAGTGAGTGAGTGAGTGAGTGAATGAGTGAGTGAGGGAGTGAGTGAGTGAGTGAGTGAATGAGTGAGAGAGTGAGTGAGTGAGTGAGCGAGTGGGTGACTAAGTGAGTGAGTGAGTGAGTGAGTGAGTGAATGAGTGAGTGAGTGAGTGAGTGAGTGAGTGAGTGAGTGAGTGAGTGAGTGAGTGAGTGAGTGAGTGAGTGAGTGAGTGAGTGAGTGAGTGAGTGAGTGAGTGAGTGAGTGAGTGAGTGAGTGAGTGAGTGAGTGAGTGAGTGAGTGAGTGAGTGAGTGAGTGAGTGAGTGAGTGAGTGAGTGAGTGAGTGAGTGAGTGAGTGAGTGAGTGAGTGAGTGAGTGAGTGAGTGAGTTAGTGAGTGAGTGAGTGAGTGAGTGAGTGAGTGAGTGAGTGAGTGAGTGAGTGAGTGACTGAGTGAGACATACTTACAGCTGTGCAGCGTTCTCTGGTGGTCGTGGTGACTGCAACTATGTGAACATCGTGTGCGCCAACGGAAACAACCGAAATCCGGCCGCGACGTGTTCATATTGCGGATTCTAAAACAGGTGTGCCACTCATCTATTCATTCAGGCAGTCAGTCAGTCAGTAAGTCAGTCAGTCAGTCAGTCAGTCCGTCAGTCAGTCAGTCAGTCAGTCAGTCAGTCAGTCAGTCAGTCAGTCAGTCAGTCTTTTCAGAATTCGTAACAACAACTGACTTCCGAAGAGCTGAACACTGATTTCAAGATTTTTTTTCGGTTTTTTATGTATCATAGCAAAACATTGACATTTATTTGGAAAAAAATTAGACTTCACATATTTTCCTATCGACATTAAAAATAAAGAATCTTTTATTAAACAAAATGCTTGTGCGACTATCACTCATAATTTCCAAATAATTGACAAAACCACAACACTTTATTTTGTACGTTCATTGATAACGAATTAAAATGTGTTACTGAAATATTTATACTGTTTTATTTTAGAGGTAATTTACACTGTAGCATTGTTTGCAACATCCTCAACTCATAAACTTTCAGTTTCCGGTGGATATAGTTTATTACGGATGCTTTTTTCAGTGAGTGAATTTGCTTTATGCATACTCAGGATATTTTGGACTCGTTGACTTTGCTTGCCCTGTACATGATTGCTTGCGGCTGAACGTCAACCAGGAATCGTGTCAGACTTATTCATGTATAATATTAACAAAACCCACATATCAGCTCCTTTTGTAAACATTTGAGTCAAAAAATTATTCTGGCTTGAAATAATCGAATGCATTGAATACATATTATACTCCTGAATGGAGCCTATCCGGGTCCTCTGGTACACGCATGCAAGAAGATGAGCGTCAACTATGTAACTATGAAACATTAGGACTCACGTGCATTATATATGTAAAGGCCAGGCCAGCCACCAAACAACCTAATGTTTGACAGTTAACAGACAATCAGGATACAGTACAGTTAGTATCATGTGTTTGTTGAGTTGTTTCACAAATATACGATTACTTGTTTCTCTGTGACCAAGTTTACGACCGCATGTTTGCCGTTCATCATGTCTTGCTATTTTATCAAATTCCAATTTGAAACTGTAATTAAACTTTTACTTGGAACAATCGATTCATCTTTGTTGAAGAAATAAAGAAAATAAAACGTATGTTTACACGATCCAATAGCAAAAGTATATATAAGCGGATATTATTAATAACTGATGTTCAGTCATCAATCAGTCAGACACAGTGAGTGAATAAATGGGTGAGTCAGTGAGTGGCTGAATATTATGGTAGGAAAGTGAGTGGGTGAGTGAGTGAGTGAGTGAGTGAGTGAGTGAGTGAGTGAGTGAGTGAGTGAGTGAGTGAGTGAGTGAGTGAGTGAGTGAGTGAGTTGGCTTCATTTTGTTTTCGCTTTATGTATGTACATATCTAGTTTGTTGCATTCAATGACAAACCTGGCTCGTTACTCGATATCCCATATAATACAAACATACAGGGTGTCCCATTTAAAAGTCACGTTTTGTTTTTGCAATAATTTTTATGAATGTTTAGCGATTTTGAAGTTTTATGCGTCATATAATGGAGAATTTATGACAAATTTTTTCGGTGCATAAAATTTCGAAATCGCATGTTTATACCAATTTTTATGCTAAATCTACGAAAGTCCCTAATTTTCACTAAAAATCGTCGATTTATTCCTGTTTTTTAGCACATAAATAACCGTTTATTGGAATCTCCTGATTAATGTTATCACAATCAGGTAACCACTACTTGAAATACAAGTGAAACATACCAGAAAAAGCCTTTTAAATTATCCACATGATCACCACCCCTTCATATGCCAATTTTCAACCATGCGCATGCTCTGAATGTGATTCCTCACATTAGCCCTCACTTGAACTAAAGGGATGATGACTTGGTCAAAATTCTTCGTAATCTGCACGGACATATGGCCTTTTAGTTCCTTCTTAGATGAATATTGATGTTTTTAAAGCAATGGGATCTTGGAATTTTGAGTTTCGATAAGCTTCGAGCAACCTTTCACAGAGCTGAGGCCAAATGTGAGGAATCACATCCAAAGTCCGCGCATCGTTGGGAACTGTGCATCAGAAGGGGTGGTGATCATGTTAAGGATTTAATGAGCGTATTCTGGTATGTTTCACCTGTATTTCAAGCAGTGGTTACCTGACTGTGATAACTTTAATCAGGAGATTCCATTAAACTGTTACTTATGTGCGAAAACAGGAATAAATCGACGATTTTTAGTGAAAATAAGGGACTTTCGTAGATTTAGCATAAAAATTGGTATAAACATGCGATTTCGAAATTTTATGCGCTAAAAAATTTGTCATAAATTCTCCATTATATGCCGCATAAAACTTTAAAATCGGTTAAGCTTCACAAAAATTACAGCTAAAACGAAACGTGACTTTTAAATGGGACACCCTGTACAAATGTACCGTAAATTATGTGAAAAGTTTTTTCTCATGAAATGTTCGCACGTAAATTTTTCCAACTGAACATGATGATTGCATGTTATAG
>OZ038443.1:13260893-13319682 GCA_964036265.1 Daptonema setosum
GTATCGCTTTTGAGGGAAAAATTTCATCCATTCTTCTTCACAACCACTACTTTTTCCAAGTACATAGCAGATAACCATTAAATTCAGCGGAAAATCGTCGGGTGACTGCAACTTTTTATCGGTCATTAAAAAAGCATTAATTGTACACGGAACCCCCCCCCCCCCTTTAAGTTTGGTTTGATCCGTTCATTATGATTTTGGTGGGAACCTTCATAAGCTGAGTAAAATTACTTATATATTAAAAAGTGCTTATCGAACTTCACTTATTGCACCGCACAAACTAACACAAACCAAATTAGAGGGATCCACTTTTGTGTAAAATAATCCATTCGAATCTCTGAAAATCCAAATAATGTCGGAAGACAAATGCTCGCATAAAAAATTAACTGTGAATGAGAACGTTAATAAAGTGACATAACGTGCAACTTGTAGGTAATTTCAAGTTGGGATTCTCATGCTCGGATTTCAGCGCGTATATAAAACTTTACGATTAGAATAATTAGCAACAAAAAAGCTAAAATCCAATGTATATAGGTACGCAGAAACTGAAACCTGTCTGTTTATTACCCATTAGAATACAGTAGCATCCAAAGATTTGTTGAACAAAAGCGACAAGTCTATTGGTCAATGATACGTAAAATGACAATTCTATTGGTTAGAATTCAGAGAATATCAGTTTGCTGTAATGGTTAATATACTTTCATTTTTATTCCATTTCATATGCACCAAAGATTCGTTTTTTGTAGTTATACTATTATACCTAACTTCAGTTGAAACCCAACCATGAAATCGCACATTCTGCCTCATCAGACAGAAGCAGAAGAAGAAGTCCAAAAACTGATAAACCGTTTCCGAACCATCGCTTTCCTGGCGGTGGCATTTTCCACATGTTCGGTACTTCTGACTTCGATTGGACTACCATTGGCGTCAGTTTACCTACAGAAAGTTCATAGCAGCATGATCAACGAAATGGATTATTGTCGGGTTAGTTAGTTGGTTAGTAAGTTAGTTAATTAGTTAGTTAGTCAGTCAGTCAGTTAGTTAGTTGGTTAGCTATTTAATTAGTTATAGTTATAGTAATATAGTAATATAGTAATATAGTTAGTTTAAATAGTCAGTAAGTTAGTTAATTAGTTAATTAGTTAATTAGTTGATTTCAGTCACGCAATCGAGATCTATGGAGTGAAGTTTACTCGGTCAGTAAGAATGGCAAACATCAAGAAAGAGCAGACAGGTACATGCTACATATTTTACATAATCAACATTTCAACTTACCATTGAAATCCTGGCCCACCCACTCACTCCCTCCCTCACTCACTCACTCACTCACTCACTCACTCACTCACTCACTCACTCACTCACTCACTCACTCACTCACTCACTCACTCACTCACTCACTCACACACAAAACCACTCATACACCCACAATAGGGCAACTCGTAATGTTCCGCGAGATTTTCTGTTTGATCGATTCAACCCCACTTGGAACGACAGAAGAACGTCTAGACAGCAACCATCAGGTTTGTTTGTCCGTTCGTCAGTAATTAAGTTAGTCAGTCAGTCAGTCTGTCCGTAAATACTATAAATAAGTTACTCACTACCTGCAGGTTATGATGTTCAACAGCAACCACCGACTGGTTACGGTAATCCAACTCCACAACCATTCAGCAGATATCCATCTCCCTATGACGCACCTGTCATAAATGCACCGGTATCAACATCATGTAAGTCAGTCAGTCCGTCAGTCAGTCTGCAAGTCAGTCAGTCAGTCAGTCAGTCAATAATTATGTTAGTCAGTCAGTCAGGAAGTCAGTCAATGAGTGAGACACTCACTCGCTCACTTACAGGTTGCACATGTCAACGAGGTCCACCAGGCCCACCTGGACCCAACGGATACGATGGAAGGGACGGTAGAGATGGTCAGCCTGGACGGCAGGGTCCGACTGGTAAAGAACTGCCTTTAAGTGATCGTTAGAGTGTGACTGAATCTGAATGTAATTGAGTAAGTGAGCGAGTGAAGGGGTGACATATTGAGTGAGTGAGTGAGGGAGGGAATGAGTGGATGAGTGAAGGAATCAGTGAATGCAGGGAGTGGTTGCATTAGTGAGTGAGTGAGTAAGTGTGCCATCGATTAATGACAATGCAGCTTATGGGTTCGGCCCTGGTGGTTGCGCCAGACCGTGTCCTGAAGGAAAACCCGGTCCAGTCGGTGAATTCGGACCAAAGGTAGTTTATTTATAATTAATTTTCCTGTTGTGGTGCTTGAATGTTTTTGACTCATTTCAGGGAATCAAAGGGCCACCGGGAGAGCCAGGAACTCCTGGACCAGCAGGTCCTGCAGCTGAAGATGGTGCTCCCGGTCCTGTGGGAGCTCAGGGACCAAGAGGTCAGTCAGTCTATCAAACAGAATTACTCTCTCTCATCCACTCACACATTGCATCATGATTCAGGAGCACCCGGACCACGAGGTCCAACTGGAGATCCAGGAAGACGTATTGTTAGGCGATCCGTGCCGGAAGGACCAGTTGGAGCGCCGGGACCGACAGGAGAACCCGGAGACAGGTGAGTAAATCATAATACGTCTTAAGGAGTGACCAAGTGAGTGAGCCAGTCTTTGAATGAGGAGTGAATCTGTGAATGAGTGAGTCACAATACGAACTAGGGAGTGACCAAGTGAGTAAATGAATCTGTGAATGAGTAAGTCAGAATACATGTTAAATAGGGAGTCCCCAAATGATTACTCAAAAAAATTTCCAGAGGTGAGCCCGGTAAAGATGGTACACCAGGCGGCAAAGGTGAACAAGGCCGCGAAGGTGATAAGGGTGCACCAGGAGCACCTGGTACTCGTGGTGTACGAGGTGATATTGGCATGAAGGGAGAACCAGGGTACAAGGGATCGTGCGATCATTGTCCCATTCCCCGAACGCCACCTGGCTACTAGAGCGTTACTCTAATGATCAGTGAAACTTTGTACCTTTCTTTATCATGACACTAGTGTTTTCTCTAAACGGTTATCGTTTTGTTTTATTCTCCCCACCTTATTCTTTATTTACTCGTTTACCATTTGAATAAAAGATGTGTTATGCAGTATGTGTACATACTGTAATGTGTTCATATTCATTTTTATTCATCAGTCATTGAGCAATGAAAGCATAAAAGTGTATGTTAGAACTATTCAATAAGAAATATTTATAACGTTTAGCATCATAACATAAGAACAAGTAACTCGAGTCATAAAATAATACAAAACTAGTCAAAATACGACGTCAAATTTGATAATCGCTTGGATAAGAGAGAACCAGCCCATTAGCCCGGGTAAAGGATCATATTTAAAGGCCAAACGAGAAGACTCTCAGCTCAACAATCAATCGGATTACCAAATAAGAAATAACCACCGACAACTATCATCATATTGAACTCGACTACTTCTTCCTGACTTTGGCCTGTTTCTTAACGGTGGCCTTCTTGAGTACATCGGCAAAGTCCTGATCCACGCCCAGTTCGAAGTGGATCGACGGATCGGTCATGCAATGCAGCGAGTCGTGGTGCACGTCTTTGGCAAACAAGTCGTCATCTGCAGAGTTGTCCTCGTCCACCAGATATGTCGGGAAGGGCGGCGTCTGCAAATAAGTCACATTTAAAGTAACAACACATCACAGTGATGATTAAGGATTATAAGTCAAACAAACTTAATGGTTGATGAATGTAGAACAAACATACCTTAATATCCCAATAAAAGCGAAGATTAGAGGCCAATATTTTTTGTACATACAACTTGCGAAAAACTCACGGACCAGTTCAAAATTTTCAATGCAAGTCTCTAAAAATTTCTTATTAAAAAAATATGTTTTTTAGTGATGTTTATGACCTGACCGGATATTGCAACAAATATATTTGTACTCACATCGTACTTGACATTTTTCCTTGTACTCGAAATGTAGTCGTACAACCGCAGTACTTCGCCCTGGTCACCCTGGATGCCGGGTCCGAGCACGTAAATGATCTGGTTGCGGTGATCGATGCGTAGAATCTGGAACAGATTCAAAATGTACTGTGATAAAATCAGGTCAGCAAAAATACGTTTAGAATTCTTCTGGAACATAAAAACCAGAATTACAAACAACCTAAGTGCAGCCAAACGTGAAAACCCTGGTGATGTAATGTAATGATGCATCTATGCTAAAACACGCGAGACACTTTGAAGAGGATAATGGCCATTAAAACAGATATTTTCTCAATAGAGAAGCACCAATACAAAAACATGTTTTCACAAAATACAGCTATAAAACAACTTTCTGCGCATAAAAAATAAGAAAAGGTACCTTAATGCCGACATGTGAGACGATCTCCCATCCCATGTGACCGGGTAGACGCTTACCGGGCAGTACATTGGCCTGACCCGACGACGCAATGGATCCGACTCGTCGATGTGACTTGGTAGTGCCCAACACATCTGGCTTGCCGCCGTGCATGCCCCACCGGTGAATTACACCCTCGAAACCCCAGTCGATCCTGAAAAAGGATGGATTGGATCATTATCGAATTTAGGTAATACGTTTTTATTTAGGTCAAGTATGATAAGAGGTGTCTTGCCCTTGCGGCAAGACTCTTGCCTAAGGTTATGAGAAACCACTCTATATAGTTTTATAATGATTTCACCATACATAATGTTGAAGATAGCGACAGCCGACAATAAAAGATTTTTTCTCCTGTGACATCACCGAACAAAGATGGCACTAAACGGAATGTTTAACTAACATTTCTGAAAAAAAACAGTCCGCTGTGATAGCCCAAAATTACAAAACTCTCTTCAACATTTTACAAGCCCCATGTCAATTGCCAAGCCCCATGTCAATTGCTAACAAATGTTCCATTCATTTCCGCAAGTTGAATTACGAATTTTCCTTCAAAATGTAATGTTGTTATAAATAAACGAACGTTCTGCCGACGACGGCCACGAGCTGTCCGACACTGAAGTGGGCAGCCACAAGTCGAGTGCCCGGCTGGATACGGGCATCCGGCGTGACTGGGAACGCGGCAATGTGCCGTTTGATCGGGATGCCCAGTCGTTCGAACTTGCGTCGATACGCCGGGGTGTACTAAAATATTACATCTTATCCTTCTTGGTACCCTTGAAAGCATTGAATAAATAAGCATACCCAAGTAAGTTGAAATCCTCTTAGACGTTACCGAGAATTCTTCTTTACTGAAGTCAACAGGGCACACTATTATTTTTTTTAAACTATATAAGGATGTTTTCTTTTTGTAGTGGCCAGCAATGGCGGACGAGGGAAGAACAAAAAGGTTGAATTCCCCCTCTTTGGCTTTTCAAAAAGTAGAATTTGTACCCTAAGGTGACTTGACTTGACTTGTAGGTAAAATCACCTGAAAACTGTCAATTCCCCCCTCTTTGACGAAAATTCCCCTCCCTTTGGAGGAGTAGCTCGTCCGCCAGTGGTGGCCAGAGAGGTTGAATAAACTGACGGGCAATGGCAGAAACCCAAGAGCAAAGCTTCAGGGTCTGTGTTTGTTACAAGTCAGGTTTGGAACCAGGACCACCAGTTTCCGAGGCTGGCGCCCTATGCTATATATGCTATTCAGCAATAAGAATATTAACAAGAAAAATAATATGAAAAACTATTATTAACCGTCGTGGGATTATCGTTATCGGCGCCAATTAACAGTCGGCCGTATTTCAGACCGTCCGCACGAAAAGCCTTTTTCTTGCCGGCTATACTCTGTTTGTACCAGGTGTCCGGATCCGTGTACTCGATCACTTGTGTGTTGAGCACCTGAAATAAATGAGATGTGATTACATGAGTCAGGGGCACTAGCGGACGAGCAGCGGAGGGACAATTAAAATTCTTCTCTCTTTGACAAGTTTTAAGTACAGTTTGTTTCGTATGGTGTAGGTAAAGTGACCTCAAAACTGCAAGCCTCCCTTTGGAGAACTTTGACCAACTTCCCTCCCTTCCCGCCAGTGGTCAGGGTTGAGTGACGAAGTGAATAAGTGAGAATGAATAGGAGGCCCCTCTCATTGGAAAACTCGCTCATACGCCAGTGCATATACGTAATCAAACCAAACCTGTAACATGGTGGTCTGCACCATCTGACCCGTCTTTAGCCAATGCGGCATCACACCAATCTTCTTAACGAGCAGACCGCAGCGTCGGGAACTGAAACGAGCAGAAGAAATGATGGATTAACAAACGTGTGGCGTGAATTTTTTTCTTACACACTTAATCAACATTTTATACTTTTGAATTCAATCCTTTGTGTGTTGGCAAGGTTTTCGATTTACAACCTTTTGAGAAAATAGATTTTTATTTTATAATATCTGCTTGTGAAGACGAATAATCAAACTTTGGTTGTGCCTGCCGCTGTTCGTACTGCCAGGGCTGCTGCACCAGTGGTGATGTGAACGGCGAGCTGGTGATCTGACCATCCACATCACGGAACGACTGCTCGATGAATTGTTGGTTGGCTGGTGTGGCGCGCTCAAATCGACTGTCTGCAAAACGATATAACTAAATAACGATGAAAACTATAATTATTTTTATTATAATTATTGATAACAACTTTCTACAAGATTTATTCTACACAAAATTGTGGCCGAACAACTCAAAAATTCTAAATTCAAATCCATGAAGGATTTACTAGTCTAATTGATATGCATAACTCAAAATTTTTGGCAGAACAAAGTGTGTACAACAGTGTTACACACACAAAAATCAATCATATAGTTTGTGTTGGAGCCTGGCGTACAAATAAACTAATGAAAATAGATAAAAAAAATGTGATAAGGCAAATAACAAAGATGTTGACAAGTGACTGAATGAGGGTACCTTTTGTGCTCGGTGGCAGCCAGGGTGCGATCGCTGTAGTACGGCGTGTGCCACGAACTGCCTCAACCCGAAAACGATTCAGTTGTTGAAACAATCTGTAAACGTGAGAAGATTCAACGACTGATACTGAACAATGCAACGATGATTGAATTGAAACTCATTTAACTTCACCAACTTATTCACTCACACATTAACAGACCTACTGAATCAGAGGCTTGATGTAATGTGAGTCAATGATTGAATGAAATAGTGAGTGAGCAAGTAAGTTGGCGATTGAGTGAGTGAGAGTATGAATGAGCGAGCCTGCGAGTCAGTCGATAAGTGAGTGAAGAGAGCGTGAGTGAGTGAGAGGGTGAGTAAGTGCGTGAATGTGTGTGTGAGCGAGTCAATGAGGGAGTGACTGGGAATGTGGTTGAAATAGTGGAAGAAGTAAGGCACAATTCCAGCTTGCGGTTCTTTCAAAAAAAAACTAGTATTTGTACCCTAAATGAGTGAGTTAGTGAGAATGCGTTGAGTGATTGAGTAATCGAGTGAGTGGCTGAGTGCAGAGGTGGACCGCAGGGGGGGGGGGGGGTCGGGGGTTTACCCCCCACTTTTCAGGGTCGGCGGGTAGCCTACCCCCTCTTCCTAGACAAAAATTTAGGTCGCCTACCCCCTCCCCCCCTACTCGAAATTTTTCAGAAAACCGGCCTCAAAACCTCGATTTTGAGGCTCATTTTTCAAAATTTTCTGGCTGTGAGAATTTTTTTTCGAAGAAACACGTTTTCTGGGTCAATTTTCTTGGTTAAAACCTGAAAAAACCGGTATATGTGATGTTTATACCTTATAATAGAAGATTTTTTTTAGCAAAAACAAGCGTTTTTTGCGAAATTTTTTTTTCTACCCCCCCCCCCTACCCTCCCACTTTTCGGACAGGTCGGGTAAAATGGGATTTTCTGTCGGCTACCCCCCCCCACCCCCTGCAAAACGCCAAAAAACCCGGCCCACCCCTGGCTGAGGGAATGGGTTATCGAAGTGAGAGAGTGAGTGAATGGGTGTCCGAGTGAGTACGTGAATGAGTGGCTGAGCTGAGTTAATGATTGAGTGAGTGAGAGGATGGGGTGAGTGAGTGATTGTGCGAGTGAGTGGATGGTTCAGTGAGTGAGTGATCGAATGAGTGTAAGTTTTCCTATTTTTGTGAAAGTTTCACAAGTAGATGATAATTGCATGTCAATGCCGATCTCTAAACTGTTTGAGTTAATGAGTGACTGACTGAGTGAGTGAATAGGTGAATGACTGAGCGAGCGAGGGAGTCAGTCAGTTGAGTCAAAGGATGAGTGAGTGAGTTTGTGAGTATGTGAGTGAATGAGCAACGAAGAAGTGAGCGAGCAAGATGTGAGTGAGTCATTCAATGAGTTAATTTGAGTTTGAATAGGTCAGACTTCTTAAAAGAGGTCAAATTTAGCAGTTAAAATAATGAATTTTCTTCTTGGCATCTTTGGAATATGGGCCGTTCCCATATTCCAAAGATGCCAATAGTTGAAAAAGTGAACCCCCTCTAAACTCCATCCGACGTCTCGCCGACCGACCGCCCCCGTTGCCTCAAGCTCAACCCTCAAATAGGTTTCAGGTTTCATTGGGTTGACTCGTATATAATCGGTCTTACAAATTACGAATTACAAATTACTTTGAATAAACAATAAAGAAATAAATGAAAGGAAGTGAGACGTAATTAATAAAAATACCAACCTCCATGTCTGAACGACGCGTTCGCTGCCACCTGAGACCCCTGCAGCCGGGAACATTGCATTTATTAATTGTACTGCTTAGGCCTCTTGATTTTTTACTTCCAATTTCAACAAAAATTGAATTTACTATATAACGCGTGAGAACATTAGATTATCTGAAAGTGGAAATACGGATTACGGTAGTTTACGGTACGAAAAAAATAATTTATTAGTATAAAATATTTTTCTATGTGCTTGACTAACGTAATACATTTTGAAATAAATAACTATTTCTGTAATACCGTTAGAGCAAATGCATGTGAAAAACTGTTTTTTATTTAAGATGCGATGCACGTAAAAATCAGCCAAAATTTGGAACAAAATGAAATTTTGAAAAAAATTAGATTCGGATGCAAAGCGACTCACTTGACTCCCGTGAACTCAAAAATGTCCTTGCTTCACGTTAAAACCACGTAAACAGGCCAAAATTCGCATCACTAAATGGTGCACCCTAATTTCCCTATACAAATTAGGCAAAACTTTTTAAGACCGATTTTCTCATGTACTTCCGAAAAGATCGGAAAACCAAACACCTCAGGTTGAAGCTGAGAATTTTCTCTACAAAACCTGTCTAACTAGCCAATGCAATTTCGACTTTTTTTTCAACTACCGTAATCCCAAACAACAATTATTTCTCAACTACCGTAATCCCTGTGCCGTCATTAACGAAACATTAGGTTTTGCCATCAAAAATTAGTTCCGTGTGGAATTATTTTTATAGTCGATGATGAATTACTGACTGTTCCACGAAAAACGCGCGAAAAACTCTAATTTGATGTTTCACACTGAATTCCGCTGTCGATGATGCACTGGCATTCGACGAAGTGTTCGTTTCTCTTATTTGGTTTTCGAGCTGTACTGGACCAATTTATAAAAAGTTAACACCAATTGAAAGAGAAAATTATTCTCTTTCGTTTGCACGAAAAATTTCCTGAAAACAGCCCAAATCACAGAATTGCGAATAAAAACTAATTTAGGGTCGACTGACATTTTTTCATCGACAAGCTAAAGCATGGTAAATCAATAGGATGTTTATCGAGAATTCACGCACCTTTTTGAAACAGTAATTCATTATGGACTATACTGCAAAACTACTAAAATTTGATTCTGTCCAATAATAGTAATCAGAGGTGGGCCGCTGGGGGTAGAGGGTTTACCCCCCCCCCACTTTTCAGGGTCGGCGGGTAGCCTACCCCCTTCCCACTAGACAAAACCCCTTCTCCCCCTCCCCCCAGACTCAAAATTTTTGAGAAAATCGGCCTCAAAACCTCGATTTTAAAGCTTATTTTTCAAAAAGTTTTAGCTGTGAAATTTTTTTTTCGAACAAACACGTTTTCTGGGTCATTTTTTTGGGTTAAAACTTGTAAAAACCGGTTCATGTGATGTTCATACCTAAAATAAAAGATTTTTTTAGCAAAAACAAGCAAAAAAACTAAAAAAAAATTTGCGGAGATTTTTTTCTACCCCCCCCCTCTTTCCGCCCTACCCGACCTTACCCCCCCCCCGCACACACTTTTCGGACTGGGCGGATAGGATGTAATTTTTATGTCGAATCATAATTCAGTATTTTTGTATTAAAAATATTTGTTTTCTGATGATCCACACGGAACTAATTTTTTATGGCAAAACCTAATGTTTCGTTAATGACGGCACAGGGATTACGGTAGTTGAGAAATAATTGTTGTTTGGGATTACGGTAGTTTAAAAAAAGTCGAAATTGCATTGGCTAGTTAGACAGGTTTTGTAGAGAAAATTCTCAGCTTCAACCTGAGGTGTTTGGTTTTCCGATCTTCTCGGAAGTACATGAGAAAATCGGTCTTAAAGTTTTGCCTAATTTGTATAGGGAAATTAGGGTGCACCATTTAGTGATGCGAATTTTGGCCTGTTCACGTGGTTTTAACGTGAAGCAAGGACATTTTTGAGTTCACGGGAGTCATGTGAGTCGCTTTGCATACAAATCTAATTTTTTTCAAAATTTCATTTTGTCCCAATTTTCATGATGTTTTGGTCGTCGCTTACGTGCATCGCATCTTAAAAATGCGCGCCAAAAACTTTTTGAGTACAATAAACCCTGGATAGGCTATAACCAGTGCTTCGGATGTCTTCAGAGTGGAGTTGCAACTTTTTGGGAACGTCTCTGCAGCAACATCTTTAATGAGGTTCAGAACGCAAGGCATGCGTTTTCTACCGATATTTTTAATTTTTTTCTATTCTCTATAAGATAATTGTCTATAAGACTTATTATTTTCTATAAGATAATTGTCAACGCCAAAATTGTTTTTTGGGTATCACACAATAATTTGTTACCATGTACGAAGGTTAACTTTAGTGTAAAGTTTAGGCGCTGTTCATACTTCTTTTGCGATTTTCTGCGATACTCGCGCGTGAATCGCAAAAAAACATTAGGTTGGTTATAACACGTGTGGCTCGGCCAACTAGGCAGCTAGCTGTTGCCTGAATTTCAGGGTCACACGTGTTATAACTAACCTAATGTTTTTTTGCGATTCACGCGCGAGTATCGCAGAAAATCGCAAAAGAAGTATGAGCAGCGCCTTAATGCAGCAGTAAAAATCTTGATTACATAGTAACCAAGTGTAACGCAACTATTTATAATACCGATGAATAGTTCATATCACTTTTGAGCCAATCGTCCTAGAACAGAGATTTTTCTCAAGGTGATTAAGCAGTTTTGTAGACAAAGGATGAGGACATTTTAACAATAGGTTCTACGTTTACTCTTTGAATATTAGTTTCTACAGTTTCCGTAGGCGAAAAGGTTGTTATTCAATCATTTCCTCGAAGCTGAGCGTCGTTATATCGGTTATATCGAAGTGTCTCAACACCGCATCCACATAAAGCCGACATTTGCTAGCGGTCCCTTGAGTAAAAAAAATATTTAGTTCGTACCGTTCAAGATTTGAAAAAGCGCTTTTCTGTAATTCATTAGACACGGCTGATATATCGTCTTCAACGATGTATGCATATTGGTGAAGATATCGAAGATTAGGAAACTGTATGTTGACCTGTAATCAATGGAGCTGTGAGTGAGTGAGCGAGTCATTTAGTCAAATAATACAACATAAACCAACATTTTGTAGTAACTTGAAAAAGCGCATATCCTCATAAACCATGGGACCGTTTATGTTCACCTCAGTAATACTCATTACACAATCGAGGTCACCAGACTTGAACTTCCAGACGTTAGTTAACCAGGGTAGACAACACTGTAAATTTCATCTTCCTAATTTTCCATTAATCGACTCATTCAAACACTACTCATACATAATCAGTTATCCACTAACATATAATATGACGAGATCACATGTTCTTGGTTGTGTGTCGAGCAACATTTGCATTGTATTGAATGAGTGATCTATAAACAAACTTATTTACTCACTGTTTCACTCACTCACTCGATTACATTCCTGACACTCTCACTCACTCGCTCACATTCATCACTCAATCTCCGTCACCGACCAAAACTATCTTGTATTGTAATATTCATATGATCGAACGGCTTCTCCTCGCTATTGTCCGCCACTTTTCGCAGCCACTCAATGTATAGCGGGTGCATGAGTATCGGTATATCCCTAACCTCTGACAGGTTACTTCCAAATGCGATGAACACTAGAATAATAACAACACTCAATACAACAACAAGACCAACAACGTCAACAACAACAACACCAGCAACTACAACAAAAACAAAACAAAACAACAACAACAACAACAACAAAACAACAACAACAACAACTTACATATGGTGGTGATGTGCTTTATAATGGAAAGGAATGACAACAATCGCTCAAGTTTCTTAGTTTCATGAGGTTTCTTCTTGAGAAAGCGTTGCATCTTCGTCTTCTCTCTCGGTGGATCAATGCGAATGCAGGGCGTCGTTTCTGTTTCCGTTTCCCTTTCACTACGTATAATGGATATGGCATCGCCGATAAACAACTCGGCTCCTGAGAATGTTAGTGAGTGAGTGGGTGAGTGAGTCGTGAGTGAATGAGTTACTGAGTGTGACAGTGAACGAATGTGTGAGTGAGAGAATAAATTACTGAGTGAGCTAGACAGTGAATGAGTGAGTGCGTGCATGAATGCGAGTGAATGAGTGAGTGCGTCAACTAATATAATTTAGTCTGAGGCACAGTGGATCCCGCCAAGCATGTTTAGTCTTCATCGCTCGAATCAGTCGTCGGCAGGTCATGCCAAATTTTGCCTGACGATCAAGCAATCAATGATTAATGTGTGTCAGTCACTTAAGTACTCAATGGTTATACAGTTAATGGTATGTATGTCTGTCAGTCAAGCACTAAATTGTTAGACAGTCAATCAACCACTCAATTATTAGACAGTCAATAGTATGTCACTAATGTCAGTCAATCAAGCACTCAATTGTTAGACAGTCAATAGTGTGTAATCAGTCAATGAATCAGTCATTAAGATCACAGTCAGTCTGTCTCTCAATGAGGAAACCAACTTTATCAGTTGGCAACGTTACTTTGGCCATAATGAGCGTCAGCAGCTCGTCGGGTAAATCCAACAAAACCACCATTGTACCGCAAGCGTTATCGTACTTGTTGGCTCATTTGAGAGGACGTTAATTTGATTCACATCGAAAACAAATGAATGTTACTTGAAACATGTTTTAAAATAGGCATAGGTTCAATGCATATCCATGCCATACTTAAGATAAATATCCTACATGTAAGCTATGTATTTATGCTCGTGTACGTATCCTACATAGTTGTATGGCCACTGCAGAGCTCAGTATGTAGACTTTTTTCGTTCACCCAGTGAAACATCAGGATAAACCGTTCACCGAATACCATTCGTTATTCAAGACTATATCCTTAGAAATGCCGAGTAACTGAGAGAGTAATTCAATCACAAGAGAATGATACATCAGATGGCAGATGGTCATTCAGTCAGCCAATCAGTCAGATTGTCAGTCCGTCAATCAGTTTGTCAGTCTTATTAGTTGATTAATATAGTCAAGCTTGCAAGCCTAAGAACAATTCCAATTTTCAGCATGCTGTACACTCAGTCTTGATTTAGAATCAAACTCTTAACGGTTAGACAGTCAACAGTGTGTCATCAGTCAATGAATCGGATTGGTTGATTGAGTGATCGAGCTTGCGAGCCAATTAAAGTTTAATTTTCACTGATGTTGTCGGAACCAAGTAAAAATAATATGGGTTGATACAGATAGGATAGAATCGAGTTGATTCACGGCTCATTTCAGATGAATATTTTTTCATTAACCGATGTAATCCACATGAGTATCTTTGGGCACAGCTTGATAAATGATGTTCGATGGAAATTGTGAAATGTTTTTTAAAAACATCATATTTTGAACTGGTTTTCTTATGTTTAACGTAAAACAAGTTGGCACCAGCTGATTGACCGAGTGAATCACAAACGAACTGAAACTTGCATTGTTCGATGAAACTGTAAATAGTGATAGACTAGCGAAACTACAGGGTGGTCCAAAAAAAATGACAACACTTTGAAGCTGAATAACTCTCGGCACAGAGATCAGATTTGATTGAAATTTCCAGGTATTATCAACAACATACTAACTTAGCAAAATGTATAAAACCAAGCTGATCGGACAATCACAGCGGCCACCACGCATTAATGTTTGCAAAAATGCGTGTGGGCCAAAAACCGAGCGAACAATTAGGACATGGATTACACGTGATTTGTGAAACAATAAACTCAGTTATTTTAGCCTATAATCAATCAAGGGTCTTTTTTACTTATTCTGAAACACTTGTAGTTTACATTTTTTGAATTTTATTTTTCATTCGATAAAATCTTGTTTTCAGAGGTGAAAACTGCGTGTATCTCCTTCTGACATTGAAAAAGCGTTTAGTTTGCTAATTTAAAATGAAAAAATAAAAACCAATTGAACAAAATGCTTAAAAACCAACGATAAAATTATATTGAACGTGAAATTTTCACCATCGACTAGCAAAATCTAATGTTTCATTTATTACGTGCATATCATCCCTTGAATATGCATGCACGATTGTAGGCGGTTTTTGACCCATGCGCATTTTTGCAAACATTAATGCGTGGTGGCCGCTGTGATTGTCCGATCACCTTGGTTTCATACATTTTTCTAAGTTAGTATGTTGATGATAATACCTGAAAATTTCAATGAAATCAGATGCCTGTGTCGAGAGTTATTCAGCTTCAAAGTGTTGTCATTTTTTTTGGACCACCCTGTAGAATAGATTCCGCTAAACCGTCTTCAACTCTTTCTAATTCAACGTTGTTAAGTTTTTCAAGCAAAAGTTGAGATTTATGAATAGATAACTAATCAATCTGCGAGAACAGAACAATCGTTCTGGTGAAGATGTGCAGCATCTTGAACTGGATTTGAACAGTGAACTAATGACACAATGAACTGAGCATAACCGGACATCACCGGTGTATTCATGGAGACGCAATCTTGTTACAAAAATTGTCTTTCTACGATTTTATGATTCAGTTCATATTGACCAAAAGTTGCGAAACACAATAATTTCTATTCAAAATCTAACATCTTTTGCGCGATTTGGCACTATAAACCATACAAATTTGGTTATGAAATCTTGACGTCTAATTTTATTCGTCCGATAGAAAACTGCGTAACATTAATTCTAACTAAACCAGGATTGCTTCATCATGACCGATCACGTAGAACCATTGCGAAATGCATTACAAAATAAATGACAGCGAACAGCTCGAAAAATCATCATTTAAAACTAGTTGGTGTTGTTATATGTACCTTTATTTTCGATTTTTTTGGTACAGGTTGGTATAAGTTACAAAACCTGGAAAAGAGATGATGAAATTTTTGTTACTATAACGAACATGTTGAGGTAACTCAGTTAATCAATCAATAATCAAATCATTCAATCAATCGCAACATGATTCATTCAAGAGTATGTTCGTTGTTATCGTTCGAGAACCAGGTTTACCAAAATAACAGCAACTTGAAAATACATGGGTCTAAACTGGTTTGATGATGCCACTACATAAACGTCAACGAAATTATATCATTCTGTGTATTTCAATATATTATTCTACTCATGACTCGTTCGGTACTTCATTCATTCCATCAGTTATTTAGCATAGGAATCAACGATCAAATGAGTTAGTCAGCCAATCTCCCAACTTTAACGGATAGATTCCTGATTTATCACTCATAAATCATTCGCAAAGCTGTCATTCAATCAGATTTTCATTTCAATTATCTGTCATTCTGTGTGGTATCAAATTCCAAATTTCACATCTAAAAAATCAAGAGCAGGTACGGCAGTCAGGCGCCGGTCATGATTCATCCAACGCACACACCACCGCCTGATTCCGTATATTCGAGGTTCAACTTTGATTGTCGACCGAAAGTTGCCCAGTATTCCAGCTCTTCAAATTTCAAAGTCAACGATAACGAGAATGTTGACATCCTATCACATGTCTCGACATCTTCCGCACATCATACATACACTTATCCCAATCGAACCATATTGATGGAACGGACCAACGTCCTTCTCTCGATTTCTCCGATAGTAAAATGGAGGGATATCGACATTCTGCCACTTGATAACGACATTGACTACGATACGCTGCTTTATGACTCCCACGTTAATGAACACCACTCAATTGATGATCAAAGCGAAAATATTAAACGGCGGCAGCAATGTGAGGATGGCAACCTCTTCGACGAAAAATCTATGAAAAGTCGAAAAAATAGTCATATGACACGAAATATGGTACCATTATAAGACTACATATCTTTATATCGGACAAACTTTTAAAATCTCTTATATAACAACTCTCATATATTTATTTGTCTTTGTGATCATTTTTAAAATGAAATTACAGATTATTCATCCGATGCCAACTTCATCATGGTTCTAATGATTGATATTTTCTGTATATACGTAGACGTTAATATAAGCTCCATTTTGTGAAGACTCGAACTAGCGAATATAAGTTGTGTAGCGAATATATAATAACTGCCAACAAAGTTGCTCTTGCTCATAAGTATAACCTCCGCATTCAACGTTTTCTGTTTGTTATATTTATTATATCCGAATATTTATAAACATATAATTCACTTGACAATATAATCCAGCAGTGTGTGTTTGCCTGTGGTTACTTTTGTTGTTGACCGGGTGACAAATTTTGAAATTTCCAAACGTTATTTCCTGTTCTTATCGGTGATAATAAAAATTCTCAGGATTATCACCGAAAAAATTCAAATTCAAAATTGTGTTAAATTTGCTCGCCCGCCAACACCTATGCAATGCCATATCATCACAATTCAGCGGGTGGTGGGGTTGAATGACGCCAATCAGCTCTCATGCACTGCATTTTGGCTTAGAAACAACACAATAAATTCGTGTCAGAATAAATATAAGTGCATAAAAAACCAACTGAAAATCAGACAACCCAATATTAATTGTAACAGACATAGACGGGAGTCGGCAATTTAAATGGTGTCGCATTCAAGAACGTTGTTGATGATCAGTGATTGTCATTTGTAAATCGGATGACTGTTATTTCACTATTTATGACTTGGCATCCTACTTTGCTGATTCGGCATAACAACTGAAAAATTTAGTTTTTGAAATAAATAAATTACTTTGTTTGACTCACCTAAAACTCAGAACGTTCTTCTTAACCGACTAAAATGACCGAATACCCGCTACATTGTCAATTACAAAGCGATTGCCGACAATTTGCAACCAATTTTCATTTAAAAAACACTTTGATTTCGAAAAATCTGGCGAGAAAAAAATCTTTGGTTTGCTGAGAAAATTATTTGCCAATTGCTCTGCAACAACCATGCATTTTCAGGAAATGTGAGAAACAACAGTAGTGGTGAGTGTGTGTAGTATTTGTGTACAAATTCGTGCTCAGCTCAGCAGCGGGCCAACATCATAAAAATAATATATAATATATTAAAAACAGTGTGAGACGAGAAAACGGCAGAAAATGAGAATAATGTTTCACGGAATTGCTTCCAATGTTCCCAACACACGGAAAGAATGAGGGAAACGAAAAAAAAATAATTCACACACGCACACAAGTTGTTGTGTATCATGTTAAAATGTTTGTATCCGTATGAAGTAACATGCCAATTCAGAAATTATGTACTCGTGGAATTTTTCATAGCCTGGTCATAGCCATTTTTTTCTTTCCATAAACAATTATGAAGACAAAACATCAATTATCCTAGCTTACGAAAAACAAAGCAAACCCACCGTTTTGTAAGAGCATGAAAACTTTCATACAACTAGCGAAAATTTTAACATGAAACACAAACTGTATAACCTTCATATTATTTTGTATATTGTCACGTCATATCCTAGGAAATACTCCACTTTTGTATAATAAAATATATCATATCATCAATGTATACAGTCGAATAAATGGGTAGTGCTGTTTTTATCATTCAATCCATATATTTAGCATAATATTATATCAAACATCTACAATCAAAACACAATAATCATATTCATCAATGCAGTCAGTGGTGACGAAAGAATAAGTATACTACATATTTTTGAGTCATGTCTTCGCCTCTTGTAAAACTTTTCCATACACCAGGAATCTGTTGTGTATTTTCCACTTTGGCTAATTCCATTGCATGGTGTAAGGGTAAATCCATACAAACAGTAAAAACACAATTTAAATGGCTCATAAAAATGATGGTGAAAAATAGATGCGAAATGGAATATATAAACACAAAATGGAAACAGGGGTGGGTCGGGTGAGGATTGTAGGCTAAAGGCAAGCTGACCAGGTGGTTCGATTACAGTTGGGCTTGTGGTTGGACACTGAAGTACTTTTCCGTAGAACCTTTCACTATTAGAGGAATCAAACACTAAAAGTCCTACCATAACGAAAACTATTTATTGATTGGAATACAAGCTCCCGAAACAAATCGAACAAACTGTTCACTCAAATTGATGCTAGACAAATAAACTAGTGGGCCGATAGCAATTGGTATCATGAGAACTCAGAGAAATTTAAAATGTTACTGAAATAGCGACTTTAATTTGATAATTTCTTTAATAAAAGATTGCTCTTGCTACGTCACATTTTCGAATAATATATCAACGAATAAATATATAATTAATTTTGGATTAAATTTAGAACATCACCTAGATAATTAGAATAATTGTGGCTATTATTATAGTCAAAACTTTTATACAGCAAGATGAAGAAAACAAAGAAGTCTAAACGATTTTCAACTAGTAGAAATTTTCTCTCAGAGACAATAAAAACAGTAAACCAATAGTGAGAATTTTGGGCCTGCGTTTAGGAGTGAAATGGCATAATTATAATGATACAACTTGTTCACCAGCATTGCCAATCTGAAACAGGTTGCTATTACAATGTTTCTTGCATACGATTGTTTGTTAACACTTTAACCACCGCTTTATATACATACACCATTGATAGAACAGAAATGCGAGAACACACTGATGAAGAAAGATAATTTTAGAACTTTTGAATACTTCTCAGGCCGCCGCCCCAACCTAATCAAATTGACAATGCCGTATTCATATGTATATATATTTTGTATAATACATTATACAGTATGTGCTCGCCATTGCCATAACAAAAACAACAATTATGGAAGAAACGGAACTGATCAGGTCAATTTCATCATGGAAACGGGACTCAAACAGCGTTCAACTCAACAACAATACATACAGTCAACTAACTAGAAAACAGCAATAAAAACCAGTCGAATACTCGAAGTTCAACCGATTGACAAGCTTACCACCATAAAAGTTCACATGAGATGATTCCATTATTTGGTTGAACTTCTCAGATTTCATATGCATGAAATAACCCAGCGTATTTTCCAGGATCACATATTTACCCCTGATTTCAAGAATTGTACTATCCGCGACATTATATATATAATTTAAAACAACAACAAAAAAGTAATGACAGACACTCTGATAGATGATATTTAGCCGTTGATTTGAATGAAAAAATTTACGGTTGAATTTTGCGGCTTGCCAACTTACAATTCTAGAAGCAAGTATTATGAGTATTATTATGAGATATTGCTCAATAGTGGTTGAACATTGAGAACCATTAGTAAAAAAATTATACGCATGCAACCTTAGTTTCAAGAATCATGTAGAATAGAATGTTTAACGTGTTTTTATTGTTGTTTTTGATAACGGAAATCGGTAGTAGTTGTTGTAGAAGTGATGTCGTTACTGCTGTTGTTTGATTGTAGCTGCTGATTGTGGTTGTAGTTGCTGCTGAACTGATCGCATTTGCCGACCCTCCCTCAATGAGACGACTCAGGAGTACGCGTTGTGAGGTACTGATTCTGAAGATTAGACTTGAGTCAAGGAGCAAGTGAGTCGCTAAGGAAACAAGTCTCAAAATTGATGCGTGAGTTATAAACTCCGTGAGTATGTATCAATCAAAAGCTGAACGCGAACAAACCCTGTTTAAATGTCTGATTGGTCTGTTGTTGCTGTTGTTGTTGTGACTTTAAGTACTGTATCCTCCTCTCTTGGTCGGCTGCCGACACACCGCACGGAGATTCCTGTTAAACAGCACTAAATAGATTTTTTTAAATAATGTAACAAATGAAAATACAAAACAAAAGCTGAAAACACTTCGTACATAGTAAATAAAAAAAATATTGACGAACACTGCTTACAAGACAATTTCATCAAAAAAATCTGATTACCCACAAATGCCCAGTTACTTGTTAGTACTCGATTTCCGTATCAAGTTACCAAAAACTTGCTTTAACACAAATCAGTTCACACTGAGAGCTCACTGCTCGTTAATCAATATTACTTCAGTCAAAATCGCAAATTTGAAGAATAATATATAGCTTGGTCAAGGTATCTTGTGAATAATCATGTGAAAACAAAGTTTTCTTTTCTCGAAAATTGCAACGCTGGTTTGAATTCAAACTGCGCGTCAAAATTTTTTTCTGAGGAACGAATTAACATGGGAGTAAACCCTTTTATCACTTGGACTCCATTAATTGAAGCCATCACAGCACATTAATACCATTCAGCGTTCGCGTAGTGGCGAGAAAGTTAGAGGCAATAAACTGACGGGCAATGGCAGAGCAACGCGTCAGGATCTGTGTCTCAAGTCAGGGTTCTAACTAAGGACCTCCAGATTGCTAGGCTGACGCCCTCCGCACTAGACTATACAGACGACATTAACCTGATTGTGTATTGGATTATGATGCTGTCCGTTGTTGTGCCCGATCACCGGTCGCATGCCGTGGTGGTCGAGCGCGTTGTGGTGATACGATGACAGCCCGTTCAAAGGTTTCGTATGCTAAAAATAATAATAACCTTTTTTAATTACCTGCCAAAATTAGTGATCGTGAAGAGTTCTATCCCTTAAAGGTAACATCCATTGACAACCCGAAATCGGCCAACTGGAGGAAGCGCAAAACGCAGTCACAACGACCAGCTATCCGATTGCCGCCAGGCCAAACGATTCAGTCTTGTCTCCATTAAAAACTGTGCCATATTCCAATTACACTATACAACTAAATAAGGGGTGTCGTATCAACAAAAACTTGGCCCTTACCCTACCAAAGGGCGTTCGCCAGTTCAACTTTTAAATCTCATTTGTAATTCTGATTTGGGGATCAACCATTGCAAAACTTCGAAATCTAGCGAGCATGAGCAGAGACTAATAATTATGGGTTTTAGGGTTGTATGAAAGTATGTAACATCAAAGTTGACTGACAATTTTGACATTACATTACATGACTTTTTAATGAACGGCTTTATAACATTACAAATATTTCGTGACAAAAAAACATTAAAAAGATACAAATTCGAAAACGCTTCTGTAAAACATTTGCTAACCGTGCGATTGTCGTTACCGTTGACGAGTTTAACATCACCGTTGGCGCCCGCGTACGGCGAGGCGTGGGGTATCACAGATTGGGAGGTTTGCGTGGTTGGTTGGTTAGCGTTCGATGCGCTGTCAGAAACAACACGTTTCAAGTTATTATTATTAGAATTATTATTATTATTACTGTTGTTGTTGCCCTGAGGTGTTGTTGTTGTTTTTGTTGCTGTTGACGACGCCGGTGTCGTCTTATTAGAATTGTTGTTGTTGTTAGCGTTCATGGCACTAGTGCTAGGTGAAGAGGAGGAAGAGGTTGAGATCGATGATACATTGTTAAGCAACTGTTGTTGTTGTTGTGGTTTTTGTGGAGAAGAGACCGACTGTTGTTGCGGTGGATGGTGCGGACTGCTCGTTGACGGACCGTTGCTCATGGGCACTGAAAATATAACAATAGAATATAAAACCCGGGACATGAAACATGCCTCAAGCGACTTTTTTACATAACTTATTTCCTTGCTATCGTGATTGGATGTCTAAATCACATACTCCCAGGCTTTGAATATTCTTCAGATCACAAATATACAGCGTTGTCTTGCACTGCACTACCCTCAATCAGACTTTTAAAAACGTTTTTCTGCGAGGGTAAATTTTAATTTTAATAATAATCTTAATTACAAATGCTGCTGAGACGCGATACTTGTCATTGAAGGCATATTTATAATAGCTACAACAGTTTACTTCAATTATCTTTACGATTAATTCTCAAAAGTTGAGCTCACCGTTGTAACTGAATCATACTATACTTACAACAAACACACTAAAGAAATTCATTCATTATAATGTACTGAACAAAATCTAAAATCTCAAAATACTATCCAAAAACCAAAATGATAAAAAAAACACAATCACGCCACCAAACCAACCAGATTGTGAGGGTGAGGGCGCGGATGAGGCAGCAGCAGCGGCGATGGCCGTACTCTTCAATACGGCATCAATACTGGCATCGATGTGCTGCTGGCACTGCTCGCTCAACACCCGTTCCACCATACCAGATGCCTCGGCCGATATAGCCGCCGCCTGAATACAATCGAGGGTACAAAAAAATAACTAACAGTAACAAATATGATTTTATGGATTTATATTTATATATGATATTATAATTTTATCTCACACTATTCAACACCACTGATTCGGGCCCAGAAAATCTTAAAATGTTACTGAGCCAACAACCATATTTAGAATATAGTAAAATGAGTTTCAAAGAAAACTTTCCCAAGACTCAAATTGGGGTTTATTTGCTTTTCTCTTACAGATCTAAAATTCTCAATTCATGACCACTCCCTGTTTAATATTGCAGGATATTTCAACATTAATGTTTCATACGTACGTATGACATCTCAATAATACAGAATGATGTGACCAACCTGCATGGCAGCGTCTTCGTCCAATTGCATGACATGATCATCAGGTAGTTGTCTGTCCGACGCTGTGCTTGCCGGTAACGAGTGCTGAGACGCCGGTGTCCGCACAGCGTCCGATCGGGGCGTCTACGAATTATAAACCAATTAATTTTGGAGACGCAAAAAACTATTATTTGGAAGTTTTTCTAGAAAGGAGCATATCGGACCGGACCGAACGTATATAACAAGATCTTGGGGCTGGGGGGTATCAAATTTTCTTTTTACTAAAAATATAAGCAGAAAGGAGGGACAACAAAAAAAACAGATATTTCAAATGAGATTCTCTACCGCTGATGAACAAAAGCAAACAAAAACAGGTGAAAACGACGAAGTTTCCTTCTCATAAAAGTATGTTTATCCTAACCTGTCTCGAATTGCTATCCTCTTCCATGGGTATAGAGCTGGGTAGAGCTGACGATGTTACGGGTGCCGTTGTAACAACATTATTGTTGTTGTTGCTGTGCGCCACTGATGTTGTTGACGCTGTTTTCGTCGCCGACGCCGTTGTTGTTGTTGATGATGATGAGCTGCCAAACGAATACTGCTGCGCCAGTTCCAACATGGGATCAACAGACGATGACTGACCATTTTGCATTGAGGAAGCTGTAAATTAGACACCTCATAAGCACCAAAAAAACGCGTATGAAAATGCAAGTCGTGGTTGAAAAAAACCCAGCTGAGAGCACCAAATTGATCTAATGAAAAAAAAAATTTCGTACGTGCCAAAATATTATCATAAATGGTGTACATAAAACAAAAAACACTTATCCCTTATCATGTCGGGCAACAGTACGCGATAAGAGGACACTAAATGGACTAAATCAAATTGTCAAACTAGGAAAACATAATGATAAAAATGAAGCCAACCTTCCCTACCGCCGGAGGGTGCGGCAACATGGAGATGATTAGCGTGCTGCTGCGAGGGTGGCAGTTGAGTGGGCGGGCCGCCAGCAGCCGCCAATGACGGTGGCAGTGCGCATGGCGGCGGCAGTTTGTCCAGATCCGATGAGGAAAGAATCTGTACAAAGATTTAGAGTTGATGAACGTCGAACGACATTATAATGCAATTAATAATTTACATTAACAATTATTTGGAATATTTAAGGTGTTTTTCATAGGTCATGAAGCGTAGATCTTTAGCCACTGTTATTCCTTATTTCACCACCCAAAACTTAGAAAGTGTCATCCGGTTCCGGTAATAAAATTAACGCAGTTGATTAAAAATCTACGGTGATAAATTATTTATGGGAACGCTTTTCATTGTTGCTCCTCCTTGGGTATGCAGTGTGGATCTCTAATCAAGGATATTTCACCATCCCCACAAGCGAGAAAATGTCAACCGACTCGGGTAAAAAAGTTGACAATAATAACATTATTAAAATTTAATCAATCAACCTGATCATAAGCTGGTTGTTTGCGCCCCCTGCCCCCTCCAGTTCCAGCCGCCGCCCGTCTCCTGGGCGCCCGCTTTGAAGGCGAAGCATGACTGCTGGCAGAGGTGGTGGCCGGCATTGGCTGTGACGTCGACGCTATAATAACGTGTAATTTAAAGAAAAACAAAAATGTAAGTTTTCTCACATCTATCATGATGGAAGCGGAATTCTGTATCACCATTGAAAATTTTCGATTTCAAAAGTACCTTATCTGACAGTGTTTAGTGAAAACTAATTATGATAATAATAATAATAAAAGTAAAATAACAACTTAGAATAACACCTTAACAAAGACTGGTGTTAATGCGATTTCGTTTTTGAAGAAACATAACATGCTCATAATAACGGTGTTTACCTGACGCCATAGCGGGCGGCAATCTGGAAGGAACCGTTGCACTCGTGTCCATTGCAGCTGCAGCCACCGGTGGCATATTGCTGTTGTTGTTGCGATATGCCGCCGCAGCTACAACAGCTTCCGCTACTTGTTGTTGTTGAGCAACAGTTGCATGTTGCTGTTGTTGTTGTTGTTGCAAAAGCTGCTGTTGTTGAGCTAATGCAGCCTGCTGTTGTTGATCATATGCCACACTGCCTACGACCGATGTAGACGGTATTTGTTGTTGCTGTGGATGCGGTTGCGGCTCACCACCCATCTCGTTTGATGCCCTGAACATTCCTCATCTCTTTTAATCAAAAAAAACTATCGAAACTTTTACTTCAAAAAAATCACAGAAGAAAAATTATAAAAATCCAGCGTTGCTTTTTTTACAAACCAGATTTTTTTCAAGTTTTTTTGACAAAAACAACAACAATGAAACCAAGAAAATACAGTCCCAAAGAACAAGAAAAATAAAAAAACCTGAGTAGATTGACGAGTAGTGGACTCTCGGCTGCAACCGTCGCTTGTGTGACCATGTGCTGAAGACCAGAAACAGGGTTGCTCGATGAAACCGGTCCATTCATTTCCATGCTGTTCATCCTATGTTGCTGCTGCTGTTGTTGTTGCATCAACTGTTGTTGTTGTTGTTGATATTGTTGTTGTTGCAAATGTGTTTGGTGGTGCATTTGCTGCTGATGCTGTTGTTGCTCATACAATTGCTGCTGCTGTTGTTGTTGTTGCATGTGCTGTTGTTGTAATTGATGTTGATGTTGTTGTTGTGGATGATGGTATTGTTGTTGTTGTTGTTGTTGAATATGTTGTTGTTGCATTTCAAGCGATGAGGTTCGCCGCGCTTGTATATGACCAGCGTGAGTATCGTTATGTTGTTGTTGCAACACGTTGTGATGATGTGAGCTTGACGGAACCGCATGTCCGTAGCCATGTTGCGCTTGTGACATGACATATTGTTGTTGTTGTTGTTGCGATGTGTCAAAGTAAGAACTGCAAATTAGTGACGAAATTAATCATTAATTTCTATATTTCCTCAACTAAATATATCAAAAAAAATTTCATAAAACTGACAGTAAAAAATTGTGTAAGCTACTGTCACATACCTGGCCGTTGGGTATTGCTGCTGCGGCGGTTGTTGCTGTTGCATATGATTATGATATCGGTGTTGCTGTTGTTGATGATGCTGCGTGTGCTGCATATCCGCATGCTGTTGGTGTGGGTGTTGTTGTTGATTGTGCAACGAATGTTGTTGTTGTTGTTGCAGATGGTGTGGCCTTAACCGATCAACCGCAGGCGCATCGAAACTGTACATAAGATGAGCGGGCACCTGGAGACATTTGATAATAATAATAATAAAATTTACAACTAATAATACTGAAGAAGGAAACAGAACAACAGAAAATTTTAAAAAATATATGCTAACCAAAGACAATGGTATAGTCGGAATTCTCATTCTTGACTCATTTTGTGCAAGAAACAATACTACGTCGTTTTCTTCGGGTTCAACCGGGCTAGGCAATACACATACGGATACGGCTAAACCCGATGTAGTATTGTTACTCTGCACAAAATGAGTCAAACATGAAAATTCGGACTATAATATCTGACAATAGCAAAGTCAATGAACCTGATGCTGTGCCGTAGACGTGCTGGGCGCACATGACGGCGGCCCGTACACATACGGCGGGAGGGAGGAAGCAGCAGCTGAGGACGTTGACGGACCTGACAATTACAATCGAATTAGTCAATAGTCACATTTATAACTGCATGTGCATTCCGAATACAACAGAAATATTGCACCCTCTTCACAATTTTCATGCGGCACAAAATATTTTTCGACACCGCGTGAAGACAGGCGCATTCGATTAATTGACTTGAATTTTCGGTAGGCTATATTTTGCAAATCGTATTCAAATTTGAAGAGACAAAGGTGTATGCACGGTGCTCATCATTTTCATACGGAACAAAACGTGTTAAAACACAGGCGGATTGGGTTGTTTGATTTAAAATTTCGGCTGGTTATGTTTTGCGGATTGTATTCAAATTTGGCAAAATGACAGAAGCAACTGAATAAATACTCAATGTGAATATACGAACCTGCCGTGCCGGTCGCCAGCTGCTGGGCGCTGGTGCGATGCTGCGAGGAGGGTGAGGTGAGCGGTTCGTGTTTGGTGATGTTAACATGTTGTTGACCGGATGTTAAACGTGCCGATAAGGGCAGTGCCGTGTTAACCACCGACACCTGGCCACCACCATCCGTCTGCACCGAGTGGATGCCCAACGCCTGAATAGAGTACTGGTTAGAAGAGTTGTCTGTTGTAGTTACGAGTTTGAGACTGAATCTCGAAATGAACGTAAAACACACGCAGAGGCGAGGCACAGACAGGGTTATATTTTTAATTATTGAGAAAATTCAAGGTATGAAAATCAATATAAAATCGTATACAAGTTATCGTAAAAAAATCAGAAAATTACAACACAAAACAAATAAGATAATTCATGTAATGAACCTGCAACAGCCTTGGACTGGACTCGGCGATGCACCTGAGCCTTTCGGCGGTTGCCGGCGGCAAATGAAAGGTGACCCGAACACCGCGCCGACTCTGATTTGAAGTTGTTGTTGTTGTCGCGGATGACAATGTTGTTGATGCAGATGATGCGGCAGATGTTGTGTTGGGTGCAACTGCGCTACTGCGTGCTGCTACCGGTGCCTGTGATGGCGGGCCCGTGTTGAACTGCAACATTACTTTCAGAGTTGAACCCATTTTGTATTCATGATTCCTTCATCTAGATTGGCTGGCTGATTAAAAATTTCATCAGAATGGTACTGTGCGACTCACCTGCACTGTTTTCAAAATACCACAAATTTGAATTACTGGAAGGTTACCTATTGAAAAGTACTTTTCTTTGTGCAACACTTCGAAAAAGTGGATATGGGTAATCTTAATTTAACCAAATAGACCCCTAATAATAGTATTCCATCAATATTACAATTCGAACATTGAACATACATAAAAATAAACCAATAAAAAATAATGAATTAATAAATAGGAGTCGTAGTCCAATTAACCTGCATCAAGTAGGGTGACCGTGCAGTGCTTGACGGTGCAGACAACGGACCCCGATTTCGATACAACCGGTCGGGGGCGAAGGATGACCGAAGGTGAACGAACTCAGATCAGCATTCCCTGCAACGAAACGTATTCAGTCAATTCAGTCACTTTAGCGTCCTTTAAAATAACTTTTCTATCTTACGTTTAATTCAGGGCTAGCGCAGAAAAAAATCAATTTCACAGTCCATCGAACTTGATATGAGTAAAAATCGTACAACTAAGAAATAAACAAGAACTGAACATAAATATTTGTCTTCAGAACAAGAGATTAAAGTGTTGCGATTGAGAAAAAAACTATCGTGAAATTCGGAACATACGGAACAGAGACGCGGAATTAGATCACTGGTAAATAAGAATAGCCGAACTCTGCTATTATAGTCGGAAATTACATTCGTGACTTTTTTCGTGCAGAAGAACTATACTACCGTCGTCATCGTCGGGTTCAGCCGTCTATGCAATACACAGGGCTCACACATCTTCATTTAGTTTGAATGTTCATTTCGAACTAAATGTTTTGGCCCTGTTTATTGCATAGACCCGGCCAAACCCAACGAAGATGACGCAGTGTTGTTCCTCTGCACAAAATGAGTCAAGAATGAAAATTCTGACTTCAGTAGCAGAATTTAGCCAAGCTCATTTACCAGTGATTCAATTGAGTTCAGTTACTACTCCTGTTCTAAATTTGTAGTTTGATTTTGTAGTATTGTTCTTCTGCACAAAACGAGTCAATAACGAAACGAATATCAACAGTATGTACCCAACCCACCTTGGTCAGGTCATCTGCGTCTGCCTGATCTCAAGTCAACCGGCTCCGGACCATACGCGCGGCTGCCGGCAAATTTTCGGAAGAAAATCTGGATCGCCGAAAATCTCGTAAAATTTCCAGGGATCCACCAATTTCGGGCGTAAAATGACGAGCAGTTGAAGGAAGTTTGAAGAGATCAGTCGAGTTTCTCACCCAGCAAGATCGCCAATGTTTTGGCTTGAGTTTTGTTCTGTGGCGAACGGGTGTGAGACCACCACAGAGGTTACGGTAAAGCGGTTGAAAAATAATAAATTAGTTGATTGTACAGGTGTATTGAGTGGGCAACCTGCAAGAACAGAATTTATTTGGGTTGAATGAGGAAGTTAACACATCACATGTTAGGTTATGTGACCCGTGGCACGTTGATTAGCCAGTTTGAAACTTGAACGTGGCGTGTATGCTGCTGCGATCAGTATAGTTGAAAGAGAACCTGGGGTTAATTGTGTTGAATTTTCTAAGTTAGACTAATTGGGTGGAGTTAAAACTACATCTATAAAAACTTGATGGTGTTACAAACTGGAAACAATTGCCGAATAGAAGGGGTAATACTACTCTTTTTAAGTTTACTTTGAAGTAATTTTGCAAATTACCTTTTAATAACAACAGATTGATTGATGAATGATATAATATATACGGCGGCACAATAATAATAGTTCAGTTAAACAAAGAGCAAACGAGGGAAAACCACGATTTAAAAAAATACTTTTTAAGTGATATTTTTAAATAATTATGATATGATAATTGAAATAATGACGTGTTTACTACTATGACGTCAATGTAGAGTAGAAATACAATAAACAAAAGCCACGCCACATGAAGAGTGTAGAAGCTTGCTTAGACGAAAAAATTGACCGATGCCCAAAATGCAATAAAAAGTGGCCGTTCTTAAACGACTGTATATTACACCTGGTGCCCTGACCCGCCCTCCAAAAAAAGAATTTTCAAGTCATCAAGCATTTGACGATTTTAACCATCTTATAAATACCCACGGATGGAAGAACATTTTTCTTTTAAGTTGGGCTGAATTTCAAATGTAGAGAAAACAAAACCTCAAAAGACGCGACTAAATTTTGTATAAGTATGGGATGGGTAGGCCTTGCTAATTCTTCATTCAACTGCTTTGAAAAGTGGGGACTTTTCATAACAGTTTTCCATGGCATAAATTTTTCAGAAATCAGATACAATACCATCAAACGAAGTGCTAATTAGAGGTTGAAAATATCAGGACATGCAAAGCACTGCTAACGGCTGAAGCCATACAATAACAAACCGTGCAATGTGAATGATATTATGGTACGAATGTGATATAATAACAAGAACAGATATCATTTGTTTCATGAAATTGTGAGCGTGATTACAACAGATTTATCAAATAAACCAGCTGCCAATATTTATTTGAGCATTGTCTAGAATTTTTCAGTATGCAATAAGTAGTAAACAGATTATAAGCAACTTGAAAACTGATTCTGGACTTTGAAAGCCGGGATTTTGATTATCAATTTCAAAAAAAACGTGATGAAGAGAAACTGACTGAAAAAAATGCTGTTGCAGAGAGGATTTGGAAGTTATAGAAGTGAGACATTGATTGAAACAGCCCTAAATTAAGACTTACTTGAGAGTGGAAATGCATAACTACTGGGGTTGTTTGTAGCTGTTCCCAAATGAAATTTACGTCAAATACAGTATGTGTGAGCTTGACTGAGGACTCTAACGAAAGCTAGAAATCTCATCTAATCATATACAACGGTAAAGCACCAAAATTTCGAACACGCATGAGGAGAAATATTAAAATAAACATCTTGATACGAGAAAGAAGGCTGAAATTATGCTTTCTGAGAAGAAAAATCCTGTGATTTTAAATGGATTTCGATGAATGAACTCAACTTTCTTGATAAACACAACACGAGGAATCCAAAAATAGTCCTATTGAGTATCGGAAATGGCACATGAAGGCTCAAATAATGGAAAACTCACTATGTGACCGCATCAACATGGACCTACTTGGCTTCAGTTAGCGCCAAGATTCAAGCTTAAAACTCAGGTAAACCCCATTATATGAACCACCAACATGAAGCTCGGAGTCTAATCTATCAAATAGGCTATATCCCACTTATCCTACTTGAATCCCATCCTCGAAACATCAAGTATAAGCCGGCTAAGCGCATGTATAAGTGCACGCGCACCCCCACAGCATACGCATGCATGCAGTATAGCGCGCGCGCCCCCCACCCATTGCCAGACAGAACCGGGCTGCTTTGTTATAAGCAGCATCACTACGGTAGATTTATGCACAAAATTATACACAACTGAAACATCAGCTACAACAAGGTGGTCGTATTGATTTTCAAGGCCGGGGGGCTGGGGAACCCCGAGCGCTATAGACGGGAGGAGAGGGGAGGAGAGGGGGGCGAGCGCAGGCTGCGGGTCCGACAACGCGGGGGCTGCCGGCTATATAACGGCAGAATATGCAGTAGACCCTCACCAGTGAATGGGTGGATGGCAGAGGGAAATCCCCTACCATTAATAAATATCAAATCATTTTGTTGTTGCCAGACATAAAAACAGCCAAACTATGTAAAGAAACCCGAAAGTAATGGTGTACCACATCAACAGTCCCCAATACTTGCGTTTGGCGGATGGTAAAAAATGGAGGCAGGATGGGCGGGGAATTTCCCACCGTTTCATGATAACCAAATCTCATTATTAGCGGTGCAGAAAAGTATCACAAAATTGTGCATTTCCCTTCCCAATATTGTCGATCGTTGGATGGTCGATAAGTCAACAAGTTTTCCCCAAGACACAGAAAGCTTACTGACTGTCATTACTTCTCGACTCTTGCTAACCTTCATATAAAACTCGAGATTAGGGTTACCAACCAGAACCAATGAATACTTCTGTTTTGTTTGTTGTCCTGTGCCAGATGAAATGACTCACCCGCTATCATGAACCCCACAAACGGGGGTACCCCCGACTGACCCCCTAAAGTTTATGATGAATATACGTGGCTATATGGGGCGGGTATGCATATATGACGAGGGTGTTCGGTCGTTGGAAGGCATTACGTGCTTTGGGACTGATTTTGGTGCTTTTCCAAGCCCCATGGGCCCAAAAGGTACGTACGGGTGGTCGAGATCTTCATCAGCTGTCCTCTGCTAGTGACTAACATGCAACTTTATTGTAGAGATTTCGGTAATCTTTATACCGTTGCTTGTCTTTTTAGGAGTTAGGCAGCATCTTTAACCTGCAGTTGATTGTCGGCGTCTTTGATCTTTAGCTAAATAAAACTTTATATCAATTAACAGTTAACGAGAGCATCATACCCAATTAATGTTCCTTAAAAATCATGATTGTTATGTTACGCTACCAATAATATTAGTATAGTAAATTTTGGGTAACGGATGAGATAACGAAAAAAATCTATTGGTTGCATGTCAAGAATGTTATTACTGCAGCCAATTCAAAAACATCTGTATTGACTTTTTTTCGAAATATTCACGTCATGATTTTTAACGTTTAGGGTTCCTGATCCAACAACTTCTAACTTTTCTATCTTCTCATCCGTTACGGTGATTGTATTTGGGTAAAAACCCACATTAGTAGACATAAGCCAATATCTACCGAATTTACGTACGTCGAATTTATGTATCCAGAAATAAGAACGATTAAAAACAATAAAAGCCAAATACAATTAGACGACACCGATAAAGGCGTTGTGAGAAAATAGAAAACATTTATACCCCAGATTTCTTATGATGTTAATAATAAATAAACAACGAAATAAATATCCGATATGAAAACACAGTTGAAATCTTCAAGAGTAATTTTTTTTCGATGGTCTAAAATTGCAGAAGAAAAATCTTATATATAAATTAAGGCCCGTTTAAGTGACCAAGCATTTAATAACAGTCAAAATAGTTTGCTGTTATGTAATTAGAAAACTCGTAGTACATTGAATGTGCTGATGGAATATATATAGATAAACGAAACAACGAATTGTAACGATAACGAGTAGAAATTTTAAAATTCTGAGTTTGTTGATTTCAATTTTGACCTAACAGATGACAAAATAAGCTTTGAAGTAGTATAACATGCTAATGGCTGACAATGATGCACAGCGCATTGCATATCACATTACGTTCAAAAATATCAGAATTTTAAACCCCATTAGATCACAAAGTCATAATTGAGCAATAACTTTTTAAGCGACCGGTTCCATCTTCACAGCGAATGGGGTGTCGACGGGCAGTTCACCTGAAATGTTACATGTAGAATCATGGTGAATAGTACGTAAGTTCACTCATCTAGGAAAGCGCAAGCCTGTTTTGCATTTCAGATTTTTAAATGCACGTACTTCAAAAGTTGCAAAGGCGAGAAGATAGACACATCGGTTACATCCGGTTCATATACGGCCACCATGATTTTCAAATGTTACAGTCTTAAATCAGGAAACAAAGTGGGCCCTAAAATTCACAAAAAACAAATAAAATTCACCTCTTTCAAAAGACTTTATAATTTTTGAAATTACGGATGTTATTGTAACCTGAAGCGGCAATGACGACGTCTTCTTTGGGCCGATCACCGGGGTTGGTCGGGTTGTTCTCAACGGTGCGGATAATGTCCATGCCTTCCAAGATCTGAAAAGTGCAGAGCGGGTTGGATTGAGTTGAATAGTTATTGATGATGAGTCAGTGATTGAAACCAATCAGAGGAAATGTATGAGTGAGTTGGTAAATCAGTTACTATGCGAACACAACTCACGCTCGCCTTTTCACCAAATAACATTCCTAACTTTTTCTATCAATAGAGTGAAAAACTGCAAATAAGGCTGAAAAGCAAGCTCAATCGATAACACTCAACTCGACCTCGACGTATAAAAAGTTGTGGCTAATAAATTTCATTGAAAATTTCACAGAATATTCGAAAGACTCGAACAATCAACTGTATTTGACATCTGGCATCAAACTTGAAAATTCCGCTCTCCAGAAGGCTTAAGGATGCAAGGGGATTGCAATTTTCATTAGGTGCTCTGAGCCTAATCTCAGTACATAACTTTTGAAACCCGATTTTTTGAGAAACCCACTACGATTTTCGTGATCAGTGATATCGATTTACTAATGATATTTATTTTCATCGAAAATGGTGATGGTTGAACGAATTTTTTTATCTTGGACCTGTCGATTCTTACTGACTGGGGCTCATAAGCATTCGTACCTTTCCGAATACAACGTGACGGCCGTCCAACCAAGGTGTTTTTACGGTTGTGATGAAGAACTGCGAACCGTTGGTGTCCTTACCAGCGTTGGCCATCGACAGCCATCCGGCGCCGTAGTGCTTCAGCTGAAACGCACTTTTCATTTATACAAAAATATATAAAAAAACGATAAAATACTCATTATTTTTCAAATTCTTCGTATCTTGAGTAGTCTTGACAGTATATAACATGAAATTCAACGATTCACTGAGATTCATTGATAGATGAAAAATACTCTGTAGTCGCAGTTATGAAGATCTGAAATATAAACTCTTCTGCTTCAACCTGTGAAATTTCGTAAAATCATCTAAGGAAATTATCAACAGTTCCAATAAAAAGGTTTATCACCCGCACAGAAACTCTTTGGACAAACCTCAAAGTTCTCATCAGGGAATCGTTCACCGTAGATGCTCTTGCCGCCAGTACCATCACCGCGTGTGAAGTCACCACCTACAATTACAAACAATCAATTCACACATCAGTTCATTCATTCATTCAACTATCAGCCAAGTCAACATTTTGCTACAATCTTGAAAACTATTAAACCAGTCACTCACGGTGACGACTAAACAGCAACTTTATAAAACAAAATCGCATGATTTGGCCTTAATTTTTCATACTAGAATACTTCCTTTCTAAAGCAATCCAATGATTTTGGGACATCTATCCACTCCAAAATTGTGTGTTCTGTTGTATCGCATAATTTTCAAAAAGGCAAACTCACCCTGAATCATGAAATCCTTGATGACCCGATGGAACTTGGAGCCGGCATAACCGAATCCCTTGGTGCCTTTGGCGAGCTCGACAAAGTTTTCGGTGGTCTTGGGCACCACATCACCAAACAGACCAATCACGACGCGACCCTTAAAGAACATAACCGGCTTATTTTTTGTATTTTCCAATATAAAAAGCTGACATATTTTAACAGTTGCTAATGATGAGATGATGAAAGGATGATATATATAAACGGTTGCCAAGTTACTGTTAGTGTTAATGATTGACAAGAGAGAGCGAAAAGTCACGATTTCATGGCGATTGAAAAGTAACTTTCACAATAACGCCTAACGGCCAACCTTTTTAACACCTCCAATCTCGATGTCAAAGTAGACCTTCTTGGTCACCTTGGGTTCAGCCTGAAAATGTATAAAATTGAGCTGAATAGAAAATCTAAATATGCCAAACGAATGATTACAATTATCCTATAGGATAAACTTATTGATAACAATGAAAACAAAATCCCGCCAATTAACTACGATATTTACCCATTCGATGGGTAATTGGAAGGAAATCCTAAAAAACGTTTTTTACATTTACGTATTTTAATATTTATCCAAATAATTTAAACTAACCGCCGATACGACGTAAATGAGCGTGGCCGCTAGCGCCACCAGAAGTACGTTGGCCATCGTTGGTTGGTCTGGTTGATGGGATATTGATTATAGCCCTGTATAGAGGAAATTGGTTCATTAAATAAATTGTGAAGAAATTGTATATAAACCTCTTATTTTAAAACAATGTGGGTATATAAAACAGAACGAACTGATTAGGTTAATATGGCAATAAAAATTTATGGGAGTCTATGACGTTGAAGTTAATTTTAAAATTACAACCACTTATCAAAACTGTCGTAAAAAAACGGATTAAATTCGAAGGACTTCGAAACTCAATCAATAAAAAAATATGCGCCTTTAAGTTTATTATAGACAGAAATTTATCTAAATGCAATCAAGGATAAACAGGCAGTGAAGCGATAGAATGGTAGAGCTCAGCAACAAGCGTAACCCGGTAAATGACGTGGCAGATGGGAATAATGATTAATGTACTAGTAATATATTGACATGTGTACTAATGCACTACTAAACGACACAAACAATCAATAATATATATTGGTTGTCGCTAATGGTGGGTGAATGAAAATGGTTATTGGTATTGTCTTTGCAACTACCTGAGGTGAAAATTTATTGTATACTTAAGCGAAAAAATTCTCATTACATCTTTCGTCAGTAAGCGCATTGCTAAATTCAGTAGCGGCTGCTAAAACACCTCAGAATTAGAGAACGAAAAACAATAGAAAGTTGATATGAAAAATCCCAAATGTGAGTAAATGTCTTCAGAATTTCGTTCACTATCTACATTATCTAGAAATATTGACTACCTTTACAACCAAAAGTAATGAACAACCATTATTACACGTCACTATTTACCGTGGTGAACAGTATTGCAGAGCACAGACAACTACTATGCTACATGGGGACTGTTGATATTCGATATGCAATATTGTAATAATACACAGAAACCCCAAAGCATTGAATTAGTACACGTCTTCTCAACGTGGCAGCCCAGTAAACTATAGCGCAGAACGATCTGTACAAAAATCTCTAGTCTCCATACCTTAACGTTCAGACTAAAAAGCCGAAACGCTCCAGATAACTTAAGCAAAATTTAAAAGCTATGATTGAATAAAAGCTGTAAGTCAACGACACACAGTAATAAAACACCAAACGACACTGAATGAACAGTACGTATTCTAGACACGGGAGAATAAACCGTTTTCCGCACAGAAACCAAACATAACCCCAGTGAACTATGGCAGGCCAGGCCATAATACAATCTGTTTGTATTTACATTTTTCCTATGTACACTATGTACGATAACATTTTGTTGAATTTTGTGGCTGTGCTACGTACCGAAAAACACGACACTAAGAATCGTAGTTTTTTTCGACATATACATAGACACAGATATCAATATATATTCTGAATACAGGTTCTTTCTGTAAGCATAACATCGCAAAAAGCATGAACAGTAAGGTCACTTAGACCGAAGCATAAACTTTGCACAAGCAAAAAATTTCCCAAGTTATCAAGAAGCATATTGCATGAACGATTTTTATTTTCTCTCTGATGTTTATTGTTTTTATGATAATCGAAGATTGATATAAATTCTGTAGTCTGCTCACAATAACATTAACAAAAAATCTATTCATAATCAAATTCATCAGATCACCAATACAATTGACTATATAAAGGCTGTGGCGTGAATGACTGGAATGAAGACGTTAAGTCGAAACTTGAGTTTTCGATTCTCATCGCCAACATTTCCAACAAATATACCGGTTGACGTAGTCGTAGCACTTTTGAATAAAATAAGTATTCGAAATTCACATAAACCAGGATTACATGACAAAGATTATTACATTTCATTCAAATAACCGCGTAACGAAAAGTATCATAATTTTGAGTTACTAATCAACGAAACAAACGCCTTAGGGAAATTTAACGCACAAAAGCAGGTCGATCCGAAAAACACCCTAACACCGAACAAACCTAAAGCAGCAAGTCTTGCAGCAGAATAATAGCAAATGGTCTCAATCTGCGTAGATCAGTACTTATAGATGTGTGTGCATCGCTTGCCACATCAGCAAAGGTCATTCCCCTATCCTCTATCGTCTGCAGTGAAGGACATCTACACCTCCAGCATGCATTGCACGCAGTCTCGACAACTACACTTGCACATGTAAAATAGCAACACATGCTGCGGTATAGATTGCAAAAATGCAACAGTCCATGACTGGAATATCCAGACGACGAGATTTTCTCCTACTTTTAAAATAAACATCTTGATCAATAAAGAGAAAAAATACCCATGATGTCCGGTGCTTATTGCTTATTTCCCACCCGCTCGCCGCCTCGTGTATCTAAACCACCAAAATCAAGTTTGAGAACACCTCTTCTTTTTCTGACCCCAGATTAAACAATCTGCCGTAGTCAACCGCTAATTGGTTATCACCGATGGCGCCAACCAATCAGCGTCGAGATACGGAGGTGAGGTGATTGGGGAAAGAAGTTACACGTGCATCTTCACTGTGAAAGATATTATAGAATTCATATTAAATGCGCTGGCGTTTCTCAATGAAACAATGTTTTATGTTTCTTCGAAGTTCAAAACGCAATATGGAAGATGATCAAACCAGATTTTCACTAGACCATTTTTTGTTACATTGAAAATATGTACGACGCGGCTCAGTTCGCGGATTGCTTGTTGATTCATGACATCAAATTAAGCAGACAGACTAGAGAACAAATACAAACCAAAGATTATACACAAAATGGAAACAAAAACGTTTTAACGACTGACTTATGCTCAACTATTCACGTTTCCATGAAAAACAATAATAATAGTATTTAAGAACGGTAAAACTTTTAAAACAAAACAATGTTTCATACACGAGCAAAGCAATTATTCAGTGGTAATTATATTCATGTAAAAATTCAAACAATAAATTCAATTCAAATAATGGTGCTTTTCAATTTTGTAGTGTGATGAGTTGAAAAAGAGCGAGAGTTCATAGTGGTGTGGCATTAATCATTCAGACACGGAAAACAACGACAAAAAGATTGAATTCCCTCCAAATGTCAAGTGGTTTCTCAACTGGCATGACGTGAAGATGCAAAACTAATTACCTAAAGATACGACAACAAATTATTCTGGGTTTTTACTAGATTACCACGCCACAAAAGAAACCACAACCGAAAACCACGCAATTTCACATAATTCCGGTGTTCATCAAAGATTTCAGAATTTTCTCGGATCCAGATGGTTGTGAAATCACGTAATTACCGTCCATATATCATCTCACATATCCTACAAAACAAATATCTATGGCGCATCATCATGCCGACCACTACATTGTGAGTTCCATGATGGCATTGACTATGTCGTTGTCGGCATTCTTCAGGGCTTTAACGGCACGTTTCCGCGTCACGTTCGCCTGGGACATTACCAATTCGATGTCTTTCTCCTCAATGCCCGTGGTATCGACTTCTTCGTCGTCATCGTCGGATCCGATCTCGACGGGATTGGCGGCACCCGCCCTGCCGGCACCTGCCGTCGCACCGCCCAGTCCGCCCATACCAGCAGCCATGTCCGCTTCACGACCAACAGCACCTCCTAAAACACAACGTAATCAAGTCATTAATAAAAAAATTCAGCAAGCAACCGAAACGCAAAAAAAACAGCCCACCATTGCTTGCAAAACACCAGACTACACACTTTTTTCAATCATTTTTTTCAAAACTAACTTTTTTTAATTAGTCAAAAAAAAATCTATAAAATAACAATACTGATGAGTGATGACACCATAGTCAGGCTATGATACCGGTCACACACAAACGAAAAAAACTTCAATTTACACAAACCAGGCTTGAACTTCTGCGCCGCTTCCAACTGAGCGTGGGAGGAGAGATCTTCGATTTTGGCTTCACCGAAGACGATGTAGGTGTCGGAGCCGGGCGACTTGTAGACGTCGGGTTTGTTGATGACGAACAAAATGTTCTTGGATTTGCGGATGCAGACGCGCGAAACGCCAGGCACCTGCGGGGAGAGTCGAAATAAATCAAGTTAACCTTGCAGTAGCTTTTAACCCATTTTAAAATTTTTAGTTATAAACACATATTACTGATCTTGTACGTAATGACTTGTTTCATACTGCAATAATACTGAATAAGTCTTTAAAATTGATTCCTCCATCCAAACTCAAAGAATCACAGCCCACCCAGGCAGGCGGTAAGTCAACGATAACCAATTAACCATCCAGTCAACGATTCCTTCCTCAAAATCAGTTTAGATGGTACAAATACTCTAATATTGATATTTATGCTGTGATAAATGAAAAAAAACTAACGGGTTTCAGGCCGAGTTTGGAGAATAGTTTACGGGCTTTCTTCTCGGATCTGGACTGCTTGCCACCGGTAGCTTTGTCAGCAGCGACCTGAAAAATACCAATTATCCTGTAAAAAGTATGCCAGTCCAAGTTTCAGAATTGCAACGGCACACGCACTGAACAGGAGGTCATGGGTTCGAATTCCAGGACTTACAAATTATTCACTTATTCATCTCCCATGATGAAAAAAACTATAGATTTTTTATAATGCGAGCAAAAAATGATAAAAAGGTTTGAAATGTATTCAACAAACCTGTTCGCTGAGACCGGCGGCTTCGGCCACCTGCTTCTGCTGGTCCGTGATGGCACCCTCTTCCAGACCGGGCATCTCCTCGTCCGATGAATCGCCAGAGTCCGAACCATCCGACCCAGACTTGGGCAATGGCTTAGTCGCCTCGGCGGCAGCCTGCTAAACAAAACCTTGTATAATAACATTAGAAACTATATTAAAGCTCATACCTTATGGTTCCTGTAAAAACGTAAATCATACGCCATAATAATCAGAGAACAGACTCACACTTAGTCTACCGCATTACTGGAAAAGAATGAGTATTGGCTATTAGTATAAATAGTCAGCTATCCCAAAATTAAACGAAAGCTACAGAAACTATAAGTAATATATCAAGTCCGATTCGAACCTTTTTTGTCTCTGGTGCAGCGGGCATGTTTGATTATGTTGAGCACAAACCGAAACGTAAACAATTAAACAATATGGGTAGCCCACGACAAGAATACCTGAAACCAAAATCCTAATAAAAAATGAACAAAAAAAGCAACGCTAACAACGGTTGAATAGTTAAATGGATGAAACGTGAAGGATGACAAGAAAGTAGTGACCAAACATTAATAATCACTGAATATACCAATGCTGAATCATCAGACAGAATGAATCATAAAGTCAAACATATCTTCATGCTGAATAATAGTTTACTTCATGTTATTACAACTGCAAAAATGGGTAAGACCAAATAAACACTGCGATAAATCAACATAATGATCACCAAATATCAGGACCATCATATGGCCACTTCACGGCTCAGTTCAGACCGTTCATAACAAAATGGTTGTTATTCCCACAATATAAAGTTCGTCTTTCGACCAATAAATAAATTTATTATTTTTCACATCGTAGTAGTGTATAATATGGGTTTTTGTATACATGTAAATAATTAAAGTAACCTCAGGAAATTCAAAATTATAATCACAATCCGCACAATGGTGGGGAAGATAAATACACGAACGGAGTGTATTTAAAACACTATTTATAAAAACAGTTCATTGTTGTTGCTTTCGAAAATCTACAAATGAACCGTCTGTATATCACTGTAATCTGGAAATCTATACATGCAAACTAACTTCACAAAAAAACAACCGAATGTTTGCATGCTTTTCAAGATTCTCAGACAGAAGTGATCTTCGAACATACTGTAAGCAATATACATTAATTTGAGCTACTGTACAACTACACGAACAACTCTGACCTATCATAGAGATACAGTAAATTACATATTATTTGCAAGGATAGATACAGCAAGGCTGTTGTTAGATGTACTGCTTTATACTTGGTACAAAATATGAATAACAAGGTTAAAAACTCACGGACTGAACTTTTTTATAGTATTTAATTATATACAGCGAATTCGGTTCAGAAAACTTGCCAGTATTTGTTTGAAAATCCTATTCCCTGAAGTTTCAGTTCAACTTGAATTTAGTACAATATTCCGTACGTTCATTTAAAATAATGTTATTCAGAAATAAAGCCAAATTTAGAGCGGTGATTCTTACAAACTGAGCCATTGTGGGAGTTTTTGGGTGATGTACTTTAAAAAGTACCACAGTACAAATATAAATTATAATTGTAATGTAATAAATTACTCTATATAAAAGTCTTGTCAGCTATTTACAAAAAGCAAAAGGGGAAATTTTAACAGTGGTGGTAAAAGTTACTAAAAATCGACGTCTCGGGAGAATGAAAAGTAAAAAAATTGACTTCGAAAGCTCTGTAACGTTTCTACGACTTCAAAATAATGTCAACGTTGTCCATTAGTTAAGAGTCCGCGTAAGTAAAATTGCATGCTAAAACACAAAAACTGACTTGGCGAAAAAAAGACATTAGGATCATGCCACCGTGAAGCTCGAAATCAAATATGTTTTGAATTCCATTATGGTTCTAATGGATTCACTTCACTAAATGATCCATGATTTCGACTTCCGTGAGGCCTATTCGGGATGATTTAGATCTGGAGTTCTAGACATGGCACTAGTAGACAAATACCAAATAAACGAATAGAAAAATATAAAGTTTTTACCGAACATTAATAAAACCACTATGAGAGTTTTAACTGGCTCTTTAAATGAATATGTAAAAATACAGTTAATTTTTATAATATTTGAATCAAACTATGCTTACATTACGATAAATATGACTTAACTCGATGAAACCGATCTGAAGCATAATTAAATTAGGTTAAGTATGACATATTTCATAAGAAAAAATGCAGATTGTTTGCTTGGGCTGCGATTAAGAAACGGCACAGTTAACATATTTGGGTTGTCATAGTAATACAATATATATCGAATATACTATACTCCCTTCACACGCAATACAAAACCAGTAAAAAAATTCAATATAGGGTCACCGGAAATCCTACTAACAAGCATTCGAAATAAGATTGCCGATCCGATATTATCAATTAATCAAATAAAAAAACTATTATTAACGACCATACCATTTTTGAACGCCAGGCAGGAAAATTTCGGTACTTTTAAATGGAAATTATCATCATTTTATAAACACGCATGAATAGTAGCTTTTGTAGTAGTAGCAGTAAATCATTGTAAATAATATAATATGTGGAATATACATATCACAATTTGATAACTGTTAGATTTTTCAATCTGGTGGCCTGATTACTGAGTGTCGTGGAGTTCAAGACCCATTTAAATCAGGAAATTAAATGAAAACAACAACGTATGAATTCTAGTACGTAACTATACATGGATCGCAACGGCCACAGATTGACCCATAAAATTGGGTTATCCAGTAAATTTAATGAAAAAAACAAACACGCACGCCCAGGGTCAGACACACGAAATTAAATAGAAGTTCACTGTTGAAACTCACATAGCTACACTACGAAAAATGTTTTTCTATACACACAAAACAATTTTTCATATTTGAGTCGATTTCTACAAAATGAATCGCTTTATACGACGCCAAAAGAGGACGACTTTGTGATTTCATACACTCCATCCATCCTCATTCAGGGGGAATCACAGACCTGGATTGATGTAACTGGACAACCAAATAATTTATCTCACAAATCCTCTGATAACACTTCCACAGAAAATAATGAGCTTTCAAGAAAAACGATAAGTACGTTTCCACACTTACGTTTATGGTATGTCGTATTGACCAACTGATGTAGTATTCCATCAATAACCATTTCCTACATAATTTTAGTGGAAGTGTCTATGGAAACGGCGATTCTGAAAATGTCACTTTCAAAATACCGATGCCAAGAGCACCATTTTCAGAAACACCACAAAGGATACTATTCATTGCCAAAGCCCTCCGTTTCGTCGATAGCCTGAGTCAGCTTCTCGGAAAGTTGCTCGTACGACCGGTAGGGCGGCAGATCGAGCCGGTTGAAGCACGTGTGGCTTCGCGGAAGCCAATTCTCTTTGCCAACCCGTTCAATGCAGAATAACTGTGGACCGGTGCTGCCTGCAAGTGAAAAATCAATGAGTAGATGAATCTTACTTACTGCATGTATTCACTGACTGACGATTGCACATTTCGAGTGCAGTAGTGACTTGAAGTAAACAGTAATCGAAAAATATAGTTACTACTGAGAGCGCACGAAACAAGCCAAAATGTACCACATTAAACACGCTCAGCGTTAATGAAAATTATCAGTCATGGTTGTTCAGACCCGAAAGATGGTTACCATCATCGCGTGTATCAAAAGGGTTCAGCTACTAAACTTAAGACCAACCCATTAGTTCGGCAAAACCGCCCACGGGTACGCGACACGTGCCCGTAACGAACTGCAACAGTTTGGCACGCTTCTCGTTGTCTAGGGCACGCACAAACTGCAACAAACAAAACAATAATTATATATAAACTCAACCTGATAACTTACCACTTGACTAACATGTCAAGTCATCAAAACTTACATTTAATCAGTTAGTTATTCGAGATTTTAAGTATAGATGTCAGTTATGTTAAGCAAAACAGCATTAAATTAACCTGCCAGAACCACTGCACCTGCTTGGCGTTGGGCGCATAATGCCTATACACTGTGTTTCGCTGCCAATCATTGACGTCTACGTCTTGCATACCGCATAATAAAAGCTGAAATGATAATTTTCGCATGAACACAAATTATTATAAATTTTTTTTGAAATATCTTGAAAATTCGAAATTAGTATAATAAAACTACGTAAATTGAAACATATCTATCATCTGAATTAACAAGGAAAGTTGTTTTTGAATATGGCGCTAAAAATGCCAACCTCAAGTTCGCGCTCATCGAAGTATTGCAACCACTCAATGGGCAGCACTGAATTGAAGCCGGCAAAGAACGCCTTGGTTTGCTCCTCGACGCCCCGATTAAAGCGCCATTCGACTAGTGAACTGGAATCATCACGTTCTTAATCATCTTCTCCAAAAAATCAATCAGTCATTTTCCCGTCAATTAAATAGTTTAAGAAATTTATGCTTAACTCAAAAAAATACAAACTTTCCCAAAATTCAAACCTGATATACTCCTCTTTATTTTCTTCAGTGACTTTGATATTGGCACCGTCATCTTTCAGCTCGGCCGTTTTGATCTCGCCCAGCAGCTCATAGTCGGCCACAAAATACAGCTCCATATCACATTCATCAATGTTGTTGTCCCTGCAAACATTTTATCAACGTTTTCTGTCCAATGGGCTATTTCCTTGCATTATTGATATTGATACGAGTATAAAACCGCAATCGGCGTTATAGACTTTTCAGTTGCAAAAACTGCGAATTGCAGCAACAAAAACAACAAAGAGCTTGTCTTACCGCCGCGGCGCCGCATACCACTCGACTCGTGAGAAAAAAACCGTAAATGAAATTTTAAAATAATTCTGTTTTATTTTTTTACATTTGCTTAACAAAATCGAACCAACTTTATGAACACAATCGAATTGTAGAAGAACGAATCCACGGATTCCAGATCCTTGAGAGTGATCTTCTTGTTGAGCATCTTTTTGTAGAAAGGCAGCGTGAAACCACTGTAGATGAACTTGCCGTGGAAAAGCGCCTGGAAGAATGAGAAATTAAATTAAAGGATTAACTGAGTAGGAATAATAATTTAATGGGATTAGAAAACAACTTTTCATCACTGCGCCGACTGGAATTATGTAACAAGAACAAGGTGATTATGACACTGTGAAAGCATTTTCGTTAATGAGCGAATAAAATAAACATTCAGACAGAACTTTTTATAATGCAAAAAATCCATATGAAAATAAACTTGTAAAAACATCTCACCATAGCAATAAATCGGCCGATAAACTCAAAGTATTTGAGATGGTCGGGATTGACGAACGAGGCCGGGTTGATCTGAAGACTGTAGTTGTTGTTGCCGGCATACATGAACAGGCAGTACATCGGGTTGAGCACGGCGTGTGACAGCTCGAAGAACCATTCTCTGAAAAAAAAACTTTCAGAATAAAAAGTTTTTTTTCAAAAAAATTATAGCTTCTATATGAATTCATGAAAATATCCAGCTCTGCTACGCACCAAACATTGAATTTTGGATCACAATCAATTTATAGTTCACTTGAAGACAGAATACCTACTAAACAAAGTCAAAAAACTTAGTAATCGAGCTCGAAGAGCTTTTGCAGTGAATTGTATAAAAAATATATCACTTTGACTATTGGTATTATCTATTATGTCTCTTTAACAAATTCATGGTCAAAGCAGTAATTAAATGAGTTATTAATGCAGTGAAACAATCTGCCAAGCTAACCTGGCCACTCCGCCATAGTCCAGACCGTCCTCGCCGCGAAATTGTATGTACAAACGACGACGGAGATCGTACGCATTTTTGCGCATTACCTGTAAGTACATCCGATTACAACCAAATCAGATATTAAAAGTCCTAATAACTTCAATGAAACAGTTTAGCTACCACGATCTTGCAGATCAACTGTATACATTACACAACAGCAACACATACTGATAAATTATACATACTCAATGCCATGGCACACAGAAGTAATCTCACCTCTTGGAACGAGTCCTCGAACATATTGGTTCGACTGACCACAATCTTGACGTGGTTGGGAACGCTGTTGGACTGCAAACAAAGAACATAGTTTTTATTTGAAAATGATATTCACTTCACTTTGATGAATAGAAGTAATTCCAAACAACCATTGAAACTTGCGGGAAAGTTCTCACCGAAAAATCGAAAATAGAAAAATTCTCACAGAAAAATCAAAAAAATCTTGGTAATAACTATACTACGACAACCAACCAGACATAAAAAGCGAAATTGCGCGATTTTCCATCGGAACGTTCGCTCGAAGTTCACCGGTACGCCAAAAGCACCTTTCGGTCTGCAACAAATTAAATTAAAATATTTTCTTATTTGAGTAAAATCCAGATGAAAACAACACTAACAACACCAGTAACCCAATGAATCAATTAAAACATTTAACTTCAACTCAATTCCACCTTCAAACGTTCCTAAAAAAGCACAATGCATTGACTCCAGTTCAATTAACTATTTGTAGTTGTAGATATTAACACTCATCAGATTTCACCCTAAAACGTAGTTATGCTTTTTGACAACTTCCAACCAACTAAGTAAAAAATTGGGTACTCAGCACTAGTTGAAAAACGACCGAAAATCGCAGTAAACTAGTTAACGCCACACAGATGTGGCAACGCGATATGATTCGATTAAAGAAGAAACAGCATGACTAACAACTTAGTAAGAGAGTGAGCAATAACAATCTTAAGTGTGTCGCCGTTTCAATAGTTAGTGGCGGATCAGTTGATCAGTAATATGAATGCATAAAATAAAACAATATCTTCACAACCTTCACTTCGTCACTGCTTACTATATTATGACATTATTACCATATTTAATTGGCGGAAGAATGTGAACATTAATATAAAGAGGTCTTATGGACTTTCATCGGCGTGAATGAAGCTGAATACTGATGAAAACATGAAATGTATACATCAGAGGAAGGTTTAAGGAGTTACATGTAAAAGAGGAAGGGAGACGAGAATCTAAAACAGAAACGCACCCGACGGGTTTGCCAGTGCGAGGGTCATTATACGTGGTGCTCTTAGTGTTGTGGTCAATAAAGAAGGGCACTCCCGCCTCCGTGAAGCGCATCTCCCAGCCTTTCGGCAACGGGTCATCGAGAATACTGAAAACAAAAAATACATGATGCTCCAAAAAAACAACGGTGGATTGGGATTCATAGTAAATATTGCATTTCAGTGTGAGAACTTGGTACTTCAATCGAAAAATATCCATTAATCATTTCAGTAAGCCTGTTGAATGCTTCGGTACCTAACAAAGCAGTATCAAGAGATTAGCAAACGAAATGACGAAAGTTCAACTCTTTCTCGACCAACCCCTGTGTTCGTGGATCTTCCCATTGTGTGGTGTGATTGAGGTGATTGACGAAGTACGTCCGACCCGAGCTCGGTTCGACCCGTTTCTCCCAACCTTCCGGCAGTGGTCCCAGCGGGTCCTCCTCGCCGGTGGCGGGTGTGCTCTGAAGGTGAATATCAAATAAATAGAGAACGAAAATTTATTCGTAATTTTCCATTAATCCCAATTGATGAAGTTGCACTCTGATTGAATTCTAAAAAAAGAATGACAATGATTATGAGTGTAAACAAAAAAATATAAAAATCTGAACAAAAACACTGAAAAAGCGTTTAGGCACTTGAAAATCAAAGCTTCCCGCCCGTTAAAACAAAAATAGTCTCCTTCTTCTACCATACAGTCAGAAATAAGCGACGGCACTTACAGAGCAACACGCTCGCGATGAAGAAACGTAGACCATTCAGCAGAACGATAACTAATGTGATTTTTTCAAAGTTAAGCCGTTGGTTGTCGTCGCAGAAGTTGACGCGATTGTTATCGCATATGCCGAGCCAAGTGAAACACCGAATAATATTGCGTCGATGATTAGTGCATGCTATACAGAACATAATCTAAATATCATGATTGGATGATAGACGTTATAAACACTACAAGCGAATTACATGCGAATTTAAAATAAACAATTCGAAAATCTTATTTTTATGGAACCCATAATGTCTAAATAAAATTTTCTATCAGAATAGCTATTTGTACCATCACATTGAGCTAGCATATAAATTTTCTGAAAACATACATCTGTATAACCGCAGCTCATACTCAGACTCAGACGAGAGGGTTATGCTTTTGCTCCAGACCCATAAACTCGAACGGTAAACGATCGAAATATCATGCACTCATTAAAAATCTGTGAAATTGCGCGCGCATTGTTACGCCTGGTTAGACTAGTTCGTGACCAGTTATAGCAGACAGTCAGTTTGAATGATAAACGATACCGTGTCACCGTGAGCGCATTGGCGGATCCGAAGAAAAATATATAAACATGAAGTTTCGTAAAAAAACTTGCTGGCTTGACCCAAAACGGGCCATTGGAATAACTTTCTGCAGTGATTTATCATTCCTGTTGCTCGAAATAAGTAAATAAATAAAACACATTACATGAACATCTAAAAGTAAAATGCGTATGAGAAATATTAGCGGATCTGAAAAGATAGTTTATCTATAAAAAAGCCTAAATGAAAGCACTGCACAGTGCACTGAACACCGGAAACTTCGAACGCCATCTATTGACTGTCAGTGAAACATCACAAGTGTTCTGTTAAATTACCCTGGTATGCTCAAATAAGGCTAGGGAGGACGTGAACCAAATGAGTACATGAAAAGCTCTAAGGCAGACTATCTATAACAGAAGAAACTAATTTATTGCTATTGTAAAAGTTACGAAATTAAATTGCAACCTTGAAACAACCGTGGCGATGGTACTAATCATATATCAGAGTTGTCCACCGACGAAGTTGGAGGAAAAAAGAACTAGATTTCAAACTAGAAATACTAGAAAAGACTGAGAGCTTAGGAATAAAAAAACACCGATGTTATTCACACCAGATATAATCAACAAACAAACATTGAATTAGTTTACGATAACATTGAGATCCAGTTTATAATTAATCACCTAACCTACTGAGAAAGTTAACGACGTGAAGTGACGAAAAACCCGTCACACGAAAAAAACTGCACTACTACCGGAACGGGTTAGCATAAAAAATATCTACAAGAAACAGAATAGTTTGAGCGAGGAAAAAAGTTTTCCGGTAAGCATGTCTCCACGAACCCCGAATAATGCTAAACATTCAGATCTTTCCGAATTTTGTCAAAAAAACGGTATGTATAACATGAAAAGGAGTAAAAAACGAGGGCAAAAATTCGACGGTAAAGTAAAAAAGGCACCAAAAATTTTTTTTTGTTAAACTTCCAACTATAAATAAAACAGCAACTCACAAATAAGAATCGGTGATCGCGTTCCTGGAGTGCCTGATCGCGATCGCCCTGCCACTGTCTGTGCGCCTGCAGCATGTTCTCGGTGGGTCGTTGCCAGGTGGTCGTGCGCGAGTTGTGGTCCACGTAATAAACACGGCCGCGCGGGTCACGACGCATTTCCCACCTAAAGGAGTTATGTTTGGAATTTTATAGATACCAAAAAATGTTAGCATCTTTTACAACTCACTGCCGACAACGACGTATCTTTAACTAGTTGTAATTAGGTGAGTTATACTATTAACCTTCTCCCGTATGATCGTGTTATTGTTGACACGTTTGGTTTGGTTTGGTGCATATAGAAAAACTATGAAAAATCACTTAACTTGGCAAGCTACCACCGCTACTAGATTGATGAATGTCCTTATCCTGCTCGATTCCTCACTAAACGTAAAACAATGAACTTACCCCTGTGGCAGAGGTGAGGTGCTCGGTCTTTCCCATGTGGTACTCCGTGTGCTGTGATCCACGTAATACGGCCGGCCGAACTGATCATACCGCATCTCCCAACCATCAGGCAGCGGCTCTGCGTTGGCAGCACTGCAAAGGAAAAACATGTCTGTCATAAAACTGTGAAAATAGACGTTTTTTCATGAGCCAAAGATAGCGGGCACTTCTCGAAAAGGAACTTGTTGCCAGTTAAATTAGGTTACCTGCGGTTGCCATTTTGTGGATTCATGATTGTGTCACGATTGTGCTCGGACTTGCCGTGACCCGCCGAGCGACGTGGCCCGCCCGAAGGTGGTCCGCCTGAAAACATTTTTGGAATTGATTTGAATTTGTCAAGCCAATGTGAGGGGAAAAACTATTCACCAATGTAAATAAAAACAGAAATTTAAATGAATCAAACTGAACACTTCTAAAATAAAAAAACATTAAAGTTACATTAAAAATATAATACTATCAATTAATTAAAGATTAAACCGAACCATTAGACCCGCTTGATCCGGCCGCACTTGAGCTGGCGGCTCCGGCACCCGAGCTTCGATTCGAGAGTTGCCTGCGAGAAATATACTTTTTCAATAATATTCTAATCAAAAAAGCATATCTTGGTTAATGGCTGGCTACATAAATCAAATTACCTATCTATTGCTCCTGTATTTCTGGTTCGCCGCGGCCGACGCATTTTTCACAGATTTTCGCTCAGCGACTTCTCGGACAATTTTAAATTTTTACTCAGCGAATGCTTCAAAATTTCATGTTTAAAATCAAATTCGTATTTTTTTAGAAGTTTAGAAAATTTATCATAATAAAGCAAGAGTAACAAGTTCGATGAACCTCGCATTACAGACGCCTGTTCCGTCCGATCGAACAACTGATAAAATAGGTTTGTGTCTGTATAATTTTGGTTCTTGGCCTTTGCGTCATACAAATAACAGTGAAAATATCTGATAAGAACGCTTTCAACGAAGTGACTACAACTTCGTATGGCGTAAGTTGTTTCGCAACTACAATCATAAAATCTTTTTAACTACCACGTACTTACTGTTGTATTTTTTACAATCATCTTCTTTCATACTGTGGTTTATTTTGTCAACAAGAAAAAAATAGTTAACAGTATTAACTGCAATTATTTCTGACCTCAATTGACGATGACTCATCCTGACACGCTGCTCGGTCAGACCACGTCATAATAAGCGCAAAATACATATGTGCATTCTTCAGAAAGTTCACAGAAATTTTTTTCTTTCATAAAAATTACTAGCAAAAAATTGACACGATACGCAATGCACTGATTTCGAATGGTTTCTAACAAAAAAAAACAGATTTAATGTGCCAAGTTCGATTGAACTTGAACCCAAAAAAACAATTGCAAAGCAATTACAACTAAAATGTTGGAGACTGATAAGTCGACGTGCGCTTTTTCATGTAACAATATAAAAAATACCTTTTTAATATAAAGAAAGCTGTTACCTGGTGGCACGCGCTGGTCGCTGTGGAGTGGACGAGTTGGCACCGATCGGCGGGGGCGCATCGCCGTTGGGCAACGGTGGCAGCGAATCAGCGCCGATGGCCGACGTTGCCGAATCTGAAGTACCCGACGTATCGTTGGGGTTTTGGCTGTTAACGTTGATGTTGATCACACCGTTGACCAGCTGGTAGTGATTGTCTTGACCGGCTGGAAAACAGTCTCAATGCATAAGCACCACAACATCCATATATACACCATGTATCACAGCAATGATAATTTCCAGAGTGACAATGCTATCACTGCTGTCAGTCACACTGTCACTGCTAAACTACATCACAACCTTCGTTCATTATGGGCACGGCACGTTCAGAAAAGATGATACGACAATCGTCAATCTTGACTTTCGTATTCACAGACAGGAATTTCGTTATGCAAATGTTAATAAGAATCCGAGGAAATGTGTTAAATAGACTACTTCTGAATACAAAAAGAATAGTAAGTATCAAAAGAAAAAAAAGGCTAACTTTCACCGTTAGTAAGTATTTCACCATTGGTGATCGTGATGCGTTCGTCTGAATCGGCCACCGGTATTACACCCGTGATGGCCACTTTCAGATCGCCCACCTTGCTGTTATCCTTGACCGAATGCAATTGCAGAACCACCTTGGCAGCCTCCACTGCAAAATACCTCAGATAAATGAGTAAAAACGATAAAAATAAAGATCCATGTACATTTAATAAGAAAACCAACACTTTTTTGACACGTCGCACTTAGTCTCGGCCTCGAATGTGGCGATTTTAAGCGATTTTTGCCCAATTAAAGAATCTTCGAAGATTTTGGATTTTGAGTAGATGCGAAATTCAATGGTTGATTGATAGTTGACCAGACTGAAATGAAAAACAGAGCATAGTGAACATTTTCATTTAATGAGTAGAGATTTACACAAGGTTGCCATATACACCAACTAACACAGTGAATGTCTCTTTCCACGACGGTGAGTTAGTCTTCTTAGATGCCGTCTTTTTAGACGGATTCTGATCGACAATCAGCTCGACGTAGGCATCAGGCTTTGACAGAAGACTAGTGGCCGCTAGTTTGGCCGATAAAACTGCAATTAACAAGTCATAAGTCAAGCTGGTGATGAAACGATGAATCAGCTGATCCGATTCTACTCCACTGATCATTCAACTTATTGCACTTGAAAAGTGGCCTCCCAGATCAGAAAAAACATGGTATCTGTAACTTTATAACTAAAAGCGGAACGCACTGTTAATTTCCAACTGGCTGTATTTGTTGGGCACCCGTCCGTTCTCCATAACGACTGAAGCCCGTGAAGTTGAAGCCATTATTGGACGATCAGCAGCTTATGCCGGGACCCGTTTCAGTGAGACGATGGCGCTCTGAAAATCGTTTAAATTAACCTTCGGCATGAGCTATTTCATAATGACTCATACAACCATAATGATAGGAGAGCAATCAAGTTGAGAGATGGGTACACTCAAACGTTTCAAGTTGAAAGACACAGAATTAAAACACCACTGCCGTGAATAACAATACATCGCCCTGTGACTGTGAGATAAAAACTGAATAAAAGTAATTCTCAATAGGAAAATGAAACGAACCATTGGTAAAGCCACCGAACTTATCGTTGAGTCAGTGGGCGACACGCGGGTTTTGGAGGCGATTTTAAGAGCCTGAAAAAAATTTGTCATAGATAAAATGATAATTATGATACGCAAATTAATAAAATATGAATAAAAACATGCTGGAGATCAAAACTTTCTTAATCTGAGTGATGGCAGGCAGGCATCGGATTAAGGTCATCGAGCAGTTTTCAAGACTGGATCAGCGTCGATCTAACGTGACAGCATATTAGAAAACATGAAAAAAGCATTGAGTTCCGAATCGAATGAATGTACCATTACTGCATGATACCATCAACAGCAAATCATATTTCAGACCCTCGTCAAACGTTCACATGCTCCCATGGGACTTGAAACGTGCCGTCTTAGCACAGTGCAGAGTTTTGTGTAAACCAGTACATTTGCATCTTGTTCCCACGGGTTGGTGTAAATCTCTAATGGTGATAGTCTAAAAACGTCTTTGATTGGGTGAGTAAAAAAATAAATAAAAAGAAAGCGATAATGTTGAAGCAAGTCAGATGAGATTGTTAGAACATATTAATGAGTTTGACCTCTCCCTGGGAGCCAATAAACCTACTGTATTCCAGCCAGTTCAAACGTGAAAAAATCTACAACAATTACACACCCCAGAATTGGTCCAAAATTACGGTATGATCGCACTGTTTTACACATGATATTGCGCACTGTGCTAAGACGGCGTGAACTTTCACTGGAAAAGCCAAACCGAAATTGCCAAACCGGCACTTTTTACTATGGGTATTTTGTTTTGTTGAAAAATAGGTTGATTAAAAAGTGATTTCAAATATGTAAACAACTTAACATATGGATAATTCGATGGGCTATCACATGGTTTAATTAATAGTTATTTAATAGTTGGATATCCGGCATTTTTTTAGGTTGAAAACTTGATTAACTGAGGGTCACCGATAAGTTTTCTTGCTACTGATTTGGAGTAAGTGTAAACTTCCAGAGAGTGTTTTGCATCTCCAAAAGTTGCTGAAGATAAAGTTATACTAAAAACTACTTACATATATTTTACAACTGCAAGATAAGTTTGTTTTCATATTGGCTGAATTTGTCTGGACAGTGATCCGAAGTATGAATTAAAATTAAGGGTAGACTTTCGTTAAGGTTAGTAAAGTTTCTTATTAAAAATGTCATCTGATATGTATCCTTACTGCTCTATACTATAGTAACTGTTATCATCTTTATTGTTCATCCACCTATCTGTGACATGTGAAACTCAATAACGGTGACCACTTCATTATAATTTGATCTTGTCATGTTGTTTTTGCCAAAAGCTGGGCTATTTATTTTTACATTCGTGAACCATCAATATGTGAGTTTTCTACAAAACGTAACCAAATCAGTGTTCCACTCCACTTTTTATTAATGAAACACATTACACGTCGTATAATCATCAATTTTATTTATTTTCTTTCTCGAAATAACAAAGTAATCCTTACATAAAAGAAAGGATGCTGGGAACCATCAGCTGTCGATAAAAAGCAGATATCGTTAACCGGTAATTCGAAACACGTAAGGCAAAGTATCATATCACCAAAATCTGATTATAAAGCTATAAAAAGTTAAGCAAGTTCTTTTTGCAACAGGTGAATAGATCTTGTATGAATTTTCACGTTAAAATATCCATAGTTTACAAAACACAATAGCCGATCATATACAGTAATCATATAATATTATACACAAAATTTTTCTCAAGAGATTTCAAACAATTAAATTGTTCAACCTACCACACCGTGTTTAATGAGTCATGAAATTAACGTGACGTCTATAATTCGGTCATTCGGGTGTAGATCTCGCAAAACCTGGCGTTTCTATTGAAAAGCCTTGTCGAGATCGCACAATATAAACGTGTAAACTATCACGAGTAACACTGTCTTACGCAGCAAATCACAATAGTTGGTATGAGTGCGATGAGGGCGATGATGAAGGCGGTAAGCGGACTGAGCATGCCATGGTAGCACATGAGTACCAGGCCGATGAGGATCAGCAAGAACACGAAGCACGAAATGACGCATGATAAATTACAAATGAGAAGGTCACTGGATGAACATTCTCGTTCCTCTTCCAGTTGTACGTTGGGGTAGTCCGGCAACTCAATGTACACAGAACCCTGGCTAACACACAACAACTTGGTCCATAGTTCCAGTGCTTTGGCGTGACCCTCGTCGTCACCGCCTTCACGTACCCGTTGACGTCGACGATACTGCACCACCTGTTTTACTCAATTAGTCACTCCATCACTCACTCACTCACTCTCTCATCCTTACAAACAGTAATTCACTCCCTCTCTCCAATCACGCACTCAATTATTCACTCATCTACTCACTCACTCACTCACTCACTCACTCATTCACTCACTCAGTATACTAACGCGAGAAAAAGCCTTCCGTAAACGTCCAGGGAAACGATCTATTCGTTGCGTCAGCGATGTAAGTTTCTCGGAGATGTAAGCGACGGCTGATGAGTAGCTGTGAAAACAAATAAGTAACCATGTACATACCTTTATTTTCTGTTCATCTAAATCTTGTAGAGCACAGTTAATCTAGAATAGATATAGGTATCATATGGACTTTTAGCCGGAGCGGAAGCGAAATTTTTTTGTGTTAACAGAGACATAGGCCAGGCAAATGATACTAAACGAAAAACATCGTATTTCCTCATAGAAACTCTAAATACTTATATAAATCTATTCCATTCCTTCAATTTATGGTTAATCAAGCCTATTCATGGTTCACATGTAAAACTTTATAGCGTTTTCGTTCCTTGGTAACTCATCACCAACAATGGTTTGTTCTATTGCGTGAAACTATGAAATTTAAATCAAACCGAACGTAAAACTAAACAAAAACATTTTTCATATTCTATGATAGTTTTCTTATTTATGCTACTGTGTAAAGATTTTTTTGGCTCCTCTGTACGAACCGATCAGCCTGGTAATCGCATATCAACATCCAATCACTGGCTCTCAATTTTTTCATACGACGTCCACAATCTATAAAATAACAATCTTTTGCTTCTACTCACTCACTCACTCACTCACTCGCTCACTCACTCACTCACTCACTCACTCACTCACTCACTCAACCGCCCAAACACCCATCCACCCACTCACTCACTCACTCACTCAATCACTCACTCACTCACTCACTCACTCACTCACTCACTCACTCACTCACTCACTCACTCACTCACTCACTCACTCACTCACTCACTCACTCACTCCACTCACTCACTCACTCACTCACTCACTCACTCACTCACTCACTCACTCACTCACTCACTCACTCACTCACTCACTCACTCACTCACTCACTCACTCACTCACTCACTCACACTCACTCACTCACTCACTCACTCACTCACTCACTCACTCACTCACTCACTCACTCACTCACTCACTCGCTCGCTCACTCACTCACTCACTCACTCACTCACTCACTAACTCACTCACTAACTCACTCACTCACTCACATTCAACCTGTAATCGACTGAAAGTCTTTGAGACTGTTGTATGGCAACTCATCATATGCTTCCAACCATTCGATAGCCGCCCACCAAAACAAGTATTCATTACTCATCTCGTATTGTTTTATTATATAACTTACCAGATTAATGGGGAAATGCTGAAATAGCAAAAGTAATTTTCCATACTCCATTTAATTGTATAATTCACTAATATTCGTCGAACCAAAAAAAATATCTTACGAGGAGAATAACAGGTTTCAATAAATCTGTTGATGCATGACAGTCAATCAAAACATATGTTTGGGCTCAGGGACGCAGCTATTTATAAGCGCCAATTTGAAATGCAATCCAGTGGCGGGGGAGAGGATTCCAAATTATTGATGTGCGTTTCAGTAAAGATTTAATTCATTCATAAATTTTTTGTTTATTTCGATCAGTAAAATTGATTTGAAACGTTATATACTGCTCCAAAGAGAAAACCATCTTTCGAAATTTCGTGGTTTGGTATCGTTATAAGACTAGGAATTCTCAACATTTCGGTGTTCGATAATATTGGAACTAAATTTATACTGGAGAACTTATTTTAATAGAATTATCCAGCAAACGGAATATAAATCGATGGGGTGCCCTTTTCTCCCAATTTCATGCATTCGTTACACTTAACTGTGTTACTTTTAATTTTAATAAGAAACACGTGCACAATTTCTCTGTAGTCTCTTTGGGCTTTATTATATTATATACGTAGAAATGATAGTCTTCATTTTCTTTTCCAATATTGTTTGAATCGATTCATGTATTCCTGTGGATTATCAAAATAGTAACCGCAAAACAGTACAATAACTATGATGGACCATGTAAAACAGTTGTCCCACCATTGAGTGCATTTCGTTTCTTCTTCTTCTCGTTTCATTCTTCGGTTTATTTGATGTTTCAGCTCTTCTGCGAATCCTGACCAGATTCCTAAGCACTTCTTGCTATTTTCTTCACGAAGCTTTGCGATCTCAAACAATGATTCACTCACTCACTCACTCACTCACTCACTCACTCACTCACTCACTCACTCACTCACTCACTTACTCAATCAATCACTCACTCACTCACTCACTCACTCACTCACTCACTCACTCACTCACTCACTCACTCACTAACTCACTCACTCACTCACTCACTCACTCACTCACTCACTCACTCACTCACTCACTCACTCACTCACTCACTCACTCACTCACTCACTCACTCACTCACTCACTCACTCACTCACTCACTCACTCGCTCACTCACTCACTCACTCTCTCACTCACTCAGCTCACTCACTCACTCACTCACTCACTCACTCACTCACACTCACTCACTCACTCATTCATTCACTCACTCACTCACTCACTCACTCACTCACTCACTCACTCACTAACTCACTCACTCACTCACTTACTCACTCATTGACTCACTAACTCACTCACTCACTCACTCACTCACTCACTCACTCACTCACTCACTCTACCTAACTTACCGCCACCACACAGTTCCACACATCAATGGGCACGAACTGACGTTCAGCAAGGTGGAGTACATGATGTTTCAGTCTTTCCACTGCCGATATATAGTCGTTGACTTGATGGGCACTGGATGGAAAATTTTAGTTCCAAAAAACAGTATGCTAAATTTCTTCAAATCAACATATTATTTTCAATGGTTCGATTGACTAACAAAATTGATTCGTTAAAAGTTGACAAGATTAATAGATTTATAGATTTAACTACTGGATGAATGAACAGGCTTTTAAAACTAGAAATAGATATATATATATCTATTTAAGCATGTGCGTCACATTTAGTTTTTTCCTAAGAAATTATTCTGTTTTACAAACCCTTTTATTTTTGGGAAGACAGTTGATAAGTTTGTTGCGGCGACTCTCTCATCGGAAAATAGTTCTTGATCCGCTGAAATTGATGAACAGACGTAAAAAGTTATCTGTCAGAAAAAAACATAAACAAAACGTAGACAACAAAAACAGATATTCTTTCTAAACAGTTATGCATTGATAATTTTACACACAAACCTGCTATCCTGTTCTCAAATCGGATCAGACTTTCACTATCGATTTCTCCCTCCTTTGCCAACCAAGTCATTATTATCAGCCATTTGCTGGCTTCCGTATTCGATCCCATTTTCATATAAAAACTGATCTTACACAGTTAATAACTCGTGTCTTAGACAATTTTTTCTAACTGTAATTTTATTCACTTTTTATTTGTGTGAAATTATTGCGACCGAGAACTGTTATAGTTTTCACTCATTGTCTGGCGCAGAAAACATAATAATGTCATACAATGTACTCTTGTTTACTGTTTAACATGATTTCTCATATTATCTAGACCAAAAATTTCAGCTGCTTTTTCACAAAAACAAATCTTGCATCGTGTGGCTGACATACATAATGTACGCTG
>OZ038443.1:13319882-13324882 GCA_964036265.1 Daptonema setosum
AAACATATATAAAACGTGGACAACAAAAATAGATATTATTTCTAAACAGTTATGCATTGATAATTTTACATACAAACCTTCTATCCTGTTCTCAAATCGGATCAAACTTTCCCTATCGATTTCTCCCTCCTTTGCCAACCAAGTCATTATTATCAGCCATTTGCTGGCTTCCGTATCCAAATCCATTTTTATATAAAAACTGATCTTACACAGTTCACGGTTCGTGTCTTAGACAATTGTTTCGAACTGTAATTTTATTAACTTTTTTTATTTGTCTGAAATTATTGCGACCGAGAACTGTTATAGTTTTCACTCATTGTCTGGCACAGAAAACATAATAATGTCATACAATGTATTCTTGTTTACTGTTTATGATATCTCATATTATCTAGACCAAAAATTTCAGCTGCTTTTTCACAAAAACAAATCTTGCATCGTGTGGCTGACATACATACTGTACGCTGTTTGTTTAGAAACGTGCTTGTAAAAGTGTGCCAGTGTATTTTTTGTGTGTGACAGTAATAGAAACTATTGATTTGCTGCCATGAACATTCTGCGTGCATGAGTCGATTCTAGTTAACATACTGAATGACAGAGTATGTGAATAAATGAAAGAGTTAATTCTAGTAAACATATCGAGTGAGTGAGTGAATTAATGAAAGAGTTGAATCTACATAGTAAACATATTGAGTGAGGGAGTGAATGAATGAAAGAGTTGAATCTAGTAAACATATTGAGTGAGTGAGTCAGTGAATGATTCGAGTCGAGTAAACATATTGAGTGAATGAGTGAATGAATGAGTCAAGTCTATTAAACATACTGAGTAAGTGATTTAGTGAATGAGTCAAATCTAGTAAACATACTGAGTAAGTGAATGAATGAATGAGTCAAGTGTAGTAAACATACTGAGTAAGTGAATGAATGAATGAGTCGAGTCTAGTGAACACACCGAGTAAGTGAATGAATGAATGAGTCGAGCCTAATACTGAGTGAGTGAGTCAGTGAATGAGTCGAGTCGAGTAAACATATTGAGTAAATTAGTGAATGAATGAGTCGAGTCTATTAAACATACATACTGAGTATGTAAGTGATTGAGTGAATGAGTCGAGTCTAGTAAACATATAGCCTATCCAGGGTGTCTTGTTACTCAAAAACGTTTTGGCGCGCAGTTTGAACTCAAATCTGATTTTGGCGCGCTTTCAAAATTTCGAGAAAAAAAGTCTTACTCACATAACATTAAAATAGCATACACCTGATCCTTGCATATGTGAGTAACCGGCGCACAAGATTGAATTTTGATAACAAGAAACCCTGACCAAGCTATACCAACGGAACCAACGTGTCTAGATTTTAATTCCGCCGACGAAACACGTGGTTTCCAAATATTCTCTTTACTTTAAAGCTTTAATAATAATATATATATATATATTTAAGACATTATAATTTTATTCACATTACTAACACGTATGATTTTTTATTATTTTATATACTGAGTAAGTGAATGAATGAAAGAGTCGAGTCTAATACTGAGTGAGTGAGTGAATGAGTTGAGTCTAGTAAACACACTGAGTAACTACTGTATATTAATGAGAGATTCGAGTCTAATACAGAGTGAGTGAGTGAATGAGTTGAGTCTAGTAAACATACTGAGTAAGTGAAATGTTGGTTTGCTTCCATGACTAGAATATCAAGCCAATGTTAAATAAAAAAAGTTTGACTCGAAAAGTTTCCATTCAGTGAATATTTATTAAGAAGTTGAAGATAATCCAATGATAAATAATTAATGAAATAAAAAAGTCGATATCAATTTTGCACACTCATGCGTATGACAAAGTCGATATTTACAAGCTTAGTCAGGGACGAACGAACGGGCGGGCGAGCAAACTATTAAAGGGGAAAACTTTTTCGCAGAAAGAAAAAAAAATTAGGCGAATTTGTGGTGCAGTTGTATGCAAACCGTTAAAATCAATTTGACTCGTTGAATTCCACAAAAAAGAAATGAAAAACTTGATTAATGCCTCACCTTCTCGTCCACTTGTGAGAGTCGATCCCAACTTGATTACAGGCCAACAATACATAACATTAGACCAGATTGCCTGTTGGGCCATTTCAGAATTTGTTGTTTCAAGTACGGTAACATTGAAATTATTTTAGAATTTTGAATTTTTAGTACCATTTTTATCTGAATTATGATTCAGAATAATTTTATTCAACATTGTACTCTTTCTGTGAGTCTAGTGAACAACTAAATTTCCATACATACATATCCTACATATGTACATAGTTACGGGTCGGATATACAGCGATTCTGTTTTTAAGATCTCAAAGTTTCTATTTCTAACTCCTTAAATCTAATTTATGAACTGTTTTTTATGCACGTTTCACAGTGCATTGTTCTCAATTTCAGAAAGTAGAAACCAGGAAGCCCTATGTCAGGACTCTATACATTGACTGCTATAAACAATAATCGCAGTTTCAGGAGAAACCACCCACCCAGTCTAGAAAAATTCTCAAGCTCCTTCTAAAGTTTTTACTTTCGCAATTATTTTGCAACGAGGCATGGACGCTTTTATTCGTAAAAATGACTGGTCCTGAGGTCGAACAAATCAAGAATGAGAAACGAGCCCTTGAAGCCGAGGAAAAAGTCATCCTTTTAACCGGTCAGATTGATGCGGCAAATACCAAGATCGGAGAAGCTGAGAAACGAGCCCACGAAGCTGAGAAACGAGCCCACGAAGCTGAGAAACGAGCCCTTGAGGCTGAGAAGTTAGCCTTTGAAGCTGATAAACAGAAAGAAGAAGCAGAAAATCGGGCTGTGGAAGCACAGGAAAAAGTCATCAATTTAACCGGTCAGATTACTGCAGCAAATTCAAAAGTCGGAGAAGCTGAGACACGAGCCCATGAAGCAAAGAAACGACTCCTTGAAGCTGAGAAACGAACTGTTGAATCTGAGAAACAGAAAGAGGCCGCTGAAAAACGGACTGTGGAAGCTGAGGATGAAGTTTTCAATTTAACCAGTCAGATTGAGGAAGCAAATGCAAAGGTCGAAGAAGCTGAGAAACATAAAAAAGAAGCTCAGGATGAAAGAATAGAAGCCGAGAAAGAATTACAAAACGTTAGAGATCAGGCAGCTATGGACGCAATTTCGGTCGCCAAAAAACATAGAAAAACGGAGAAACTTTTAAAAGCAGCTATAAATCGTATTGAAGAAAATAAATACGAAAACTATGAGTTTCGTATAACAGCTGCTGAGAAACGGATCCTAGGAGCTTATAAACGAGCCAAAGAAGCGGAACTACGGGCGGAACAAGCCGAGGAACGAGAAATTCAATTCATGGAAGCTGAAAAACAAGCGAGAAGCCATGAAAGGGAAGCTCATTGCAAAGCGCTGAAAGCGCAAAATCGGAAAAAGGCTGCTGGAGAACAATTCAATAAGTTCAAAGCAGAAGCCAACGAAGCAGAAAAACGGGCTCAACAAGCAGAAACGGAAGCCAGGGAAGCTAAAAACCGGGCTAACAGAGCAAAATTGCAAGCGGAGGAAACGAGAAAACTAAAGATAGTCGAAGGAGCTGAACGTGGGGACGGAATAGGTGGAAAGCTAGGAAATGAAAGCGGCCACAAAAATAAAGTTCGTTTGTTTTTTTTTCTGTTATAAAACTCGAAAAAAAACTTCTGTTCTGATAAAAATAAATTCAAGATCACCGACACCTTACCTACTAATTCTACAAGACGTTGGAAAGTGGTTGAGTATAAGTTCTGGCTGGCAACACTTGAGTGGCTGGCTAACGGAGGAGTATTGGCCAACGATGCCGCAAAAACATTCCAGATTATGACAGGTCGTGTTTTTATTCATAACTTTATAAGAATGTAGAAAAATTACAGACTTATTATAACACCAATAAGACGTTTTATTCCTACCGGTTCGGATGTCTTTACTACTGACGAACTTTACGCATTTCAGGTGAAGGTCGAAGTCTGAAGATACTGACTGCCTTTCATTGGGAGACGATATTCACGTTGGTAGTTGTTTTACTTTTTTACGGATCAGAATGCCGGAAATTTTCCCAGCAGTTCCTATGTACATACATAACTATTATAGAACTGTTTTTGTTGACATTTGATTTCGACAGTTACATATATCTTTCATATTCGACACGCTCTTTTTACGCATCGGATTTTGGAACGAGCGTTCCTCAGATTCTTCTTTTCTACAGCTAATTAGATTACCTTCGATCCGATTTTTTTATTTTAGTTGTACGATCACTGGGTATATCTCAGCATTGGAGACACTCAAACATCATATGATAAAACTGTCCCAAACTCGTTGCGTGCCGTTGAACATAACTATGAGCCTGACAAAAGTGAGTAGTTTCGGCTAAACGGATAAAAACGTTTCAGCTCACATCATTGTCACATTCAGAAATCTGAGTATGCAAGCACAAACAAAAATATATATCTCAACTAGCTTGACTAGTGCACTACAAAGCTGTTGTCCGACCATTTTTGTTGAAATAAAATAAAATAACAGAACACTCAAATTTGATTCAGATTCCAGATTTTATATACCAGAGACACGTTGACACTTTACAGCCACAACGAGTACCACTTTTGGCTAGCGGTCATTGAATGGTTGGGATGCGAAAACAGGCTGCCGTTATACGTATCCGTTAGAACCTTCAAACGAGTTGCAGGTTGTCGTTGTTGTTGTTGTTGTTGTTGTTGTTGTTGTTGTTGTTGTTGTTGTTGTTGTTGTTGTTGTTGTTGTTGTTGTTGTTGTTGTTGTTGTTGTTGTTGTTGTTGTTGTTGTTGTTGTTGTTGTTGTTGTTGTTGTTGTTGTTGTTGTTGTTGTTGTTGTTGTTGTTGTTGTTGTTGTTGTTGTTGTTGTTGTTGTTTTTGTTTGTTGTTGTTGTTGTTGTTGTTGTTGTTGTTGTTGTTGATAGTTGTTGATTATTGTTGTTGTTTTTCTTTTATAGTTGTTGTTTTTGTTGTTGTTGTTATTG
>OZ038443.1:13329882-13369630 GCA_964036265.1 Daptonema setosum
CGTGAGTTGTAAAACACGTTATTAATAGTGTTATAAATCAAATGGCGTTATGGATTGTATCAATGGCGTTATGAACAGCGAGATCGTTTCACTGTTTTCATTATAATCGCAGGGTTACATCGTGCGTATCGGTGGTGGTAACGACAAACAGGGATTCCCAATGAAGCAGGGTGTGCTCACCAACGGACGTGTTCGACTGCTTCTCGGCAAGGTAAGATCACATGTAAATAGTTGATCAAGCTGAGCGATAGAATTGACTCGATTAGATTTTTCCGACGGAATGTCATTTTAAGTTCGACGATGAGAGGAGTTGAAAAGACTAGACCAGTTGGGCTGAAGCGGTGGTAACACTCCTTCCGTTAGCATATTATATGTGAAACAATGCGGTCAAACCGTCGATTTGGTTCAATTCTGGGGTATGTAATTTTTGGACTTCGAAAGGGCTATTTTCCAAAATGAATCCATTTGTAGCTTTTTTCAGGAAACAGGTTATAATTTAGCCTTTAGGTGACCAAAATTAATGTGTGATTTGCCACCGTCCTACATCACCCTGAGCAACAGGGTGTTTCAGAGTAAAAATAAGTCTTTAAAACCTTCTAAACAGAAAGCAGATCGTGTTCCTATGTAAAAACGGTTGAGAAATACTAAAGATTAACGACTGACTACTACAGTCTATTAGTTTATTTCGACTCCTTTTGTGCAACGATAGGCACGGCACGTTTCACCGTCGAATCGTTGGGTTTATTCAAAAAGCGCAGTCGCGTAAATCAAGTTTCTTTTTTTCTATCGTACAAAATGTCTAGCCTGACACAAACGGATAAAATAATCCATTTTAGACAATACTAGACTAAAACCTACTACACTAGATTATTAGTCTTAGTCTATATAGCCGAAAACTGATTGACTATTTCAGGGTCATTCCTGCTACCGTCAGCGTCGCACGGGTGAGCGCAAGCGAAAGTCGGTTCGTGGCTGCATCGTCGACTCAAACTTGGCTGTGCTCAGTCTGATCATCGTCAAGAAAGGTGGGGTGCTTGTTTCACTCAATACTCATTGCACGAAACGTCGAATAATTTTTTAGAGAACACAGCAGATAGTTTCCGATGATTCTTTGTGTGCTGTACTGTAGAAATCTTTCAAGACATGCTAATACTTATTATCAATAATCGTGGCGTGGTTCATTATATACCCGCCGTTCTGGGAAATGTTAGTCACTAAATGTATTCATGTCCTGTCAGCTCAAATTAGTTTGGGAACGTTTTAACTGAGAGATATATGAAAACCAGATATTTAAAGCGAACAACATACATCACAAGTCGCACTAAACTATGTGTTTTGTATATGTCAAAAACCGATTGGTGCAGTGCAGGCATGCTAGTGCATATCAGAACGCATCGTGTGAACAGTGGTGGGCAGCGAATTTGGCCAAAATGGCGTTACGGTCATACACTTTTTCAAAAATCGGTCTTACGGTCAGGCACCCTCCCGGTTTTCGATTTTGGGGGGGCATGACGGTCAACATTAAATGAAGTCGAATTTTTAACTCAAAAGCATCAGTAATGGGTTGAAATAATGACCGAAATTTCGGCATTTTGAAAGCCGCTGATTTGTATAAGAAACATAACAGAAAATTGACAGACTGAGTGCGCGCGGCGCCGAAATTTTGGCATTTTGAAGCCCGCTGATTTGTATTATAAACTTATTTGAAACCTGACAAACTGAGTGGCGCGTAGCGCCGAAATTTTGGCATTTGAAGCGCGCTGATCTGTATTGGAAACATATCTGAAAACTGACAGGCTGAGTGGCGCACAGCGTTAAAACTTAAGTATTTTGAAGCCCGCCGATTTGTATAAGAAAAGTATCTGGAAACTGACTGGCGCGCAGCGCCGAAATTTTGGCATTTGAAGCCCGCTGATTTGTATTGGAAACATATCTGAAAACTGACAGGCTGAGTGGCGCACAGCGTCGAAACTTAAGCATTTTGAAGCCCGCTGATTCGTATAGGAAACATATCTGAAAACTGCCAGGCTGACTGGCGCGCAGCGCCGAAATTTTAACATTTGAAGTGCGCTGATTTGTATTAGAAACATATCTGAAAACTGGCAGGCTGAGTGGTGCACAGCTCCGAAATCTTAAGCGGGAGTTATACTTCGGCGCACGCGCACGCACTGGGTGCGCCGCGTGCGCCAAAGTGGTTATACTTCCGGCGCACGCGCACCCAGCGCACCAGCCTGCCTGTGCGCCAGCACGCGTGCGCTGCCCCGTTTTGTTCCCGTGCGCTAAAAATCAAAATGATTTGATATTTTCATGCGTGCGCTGTCTAAATAAAATTGAAGAAACTATTTTTTCTACGGAATTTGAGAAAGTTTGTTCGAAAGGTTACTAAACCAACTGGGATAACATGTTTCCATGAAGAAAGAGCTCATTTTTGCAGGTTTGCACCTGAATTTCACAGGTAGGTGAAATGTCGTTTTGGTCCTCTTTCAACGCTGAAAACAATTTTTCGGGGTTGCCAACAATCTAGTTCGACCCAAATTTCTTATTTCAATGTGTTTCCATGAGTTTTTTAGTGCGTGCGCCAGATCACTATTTCAAGAAGTATAATCTCCGAGCGCACGCGCACCTTCTGTAGAAACGGTGCGCTGCGCACGTGCGCCGAAATCGGTGCAGAGCACGCGTGCTCCGTGCGCCGTGCGCTGAAGTATAACTCCCGCTTTAGCATCTGAAGCCCGTTGATTAGTATTGGAAACATAGCTGAAAAGTGACAGGCTGAGTTGCGCCCAGCGCCGAAATTTTTGCATTTTGAAGCCCGCAGATTTGTATCAGAAAGATCTGAAAACTGACAAGTTGAGTGCACAGCATCGAAACTTCAGCATTTAGCCCACTGATTTGTATTAGAAACGTATCTAGTGGCGCGCAGTGTTGGTTGATAATACAGTACTGAGTATATCATCCAGCACCATACATCAATCATCGTATCGTGCATCGAATCGATCCAACGAACACTGATTTTAAAACTTGAAACGTTTTCGACCAATTTTTTTTCGATTTTAAACGTTTCAACCAATTAAAAAAAAATTCAAACGTGAAACGTTTTCGACCAATTTTTGGTCGTTTTTTAGGCGATTTCGTGTAATTTTAGGTCATTTTGACAGTAAATTCTCTCAAGTTTTGACCGTTACGGTCAATGGGTCAATTCTGAAAATCTCTCTTACGGTCGATCGATCAAGGGCACCCTCACGCCCGCCCCTGCTGCCCACCACTGCGTGTGAAACATGTTTGTTGGTATATTAATGCTAATGCTCGGTGTTTCATTGCAGGCGAGGGCGAGATCGAGGGTTTGACGGATAAGCAGGTGCCGCGCCGATTGGGTCCGAAGCGTGCCAGCAAGATCCGCAAGTTGTTTGCATTGACAAAAGCCGATGACGTCAGGCAGTACGTGCTCAAGCGTAAGCTCCCCGAGAAGGAGGGTTAGCTAGTTTGAAATAATATTTCGACCTAAGTAGCTAATTTCGAGATTCCCAAATGACGGCTGTTTGCTGAGCTGACTGTTTTCCGAAAATTGGGTTTGTTACACTTGCTTCGCTCATAGAGAGAAACTTCTGAAAGATAATATAATAGATTTTTTCTGGAAAAAAATTTCTGCCTTTAAAACCGACGAAAAAATTGTTCTAGGTCTGCTAAGAGAATTGTCACTTTACCTTTTGAACGAAAGATGTACTTTTTGGAACCTTATGATGGCTGAATGAGTGACATTTTGACCTCGCGACGGCTGGTCGGCTGAAAATTCCTCCCTTCATGACTCATTTGTTTGCAGGCAAAAAGCCGCAAACCAAGGCGCCCAAGATCCAGCGTCTGATCACGCCCCAGGTGCTGCAGCACAAACGTCACCGAATCGCACTCAAACGCCGTCGGGCCGTGAAACGACGAGAGGAGGCAGCCGCCTACGCCAAGATGTTGCACCAATATCAGCATGTTGGTGTTGTTTTTTCTTGGTAGTCACACCAGACACCATATGAGTATAATGAGAATCGAATGACCGTTTGTTTTCTGCATGGTGTGCTTGAATTTTATTTTTTTTTAGGTTGGCGAGCCCTTCAGAGTGTTTACCCCACTCTGTTTCTTTGTGACATGTAACTGCAATGTTTTTCAATTTGAATGGATTTAAAAAAGTTTTTTGTTAAGAGTGCGTAAATGTGATATTTTATTCCGCATCGCAATGTGATTAATTTGCAGGATAAGGCAGCCGAGCGGGCCGCCCGTCGTCGTTCCAGCCGTTCCAAATCAGAGAACTCACCGAAGACGTCGTTTTCAGAGAAGAAATCGCGTTAAACTAACTTCACGAGCCCCGGAAAGTTTGCTGAAATTCCCACCCAAAATAACCGACAGAAAAGAAAACTTATGTGCGCGATTCTTTGTGATTTTTGCTCGATGGACCGCTGGTTTTACACCAAACACCATTCTGATTGTTGTGGTTGAAAATAACTTAAGTAAAAATTTAAACTCATGCGTTTCAGAAATCACATGAACACAATAATCAGTTTGGCATCAAATATAGAATATTTTCAAATTTGCTGTTGGCTAAAAATATTATTATCCGAGTCGTCCGTGATTTCCACGGCCGATCGGAAGTGATTTTTATTTGTTTATGAAAAATATTGTGTCGATTTCTCTCATTGATTTGTCCGTTACGTTGTTGGCTCGCGTTCTGTTTGCAGATCCGTAAAATTTACACCATATATAAAATCAGAAAAAAAACTATGTACTATTCTGTGAGCTGGTCGGAGTCAAGAGTTGGAAAGTATACAACGCATGGGTTCAATTGGAAAGAACGGTATCCACGCCTCACCATCTATATATTTCTTCATTATTAAAAACTTTCCGGCCAGAATTTTATTTGAATTAACAGACGCTCTAATTATTTCAGAGCTCTAAAAAGTCAATGTAAAATAAAAACAAAAATGACATTTTCTTTCGGAGTCAAACATCGACTGTTTACACGTGCTAACTTTGAAATATATCTTTCTAACAGTGGCGGGTTACCCTCCCCCCCCACCACTTTTCAGGGCGGTCGGGTAGCCTACCACCGCTCCCTAAAACCCGGTATGCACCAAACATCAATTTGGGTGTTGGGGCATGTGCTTCATAGATGCCTGCTTCATTCATGGGAAAATTTGTTTCATAAATGCCGGGAAACCGAAAAACGTTCAACCCTGGATAGTTATCACCTGCTAAGTTTTTCGAATTGGCTTGTACAAACACTTCAATTTGTTCCCCGACGAGTTACAAATTTTCTCATGTAATATATTTATTGTTTTCCAAAATAGTTAACTGCAAAAGTTATTACTGAATAATCGTAATAATGTCATTAGCAACGATATCGCAAGTAAATAATGAAAACGAATATTTATAATATTGAGCACTAATACATACAAATTCGCTAAATCCTATTACTTCATGCCACAAAAATAAATATACAAACAGGATAGGACGAAAACTTAGACTACGGTTTGTTGCCTTTAAGTTCATCTAACGTAATGGGTTTGTCACGCTTGCAGCAGCTTCAGGTTTGATTGATCGTTTGCACTAAATAAAAACATCATCCCATAAAAAAACATAACTTTTAACCTTCAGCTTGCACTGCATAGCATAACTGCTTAGATTCGACAATTATAGATTGCTATTTTCAATTAAAAAAAATCATTTTTTCGCCGCCACTTGCTCCTTGGGAACTTCTTTCTGCAGACTGTCTAGCTTATCGTCCAAGCTATCCGAGATCTTGTCCCAATGACTGAGCAGGTCTTTCTTCATCTCCTCCCGTTTGTTGAAGTAGTAAGGATAAGCCTCCTTTTCCGCGTACGTCCAGCTGTCCACGGTCTGCAAGAAACAACCAATTTTGAAACTATTCATGTTGAAAAGAGAAGAAAAGTTAATCTTTTGACTAAGTTATAGTCAGCATCTTGCTAGTAATTACGTGTATATTCGATAATGTGTAGGCGTATTATCATGTATATGTGCTATAAGTGATATAAATATGAGTGATCATTGGATTCTTGGGGTCTTTATCCATTTGTGACTGGCAAGCGATATCTAATAAAGTCCACCAGTTGTACACGTCGGCTTGTCATCACCTTCCCGCAAACATACACCGCTCAGAAACTGATTGGCGCTCAAGTCAACTTTGGTTCTCTGAAACGTTTGTTTGTGTGTGCGTGGACAGGGTACGTGGCAACGTGTACATCGTGGCTGGTGGCTAATGGCAAAAAAACTGTTCTCTTTCAAACTTTTTTCTGTCAAATTGTGGAGCTGTGTGCTCACAAGTGTAGCTGTGTGCTCACCAAAATTGTGTAGCTGTGTGCTCACCACCAAAATTGTGTAGCTGTGTGCTCACCACCTAAATTGTGTAGCTGTGTGCTCACTTGAACAGTATTTCCAAAATTTGTTTTCTTGTAAGTGCGACTGTGTGTCCACTGTGCGACTTTGTGTTGTGTCCACTTGAAAAATTGATAAGCCACAAGCTCTGAAGTAAATACAAAAATCGCTATGCCAACGACAAATACAAATGGATATCGTCACAATAATTGCATTGTACTGCGTGAATGTCGTCATTTGTTGAGACATTATATAAGCAATGATGTTCAGATTGGTCTGGATTTGTTCGAGTCAATCACTGAAATTTGTAGGCTAACACCGGGTGCAGACGGTATTGTTGTGCCTCATATAGATGAAGGGTACAGGGATCAACAAAAATTGGCCCTCATGTTTGATTATTTATCTGACGTGTATGATGTTGTTGATGAGTTAGAATGGGGTCGTGTTAATCAGGCCAAAAATAAACTGGCAGAGGCAGACCTCACTAACATCTCAGTACAAAGTTTTGAAACAGCAAAGACTGTAGATAACACTCAGGATTCAACGCACGGTGAAGTTGTAGGTAATGTGTATAAATCGGGTAATGTGTCGATGGGTAGTGGTAATGTTGAACCCACACACAATAATGCCAATAAACAACAGGGTTTGGGTAATCCCATAGTGACTAGCACCCCGATCCGTCCGCCGCCTGGACTGGGATACGGTAATGATGTGCAGCAGTCAGGTAACAAAGGTGTATGTGTTACACCAATGGCACATGGTACAGGTTACGGTAATGATAATGGTAAACATGGTGCAACGGGTTACGGTAATGTGACATTTGGTAACGATAATGTTTCACATGTAAATGCACAAAATGTAGGCATTCATTTGTTGATGGAGCAACAACGACAGCAACAAAAAGACATGGCTCAATTGCAATTATTCTCGCAGGTTTATGATAAATTAGATGGCAAGAATGGTGCCAAGTATGAGACCTGGTCAGAAGGTGTCAAGAAACGTCTCTTGTTAACACAAGCAGATGAACAGACCGCATTGTCCCACATTAGGACATGTTTGACAGGTAATGCTTTGCGCATGTATGAGTTCGCAGGTGACAACATCAGGTTGAGTTTGCCTGAAACCTGGCGATTTTTGGAGAATCGATTTGGTGACCAGCGTTGTGCTGCAGTCCGTCACAGTACGTTCTATTCGTGTGACCAGAGACCGAATGAGAGCATACGGCAGTACGTGAGTGAACTGGAATCGAGATGTTTCCTGAACAGAGAGACATATGGGTTCGAAACGGTTATGATGCAGAGACTGAGTCAAGGTCTCATATCACCTAAGCATAAGGAGATGGCGATCGAGTCATTACTCAAGGAGGGAGAGAATCGCCTGGATGATCTGATTAAGAGTGTGGAGGTCAAGGAAAATGCAGCCAAGATACAGAAATGTTTGATGATGGGTACTGAAGGTCATGCGACGAAGAAGCATGAAGCCTTTCATCCTGACGGAGTAAAATCTGTACATGGAATTTTTAACAGCCGAATTCCTGACCGACAGTACAGTCATAGATGGTGTCGTAACTGCAATAACACCTCTCACTACACGAACAAGTGCTGGTATGCTAGAAATGCTACCAAACGCAACAACTACGGTTACGGTAGTCAGGTTAAGTATAAGAAGACCGAGTATGGTAAACAGCAGGCTAAGCAGTTGTATGACAGGGATAAGTTCCGTAAATGTTACCGCTGTTGTAACAAAGGGCACATTGCGATGAACTGCCCAGTGGATGAGAAACAGGTTAAGATTGATGAGTGTTATGACCAGGAGGAACAGGTTATGTCAGTCATGAACACCGAAGAGACGGTTAATGAAATCCCGTCGAATGATTATTTGAAACATCATCCGAATAAGTTTCGTGTTGATAAGAAAAAGACTGCTAAAGTTAAGCATAAGGGTTTGAAGATCAAAAAGGATAGTGCGCCGTACATTCGTGTGAATGGTGTTTCGGTAAAACACAACGAGTACTCCATGGATAGCGGAGCTAACACGAATCTGATTTCGTCGATATTTGCCAAGTCATTAGGCGTAAAAGTGTATAAGTGTGACGATCAGATTTCGACATTTAACGGATCGAAGATTTTCAGTAATTTGGCGTGTACGGTTAGTGTGTCGATAAAAGGTGGTCGTGATGTTATTGAATGTAACATTGTGGATGACATGAAGTATCAGATTTTGATCGGATTTGACACAATGGAACGTTTGGGCATTTATATGATGGGTCCAAATGGTGTACGCTACGTGGGCAACAATAGCTATTCGGACCGAGAATCCGAGGTTATGTGCGCCGTTAGAGCAAAGGCTTGTGAAGACCAGTGTGACATCCTTCTCTAAACAGAAATTGTAAATCTAGTATAGGTATTTGGGTTTCTGATATAATATGTTTATGGACTAAAAAAATTTCAAATAGGGGAGGAATGATCGGACAACAGTGATAATTGCAAACATTCAGTAATAATGCATCTAAACTAACGTTGTCTTATTCCCTATACAAGGTAGTTTTAATCAGTGTTAGTTATTAAAGATTAGTTTCCATTTTAAGTTCAGACAGTATGAGTTAAATGAGAACACATTAATCCTTATTTTATGCAGATTTTATGGTCAAGACAGGTATGGATCGAATAACATGGCAGATGGCAACAATCAAGGCGTGTCGTCAATGTATGGTTCTATGGTCTATGAACCTGAATTTGAATATTTAATGACGATTTTATGCTTTTTAATTGACACTTCCATCTTATTATCTATTATTGTAGGGGAAGAGTCAGCATCTTGCTAGTAATTACGTGTATATTCGATAATGTGTAGGCGTATTATCATGTATATGTGCTATAAGTGATATAAATATGAGTGATCATTGGATTCTTGGGGTCTTTATCCATTTGTGAGTGGCAAGCGATATCTAATAAAGTCAACCAGTGTGTACACGTCGGCTCGTCATCACCTACCCCGCAAACATACACCGCTCGAAAAAATTTACCAGGCAGATAGCTCATAATCAGTCACTAACACTATCAGAAGGAAGGGGACAACGCTCCCAGGCAATGCCGTACGGAGTAGACGGATCTGAAAACAAAATTCACATTGTTAAATCAGTATTATTACCGTTCAGTACGATAGAGTTTAAATTTCACCACACGCTTAAAAACCTTCTCGGTAGCGAAAAAGGTTGCCACTGAACATTTATACATTATTAGTACTTAGTAGTTGGATCGGCAAAGCACAACCAACATGCCATGGGTTGAGGATGGTGTTTTTCCCAGAGCTCCTTGCATCCCTTGGCCAACAGTTCGCGCGATACACGCAGATCCTTTTCGCTCTTTGTCTCGTCGAAACGGGCGCGGACCACCACCTTGTGGAAGCGAATGTCCAACCTTAAAACATCAACAAACTAATCTAATCTTTAATTGCTCGAACAACAGTGCACTTCAGAGTAGGGCAAATAAAACCATTGGGTCTCTCATAATCTTCACTTTTGGGCACTTCCGCTTGGAGCGGGCTCTAGGAATCTTTGGACACAGTAAAACTGTGATACATTTTTCCGTGACTTCGCTGAGTGAGTGAGTGAATAATGTGTCAATACGTGGGTTTTTCTGAAAATAAATAGTATATGTGGGCCAAACGTCTTTTTCCGTCCGACGTCAACCATTCAACCGTCCAACCGATCGTTTTTACTTTGAAACATGCGGTATTTCATTGTTTAGGCAATAAAACATTATTTAGGCATAAGCATTACGGTATCACCGGTTAGTTTGACCGGCATACCAATCCAATACAGTAACTAACGGATTCCAATAGTAGTTATCGACCTCACGCATGGAGCGTTTGAATAGACGCAGCACCTTCTGACGGTGGGACAACGCCTTGGTGAACATCCATGACGGAGAATCCATGGCGCCTGCAATAATATTACCAATTTTTGTTAGGCGCTATTCATACTTATTTTGCGATTTTCTGATCGCAAAATCGCAAACCCAGATTGGGAAATGATTTTTTTCACTCGAAAACGAATGGAATTGAGCTAAAAATACCATTTTCTTGTTCAGTTCAACTTCCTCTATCGATTAGAATCAAAAGAATTTGAAAAAGATAAAGTTTTGACTTTTTGCGATTTCCTGCGATTTTCTGCGATACACGCGCGAGACTCGCGCGTGAATCGCAGAAAATCGCAAAATAAGTATGAATAGCGCCTTAATGTGAGTGTCTATTTTATTTTTCTATAAAAATTAGAAAAAACAAAGCAAAATAAAAATAAACTAAAAACAGAAACAGCAAAAAGTATTTTGTAACACTTTTTTGTGTATAACTGAACATAACGAAAGTCTTTTTTTGTTTTCATATTTACTAATGTACATAAATATATGTAGATAGGCTATACATTACTGAGACGTACAAATGAGATGACAGGAAGGTGCGCTCTGCAGGTTCTTGCGGCTTATAGCTTAGTAGTCTGTCCAACTATATGTCAAAATTACTGAGTGGTTGGCTGAGTCATAACAAGCGTGCACGACAAGACAATTTTAGGAGAGGCAACAAAACTATCGTTGGTGGTGCACAACATCCAGTTTTTTGTGTGCAAAGTGCATAACAGATTTATTTATATTTGGCTACCAATTACGATTTTTCCTGTGCACTAAAATTAGAGAAAAAATATGCTACTGTATTCTGGCAAGTACACTTTAGCCGCATCGATTGATTAATCCTGATCAACTTCCTGTTATGCAGGAATTTGGTGCTTTTTTTAATTGGTGCACAGAAAAAAACTTTATGGCGTTTATGCTGGGCTGGTGCACATATGACAAGCATCATGTGGGCTTGGGCATGTAGCGCTTAGCAATCGAAAGTCGAACCATATTTTTGTCGAAAATGACTTTTCAATTTTTTTGCAGTTTGTTTCGCTTTTTTCTCATAATTTTAATCAAGACAACGTTCATCAGCTGCAACAGCAAGAGTTAACGGGGGTTAGAAAAAATTCTGCGAACCACAATTTTTACAGGGTTTTGTAAATTTGCCTCATTTACATAGTTTTCACTGGAATAACTCGTCGGCGACAAGTTTCTTTTAACAAACGTGACATTAAATATTACACTGAGTAAACTTTGCCACTATCAACGGGGCTCGCCTCGTGAGCTTGAATCTTGGACATTTATTACCTGGATTTTTTCTACAATTAACAACAACAACAACAACAACAACAACAACAACAACAACAACAACAACAACAAAAGCAACGACTATAACAGAAAAACAACAATCAACAACAACAACAACAACAACAACAACAACAACAACAACAACAACAACAACAACAACAACAACAACAACAACAACAACAACAACAACAACAACAACAACAACAACAACAATGACAACAACAACAACAACAACAACAACAACAACAACAACAACAACAACAACAACAACAACAACAACAACATGAACAATGACAATAACAACAACAACAAAAACAACAACTATAAAAGAAAAACAACAACAACAATCAACAACTATCAACAACAACAACAACAACAACAACAACAACAACAACAACAACAACAACAACAACAACAACAACAACAACAACAACAACAACAATGACAATAACAACAATAACAATAACAACCATTACAAGAAAAAGGTCATCAACTCAACAGCATAGATCTTTGATAACAATCGAAACACAACGGTACAAAAAAACAATTACAACTGTCGATGAAGTTTTCGTCGATGTTTTTTTTTTATATTGCAAGAGTTTTCCAGACAGACTTTTGCGGACCCATGTCTGGTTTTCATGTTCATGCATGCATTCGGGAATTTTCAGGCGCATAAATTCAATTAATCAACCGATCAAAAATACTATTTTAGTTGAATGTTGCAGGTAAACAATAAGACTTAGTCGACTAATAAGAAGAAATTGATTTACCTGTGAGACACCCCCGTTAATCGGGTCGGGAGGAGTTGAAGAAATTTGAAGAACCGTATTATCTTCAATATTAATATAAAGTATCTGTATCTGTATCTAAAAAATTTTTAGATACCATTTTTTTGTATCCAAAAATATATTTTGGTATCCAAAAAATTGTATCTGTTTAATAAAAAGTATCCAAAAAAGCTTCGCCGAAAATCGGTAACGTGTATAGGATAGTCATTTTTTTCGGTGAACGAATTAATAAAAAGTATCTGTATCTGAAATTTTAGCATATTTTCAGATACTTTATATTAATTAAACAAAATGTTTCAATTTTGTCGAAGTATCCAAAAAATTAATTTGTATGGGGGAATTAATAAAATGTATCTGTATCTAAACATAGTTTAAATGATGTGCAGGTGTTACGACAATTACGGTAAGGGATTTTAATTTAAAAAACGTTACGGTAAATTACGGAAAATTACGTCGGTAAATCTATGTTCCGGAATGTCAAAAATAATGTAGGAATGATTATTGATTTAATTGTTAATTAATTTCGTACCAGCGGAGCGGAACTGTTAAAAGCGCATCGTTCATTTGCGGAACTATATTAGCGGAACTGTTCGCATCGGAACCGTTAAGTGGGGATCCATACCCAGCGGAATTGTTATAAGCGGATCCGTAAAAATCGAATTTTCATGACCGGATCGTTTTTTAGCGGAACTGTACCCAGCGGATTTTTTCATTTCCGGATATTTCAAAGTATAAAATCGGAAGTATAAAAATCGGAAGTGTTAAAATCGGAAACGTCAAAAGCGGAACTTTAAAAAGCGAAACCGTCAAAAGCGGAACTGTTATAAAAGCGCCCTTCATGAGTGGAAAACCACGCTGGACACCTCCGCTTCGCGGTGCTAACGGTCCAAGGCGGGGGCATAAAACTTAGGTTTCAGTGTAGGCTTAGGCTTAGGCTTAGCCTTTGGAGAAGGGCTCGGGCGCTACGCGCCCAAGCCCTTCCCAAACTCTAAGCCTAATCCTAAGCCTAAACTTAAAACTAACTCTTAGCCTCATACTCGGCGATCTCGCTTAGAACGAACAGTCTGTGCTAATGACTAAGCCGAAGCCGAATAAACAAGGAAATAGGGCCTTCAGATGTTAATAGCAAAAAATATTAACTTCACCGAGTTCCGCAAAACCAATTTCCGGAATTTAAGGTTCCGCTGTCGTAAGTTCCGCTGAAAACACATCCGCAAAGAACGGTTCCGGAAACAAAATATCCGCAAATAAACTTCCGCTGGCAAGACTTCCGCTTTTAATAAATCCGATTTTAACAGTTCCGATGAAAAAAATCCGATCCATACAGTTCCGCTAACAAACAATCCGCACATAACAGTTCCGGAGAAAAGACTTCCGCTAATAAACTTCCGCAAACGAACGATCCCTATTATACAGTCCCGTAGATATGGGTACACCTCTCTTCAGTCAGTCACGTGACTCAATAATGTATCCAAAAAATTTTGTATACCTTATATAGAAAAAACTGTATCCAATTATTTATAGATACTTTATATAGCTATATGTATCTAATAACACAATAACACTTTCTGGATACACCGTTTTGGATACAAGTTTTAAAGTTTTTGGATACGGATACCGATACATTATATTAATTCTGGCTGGTTTTTGGATACATTTTTTTTGGATACGGATACATTATATGAATACTGATTATCTTCTCACAATGCGACTCTTTCGAACGCTGGTTGTGTTAACCAGTTGTATATCGGTGTTAATTAGCGCCGAAATTGTGGCAAAATCTCAAGTTGCCTCTGTGGAAGATGGGATCCGGTTACGGACGGGTGACGGACCGGACGATTCGATTGACATCGACTTGGAAAATGTGAAGAAAGATTTGAAGGATGGTTCGGCAGGACCGAACGTGAATTCGGAGCGTTATCTGACGATGGTTGAGTTGCCTCATGTAACGCCGCATACTTACAGCGAAGAAGAGCTGGCCGGTATTGGTTCGTCAATTTTCATATAAAAAAATATAAATTTTTTTTGTATTTTGCAACACGAATGACTTGTTCTAGCTATAAGGTATAAACGGGGTTATACTGTTCCTAGACATTTTAAATTGTTATTAAGCGAATTGTGTTTGCAGTTGACTCGTTGGCCGAAGGTGAAGTGCTCTGCAATTGTACGGAGGAGACGTCGCGTCAGTGCGGCATTGGACGATTCCAAAACATTTGTCGAACGCGCGGTGGATGTTCAGCCAACGTCGGTGTTCGTCCGGAAAAAATAGATGGCGTCTCGCCGTATCTGTTTGGATTATCGTTGGTTTTAGATTGTTAACGATGATTTGCATTGTGTCATGTCAAGTATAAGTACGTAAGTACACCTTCTATCGCTTGTTCAAGGTGTTTCGTTAACAAGTTTACGTTTCATACACACATATGCATCGTGCGCTTAAAACTTTTATGGTAACCAGAAACCAAATATATATTTTCTTATACATTTTCAGTAGTTAGTGTTGGTCGAAAAATGATGTTATGATATAAAATACTTTTATTTGTTTAAACCATTTGTTTTCACGGTTGTAGTTGTCTAACCGAGCCGAACTACTCGCCGCGTTCACGTCCGTTCATGTGCCATGTTGCCGATGCCAATCGTCATGTCATGGACATCCAGTGTTGTCATGATTCCAATTTCTGCAACGGACGCGTTCGGGTCGGTCACAGTTTACATATCATCAGTTAATTCATCAATGATTTTGTTGGTCATTTTCATGTTTTCAACCCCATTCGCCGCGGGATTGCAAAGAATTTTTTTATTCAAAAACTGGTAAGTGATCATTTTACAAAATCATTCAGTATTTGAATATTGATATTGAATGCATACATATACATAAGTTCAGCACTAACACACATAATAATAGTTAATCATGTTTCGTTTCAGTTCACCCTGACTGCCCCTCCGACAACTCAGGCCCCGCCAGTTAAAACCAATGAACACTGGACGTACATTCTGGTCGTGCTGTTGTTTGTTTTGTTTATGGTGTTGCTCGTGGCATCATATTTTGTGATTCGTCGACTGCGGATGCTGAAAATTCCGGATGAAAAGTGAGTTGAACGAAGTCTGTCGACCTTTTATTACTCTCGTATTATATGCACTCCTGTATATAATGATATGCATATTTTCAGGGAACCGTTCCTTCTGGAAGAGGAAAAGAATCGAATGGACAATCTGAAAGTTTTGCAGAATCTGTTGGCTGAGGCAGCCGGAGAATACACAAACTCGGGGTCGGGCTCAGGTGTGTTACTGACTTGATGAGCGAGGGATTAGATGAAGTAGAGATATGATTGAGTACGTAATCAAATGAAAAACAAAACCATTAAGTAGATAACTTTTTTATCTGAATGACTAATGAGTCTTTTCTTCAATGAGTTTCATTCTCACGTGTTGTAATTTTTTTGCAAGTTTTGCTGCAGGTCTGCCCGTGCTCGTACAACGTACCATTGCCCGTCAAATTGAGCTGCAGGGCAAACACCCCATCGGCACGGGACGCTTTGGAGAGGTGAGTGAGCCTAGAACTATATTAATGATGGCTGATTTAGTTGCTTTCATCTTAGTGATGAAAAGACAAAAAAACTAATATTTTTAAGACAACTTTGTTTATTTTTATACCTGTCGGACAGTGCCAAATGTTTTTAAAAAACTTTTTTGTAGAAAAATCAAGTGATGTCCGATCTGTTTACATTTTAGTTCAGTTATGTTTGTAGTAGCTGTCATCGTCTAAAGTGTCGGTTTCCAACCGTACGAAGATAGCTGATATGTTTGTATAATAAGTCATTTAATCGCATATTTAAATGATTGTAATAATGTTGCAGGTTTGGCTCGGTCTGTGGAAGGGCGAAAAGGTGGCCGTCAAGATCTTCCACTCGTTTGAGGAGAAATCATGGTTCCGTGAAGTCGAGATCTACCAAACCAACATGCTGCGCCACTCAAACATTGTCGGATTCATTGCATCCGATAACAAGGGTGCGTGTTTCTTACTTTTCTTGTATACTTTGTGAAATTGTCTGTCATGTGTTGTAGGTGTAGTTGTTTGCTATATAATCAGAAAAAGTTTCGGGTTGGGTGTATAACTTCTCTTCGCAAATAAAAGTAAACGCAAAAGGTACTCGTGTTGCGTGTAGATGACTCTGCCCGGACATGTAGTAACCTTAGTGAATTTTATACTTGCTTCTTACCTATCAGGATCAGTTCTCTAGTTCTAAAATGTTTCACATGTGCATATGGTCACCCACACTCAACAAATATTATCAATAAATTAGCTCTAGTTGGAGAGAAAAGCATTAACTCTACATTGCACAATCAGCAGACATGAGAAGGGAGAATTTTCTAGCGGTGATTTTGCAGCCAATTTCAACCCCCTTTTTTGCAAGTTGACTGAGCCTAGAAACCCCTTTTTTACATGTTTTTCTGGGTCACTGAAAAGGTTTCTAATAATCATGTCTAGTGTTCTCTTAGTGTTAAAAGCGCGTAGAACAGTTATTATGTGTTCTAATCGTCATAATAGCGTGAAATTCAAAAGTTTTGTTCCCACTTTTTGTGTGAGTTACGTTTTTTAAGTCCAAAAATGGATGGCTCAGCGCCGAAAATTAGACATTTCCAGACCTACTAAGTTGTATTAGAGACGTATCTTGGAAGCGCATAAACAAGAGGCGCATAGCGCCGAAACTCCAACGTTTTCAGTTCTATTTCCTCGTATTGGATGCTCCCCAGGAACTCATTTAAAATAAAGCTGAATGTCTGACGTTTTTAGCGATAGCGTCGCAGCTTTGTCCTTGATTGAATCATGTTTAAACAAAAAGCCGAGAATGGATGGCGCACAGCGCCAAAATTTTGACGTTTCCAGCTTTGCTTCTTTGTATTGCAGACGTGTCTTGAAGGCCCGAAAACTGATTGATAGTGGCGCCGAAATTTTTTAGTTTTCAGCTTTATTGCTTTGTTTTTGCCTCATGATTTAAAAACCTGAATATCGATTTCACTTGGCGCCAAAAATTTTTAATTTCCAGCCTTACTTATTTGCATTGAGGACGTACAAATCTGTGAAGCGCATGAACTGATGGCTCGTAGCGCCGAATTTTTTTATGCTTTCAGTACAATTGCTCTGTATGTGTTACGTATCTTGAACACTCAAGAACTGATTTAAGTGGCGCCGAAACGTTTTTCAGCATTACAGATCGGTCTTATAATCATGATTTGAAAGCGCGAGGATCGATGGCGCGTAGTGCTAAAATTTTGACGTTTCCAGACCTGATTTTTCGCATTGGGAAACGTATCTTGCAAGCAAATAAACGAATCAACTTGCAAAAAAGGTATCATTTCTTGACCCTATTTGCAAAAAAGGTATCACTTCTTGACCCAACTTGCAAAAAAGGTATAATTTTTAGAGCCAACTTGCAAAAAGGTACAAATTTTAGAGCCAAATTGCAAAAAAGGTATCATTTTTTTTTACCTTACTTGCAAAAAAGTATCATTTCTCTACCCAACTTGCAAAAAGGTATCACTTCATGACCCAACTTGCAAAAAAGGCATAAATTTTAGGGCCAACTTGAAAAAAAGGTATCATTTCTTGACCGTACTTGCAAAAAGGTATCATTTATTTACCCAACTTGAAAAAATGTATAATTTTTAGAGCCAACTTGCAAAAAAGGTATCATACCTCGAGACAACTTGCAAAAAAGGTATCACTTCATGACCCAACTTGCAAAAAAGGCATGAATTTTGGAGCCAACTTGCAAAAAAAGGTATCATTTCTTGACCCTACTTGCCAAAAAGGTATCATTTCTTGACCCTACTTGCAAAAAAGGTATCATTTCTTGACCCAACTTGCAAGAAGGTATAATTTTTATAGCCAACTTGCAAAAAAGGTATCATACCTCGAGCCAACTTGCAAAAAAGGTATCATTTCTTGACCCTACTTGCAAAAAAGGTATCATTTCTCAACCCAACTTGCAAAAAATGTATAACTTTTAGAGCCAACTTGCAAAAAAGGTATCATTTCTTGACCCTACTTGCAAAAAGGTATCATTTCTCAACCCAACTTGCAAAAAAGGTACCATTTCTTGACCCTACTTGCAAAAAAGGTATCATTTCTTGACCCAACTTGCAAAAAGGTATAATTTTTAAAGCAAACTTGCAAAAAAGGTATCATACCTCGAGCCAACTTGCAAAAAAGGTATCATTTCTTGACCCTACTTGCAAAAAAGGTATCATTTCTCAACCCAACTTGCAAAAAATGTATAACTTTTAGAGCCAACTTGCAAAAAAGGTATCATTTCTTGACCCTACTTGCAAAAAGGTATCATTTCTCAACCCAACTTGCAAAAAAGGTACCATTTCTTGACCCTACTTGCAAAAAAGGTATCATTTCTTGACCCAACTTGCAAAAAGGTATAATTTTTAGAGCAAACTTGCAAAAAAGGTATCATACCTCGAGCCAACTTGCAAAAAAGGTATCATTTCTCGACCCAACTTGCAAAAAAGGTATCATTTCCCGACCCAACTTGCAAAAAAGGTATCGTTTGACCATTGTATATTACTCACACCATTGAAAAAGGTAGTTTTTAACGTTTTATCGTGAATAAATTTTAGCCACTCGGTGACCCCCTTTTTTACATTTCAACGTATTATTTTTTTCTGTCACCGCTAGACCATTTCTAGCGGTGATTCAGGATGCCTAGCGGTGACAAAATCACCGCTACACCGCTAGCTTCTCATGTCTGACAATCAGTCACACATTTCGTCAGCAATCTATATGAAACCTCAATTGACGAACTGACCAAAAATTTGCTGTTGTTTTGCTCATATCATATTAAATTGATTATGATTATTGTAGACACGGGCGTGTATACGCAACTGTGGCTGGTGACCGAATACCACAAGAACGGGTCGTTGTACGACTACCTGATGGACAGTACGATCACCGTGAACACCCTCGTCAGGATGGTCGAGTCCGTTGCTGCGGGACTCGCCTTCCTGCATTCCGAGATCGAAGGCACTCACTGTTCGTTATGCAAATATACAGCATTTTTAATATTACATAAACAAACATTAATGTAAAAAAACATAGAGTTATAATATAATTCATATAACACTTTCATGTTTGATTAACAACTAACCGCGATCAAAAACTAGCCAGTTAATTTGCGTTTGTGCAGGCGAAATGGCATGCATTAAATTCATTGGTCATTCCAATCGTGGTCAAATGTTATTACGAATGTCAATTGACATGTGTTTTATATTATTATACTTTTCTATTTGCTGAAGCTGACTGAAATGATTTCTGTTTAACAGGCAAACCAGCGATTGCGCATCGTGATCTGAAGAGCAAGAACATTTTGGTCAAGTCGGATCTGTCATGCTGTATTGCCGATTTGGGCATGGCCGTCCGTTACACCAACCAGTTAGTGTTGTTATTTTGTTGTACGTGTTGTTGCTCCTGTACTGTTGTTGTTGTTGTTGCTCTTGTTGTTGTCGTAGGTGTTATTGTTGTTTTTGTTGTCGTTAACACTGGTAGTAAAGTTCAATAATCAACGGATTTCAGAGTACTAGAGCTGCCATCGGGCAGTCGTGTCGGCACTCGTCGTTACCTGGCACCCGAGGTGTTGGACGGTAGTCTGCAGGAGCAACAGTTCGACGCCTACCGACGGGCCGATGTCTACTCGTTTGGTCTGGTCATGTGGGAGATGATGAGGCGTACTGACGTTAATGGTTCGGATCTGACTGTAATTAATGGTTTATGCCAATGAATGGCATACTATTACATTTACTAATCTGTGATACGGCGGTACTATTGGTTTGACGAGAAATTGATGACCGAAGACGACGGACCGGAACAATGAAAATAACTAAGCTAAGCTAAACAAAAACAACTAAGCTCAACAAGCATTATATAATTATTTATTGAGGTCAATTTTTATGGCTTTTCGTGTTCATACGATTTTTTTCGCAATGATTGCTTTTCGGATGCTTTTCATAAAAGCTTAGGATACTTAAATGGTGAGGTTTTGCAGGCAAAGTGTTCGAATACGACCTGCCCTACTTTGAGCACGTGGGCATCGATCCGAGTCAAGAGGAGATGCTGGCCGTCGTTGTCGAACAGAAAATACGTCCGACCGTTGATAGCGCTTGGCTCACTCATCCCGTTCGTTTTATGTCGAATTTATCAATATTCGCTAAGTTAGCTGGAAATTTCGTTGAGTAATATGACGGTCTTGTATCACGAAGTTTAACCAGTTTCCAGGGATAATAACTGACTTTTAGATTTTTTAAACCATATTTTTAGAAATTTACTGTTAGTAGTAGTATATTCCTTTCACTTGTTAGTAATAAATTTTTAAAGTTCGAACTGCTAAGTTTGCTTCATTTGAATGGACATTGTTTTTCAAATAACAATTTTCAGACAGTGAACGCCATTTGCGATGTGATGGCCGAATGCTGGCGAATGAACCCGACGGCGCGGCTGACGGCGCTGCGAGTGCGCAAAACGGTTTTGCAAATCGAACAAAAGCTGGCGGAAGCCGAGGCCAATCCACATCTGCGATCGTCGGCTAATCCCACCCAGTACTCAAATAATATGGTCGTGTGAAGATGAAATAAAATCGACACGTCGCGTTATTTATATTTCTCAGTAATCATGTCCACGTTTATTCAAGCTCATAATGCTTCACATTTGTCATGCATGACTGACGAAGAACTGGCCATGTTTTTCAAGTTTTCGAGGCGGAGAGGAACTTCAACGACAACGATAGTATCGTTAGTATAGAGAATCCGATGTCTCTTCAAATGACTATGCCTGAGTATTTTGTTGTCGCGAGATAGTTGTTAGTCGTTTTTGAGTGACTTCGTTTTCGTTTTCCACCACGTTCTACAATATTGTTTTATAATTTATGTCATGTTAACTCAATTCTTATATTCTATATTTTGTGATCCTAACCCGGTGTGTTTATTTCTATGTCTGTTGTTTTGTTATGAACTTCTCATTCAGACCTTTTTTTTTACTTTATCCGTTACCAGTTCCCTAACGTTAGTTATGTATCCCGCACAAGAGTGGAGTGGAACCAATTTGACAACAATCCATTTGTAATTTTACAAGTCACATTGGATAAATCACTCTCCCACAGCATTATTCTTGCTCGTTATATGACATTTTTCGTATTAACTATTTGTTAAAGGACTTGAATTAAATCTATTCATAATTTTTTTGCATTAGCTGAAGTTGTGTTAATAACTTTAACTTACGAAATGCGCATTTTTCCATGACGTATCCTAAATTTTAGGTAATTTCAAACGAAACGCCTGAAAAAAACGAGGAGAACGGGAAACTTGCTGTATTCAAATGTATAATTGTATTATATTCATTGTTCTTCTCTTGATTTTGCCATCATTACGGTACAACCTGATGTTTATTTCGTTTCATTAACACATCTTTTCTTGTTTCATAGAAATGTCAATTAGTTTTCTGTTTTCATAAACTGATATGTTAAAATATGTCGACGAAAAGAACATACATGAGTGAGTTTAACTATTTGTTAATGATTAATCTTTTTTATAATAAGTTTAGTCTACCATATTTTTACTCCCTCACGACGACGACTTTACTTTAATATTCACTGTATTTATCTCTTATGCTTCTGACATCTAATGTCTATTCTGAGTGGATGTATGAAATGACAAATCGAAAACATTTAGTAGAACAAGAGAAATAAAGAAGTAAAATGAAAAAAATATTTCTTTTCAAACTTGTGTGGGCAAGGGTAGGTCATTTTCTATGTCACTCATCATTTACTCGATTTCGCGAACCGGCAGAAAGATTTCAGTTCAAAAAGATGTTGCAAGTAATTTATCACAAAATTCTGCATTATCCACTGAGTGTATTATAAAAGTGTTTTTTTTATCTCGCCGCTTGACTTGCTGGAATATTGTTTGTTTCGCTCGTGTATTTTTATAGTTTATCCTTTCCTTGTTCGATGTTCTAGGCTCCTTGTATGTGTAGTATCCTGTCTAAATAAATTTCAAGTACTAAGTTACTGTAAAATAACCCTGACCCTGAGTATAATGTTGTTCCTCATGTGTAACAGTGGTTCACAAAGTTTATCTATATTTCTATACCTTGTGTGTTGAGTATAGGTTATGATTTTTGCTGGTTCACAAATTGAACCGTGTTGGAGCGAAAGAGTAAAGTGAAGGAAAGCTGATTCCACGCTCAAGGTACATACGAAATTATATAGAAATATTTTTTAAAGGTGTATGTAAGAGAAAAATGTTTTTTTCTCAATTGTATATTTCATTTTTCGCATATATTTTAGCTGAAAAGCTTTTAGTATAATCGTCAGTTATTCATACCTCTGTTTCTGACATTTGTTTTATTGTTTTAAGGCAGTTCATTCATCTTTTATTGTCTCTCAGATTCTATCTTTCTGGAATGTTTGCTAAAGAAAAATGCCCTAGAAAATGGGAAAGAAAATTTCCCCTTCAATATTCATGTCACATTTTTGCAAGTATGTCGATTGGGGAAAGAGAACGATTGAAAAGATGCAAGTAATTGGGAATGAAACATTGTTGCATGTACTGTAAGCGCCCATTAAAGATATAACATACTCTAATTGTGTTATTGTCGTGCAAATTTCAGTTTTTCTACAAGAATTTAATTCGATTTATAACATTACCATTGTTCGCAAAATATATATGATCGGGAAACTTCGTTGGTCAGTTCAGCGAAACTTTCTTAATTTTTCATATTTTGTCATGAGTATAACTATTGTAGTTCTTGATACTACCAACGTAAAGTCTTGTTGCATAGTTGAAAGTCATGCTCTGTTAACCTTTACAGTTTCATAAAAAAATCTACCACAAACAACATTGAATTTCTTAGTTTAAAAAAACGTGAAGGAATCACCCGAATTATTATTATTTTAATAGTTAATATAACTATTGTTTGATGTTTAGTGGTAATGCTGGTAACTAAAACTTATTACTCATTGGAATCTTACTTCTGTAATTAAAATGGCTTCTATACTTCTATAATCCGTTTTGAGCGGATTATAGGCATGTTTAGAAAATTATAGATCATATGAGGGTTCTGCTCTAACAATACTACAATATTATTCGCTTCTAAAAATATTACACAAAAAACTACTAGTGGTTCATATTCATAGTTCAAACTGATTGTGTATGATCTGCTTATTGAGTAAAGGACAGGCCCCGTATATGAGAAAATCTGATACCGTTTCATTCGTATGTGTTTTATTATTATTATGCTATTGTCTCTGAAAATAATAAAATATCGTGTTTATATTGATTCGGTGTATGGTTTTTGTTCACGTAAATTCAATCTAAATTCAATTTGTAATTAATAGAAGTTTGTTAAAACGTTCTTTCTTTATTTATCAGCTTTTGCTTGCCCGATTTCAGTCTCCAACTAAAAGCAATCGAGCAATTTTTATCCAGTCTGTGTGCAAATGGGAAACGTTTACAAAACACCAAAAGATAGCTCGCGTTTGTTCGCAGCCTCACAATCAAGAAGTACCGAATCATCGAATAATGGTGCTGGCAACTGTGGTTTCAAAGGTTCACTGACATGTCATGTACGTAATTCTACAAGCAATAATATGCAAAAGCGACGCATATTCTGACGTATTGTGGAAGGTATCGAAAGGTAATTTAATTATTTTGCGATTGGCATGACCAGGGCTACATTATGACCCGAGTTGGCGCATCGATTAATCATCAATGTAAGCACTAATGACTGGGTGGTTAATACAATAATGTCACTGCAAAATGTGTCGTTTTTGAGTGGATGAAACAAAAGAGTGCTCTGATGTGGCAGCGCATTCACAAGGAGTCTCTGCCCGATGGAGAGTACAATTTTGAAAGCCTAAATTGTAAATGGTTGAAAAATTATATGTTCATTTTTCATTGAATTTTTTCATAATAAGATAAGTTTTACAAATATGCCCAGATGTACAGGGAAGAAGAAATGTGTTAAGCCAGTTAAATCCTTGATTGAGTTCGGCGTCTTAAAATGGCCTGGAATTGTCGAAAAGGTGATTCAAAGTTTGTAACTAAATTCTGTATAGTAACCGGCATGGCCATCATTGACGGCTCATTATCGTTGTCTCGCGCAGTAATGTATTGATTGCCTGCAGATCATGGACCAATCCAGTAGATTAGCACATGCATGCGGGTTACGGTTCGTTTGAAATGGGCACCATTAGCCGAGTTGGACGGTCCATAGAGTGGAAACGGACCACCTATGATAAATGTATTGTATGTACCTAACACCAGTGATGGATATTCAGTGCATTCCTACTGTAACCCTTTTTATTATAAAATTCAAAATTATATTCAAAAAATAATTATAATTATTCATTGACATAAACTGACATAATAAGTAAATTGAGGATGGCGGTTCGATGAAATTTACTTTTGTATTATACATGATTAACGTATACGTAGAAGTCTAATAGCCTATACTATAATACTATTCAGTTCTTTTCAGTTTTCCTACTCAAACAAAGTGAATAAGTTTCATAGAAACCCAAATTTTCTCTTCTAATCGTAAGTGACCTGATTTTTTAGTCCCACAAAGTTTTCAAGCAAGATTTTCTAAAACATTTTTTTGAAATAGTCCCGTTAGACGTGATCGAAAAGATTGTTATACTATTTTAAATTGTGAAATCAACAGTTATAAGAAAATAAGCGCCGTGAAATTTGTCATACCGAAAATGTTTTTTTTTTATTTTGAAATTTTCAAATTAGAAAAAACGGACGAATTTCCTAACTTGACCATGCCAAGAGTTATGATAATCGGATCTTACCAAAAACTTCAGAATTGTTAAGTTGATTTGCTGTTATTAGAATGCTTCTTACCACATGAAATCTGTTGATGCATGAAAAATTTATAAACGGTCAAAAACGTGTCGTTTTTTGGCCAATTTGTACAAGACCACTACCATCAGTACTAGAATAAGATTTGCCGTTCCAGCAGTACCTTGTTATTCTGAAATATCATAAGTGAAAATGCGTTTCAGGTTAAATTCTATTACAAAAACCGTTTTTTTCTGACTCACGCAGGCAACATTCCACTTGGCCAACATGTTGACAACGACTGCCTTATTGTTGACTGTTTCAGCTGGTTATAATTTTATCTAACACTCTCAATGAGGTAGGATTATAAATCTCCAGACTTGCGAACCTAATTAATCAACCAACTAACTAAGTAACTAACTAAGTAACTAACTAACCAACTAACTAACTAACTAACTAACTAACTAACTAACTAACTAACTAACTAACTAACTAACTAACTAACTAACTAACTAACTAACTAACTAAGACTGTTCCATGCATACATGTGGATTGGAACCAGGCACGCAACTTTTTCGGTCTGCTTTTAATCACACGGAATATGAAAAAATAACTACTTAGAATAATCGTAATAGCTGGAATGTTTTTTGCCGGAATATCTGGCTCACTTGGTTGCTTTTCATCTTATATACTAAAACACTAGGGTAGGTGGGTATGTATGTCCGCAAGTCAATAGGTATAAATATCAAAAGTGAAACGCTGAAAAACTCTTTTGTTTATTTATTTCCTCCAGTGTAATCATCACCTTATTTCATAAAAGTTGAGGAGAGATGGTCATCGACACCCTTGAAGGTTGTTCCCAATATGCTGATCTGGAAATATGTACCAACCTCAACTGAATTGACCTCAACTGAAGGTGCCGTAAAATTTGTGCCACGGGTGCCATTCTTTCTAATTTGTTCACCTACATCGGGATTCATTAACCACAATGAAAAAAATATGCTGAACTGCTGAACGGGATTATATTTTTCAACTGAAAATCTGTGTTCAAATCAATTCATTAATAACGGGTCGGGTCAAGTTATATTAGCTACTACTACTCTCACAACTGATTAGAGGTCGGGTAATGAGGTCGGGTCAAGTTATTTTTAAGCTATTACTTTTCACCACTGATTAGAGGTCGGGTAATGAGATAAAAAATGCTATGGTTTTCAACGACCGGTGATAAGATTATAGTTTATTGATGAAAAGTAGGCGCTAAAAAGTTGTTGAAAACGTTTATGGGTGGCTCTGACTTTTTTCCACGGGTTTTATTACTGTATTTTTGAATTTGAACTTATAATACGACAAGTCAGATTAAACAAGCTTATCTTCGCAACAGATTTTCATATTATTTAATGAAAAAAATCATTAATTCATTTTTAACGGGTCGGGTCATGTTATTCATGCTATTACTAATCTTCACTACTGATAAGAGGTCGGGTAATGAGATTAAAATGGGCTATGGTTTTTAACGGGACAAGTGAAAAGATTATAGATTACTGACGAAAAATAGGCGCTAAAAGTTGAAACTTTCATGGTTGGCTGTAAGTTTTTTCCACGGGTTTTTATTAGTGTAATTATGAATTTGAATTTGTCTTTTAAAACAACTCAAATTATTCAAGATTTTCTTCATTACAGGTTATCATGTCAGGTCATGAATTAAAATTTTTTTAGGCGTTACCAACGCGACTGTTAAAAACGATATTTCATGAACGAAAAACAAGTGGTGGCATGTTTGAAATTACAGGGGTTTAACAATATTCCACGGGCTCTATCACTGTAATTCTCTAATTTGAACTAATTTCGAAATGAAAACGTAAACAATTAAGTCAGATTTTAATGGATCGGGTGAGTTTAACGTATTTAAACAACGGGTTATATCGGCGGGTTCGTTCGAATAATAATCTTTGTAAACTTAACAGACAGTTGCGTAGCAACGGGTTTACCCTAGTGATCACTAAATTTCGTGTTTTCAGCTCTTTGCCGGAGTCAGGAAGTTCGATTTCAAAAGGTCGGCTTACATAAGATGTCGTCTTCTATGAAAATCAAGTCGACTGATGGTGAATCAATAGTCGATTGCTGTTAGTATCTGTTCTTATAATCAGTCACTCTTATCACTCACTCACTCACTCACTCACTCACTCACTCACTCACTCACTCACTCACTCACTCACTCACTCACTCACTCACTCACTCACTCACTCACTCACTCACTCACTCACTCACTCACTCACTCACTCACTCACTCACTCACTCACTCACTCACTCACTCACTCACTCACTCACTCACTCCCCCAATCACTTCACACGCTAACGCACTCACTCACTCACTCACTCACTCACTCACTCACTCACTCACTCACTCACTCACTCACTCACTCACTCACTCACTCACTCACTCACTCACTCACTCACTCACTCACTCACTCACTCACTCACTCACTCACTCACTCACTCACTCACTCACTCACTCACTCACTCACTCACTCACTCACTCACTCACTCACTCACTCACTCACTCACTCACTCACTCCCCCAATCACTTCACACGCTAACTCACTCACTCACTCACTCACTCACTCACTCACTCACTCACTCACTCACTCACTCACTCACTCACTCACTCACTCACTCACTCACTCACTCACTCACTCACTCACTCACTCACTCACTCACTCACTCACTCACTCACTCACTCACTCACTCACTCACTCACTCACTCACTCACTCACTCACTCACTCACTCACTCACTCACTCACTCACTCACTCACTCACTCACTCAGTCCGCGCATGTGCCAAGATGTCCCGGTGCAAGGCGACCGCATTCAGCTCGTCGCTAATGCAGTGCGATCACTTCAACGGCATTCACGACACCGAACCCAACAATGACCCTTTGTGGTTACATGCCAATCGCTTATGTAAGCCATACCCTCAGTTGAAATTTATATAGTTTCAGAATAAAACATCAAATCCAACTTCTTTTACGAAGCACATTCCAACTGGGGAATGATTAGAAACGTTTTGCTATCCCAACTAGGGTATACAGGGTGGCTAAAAAACGTGGCACTTTTAAACCGACAATGTGAAAGTTGTAGAGAAGCTCTGACAATGCGGTATAGCATATTCAATAGAGGACAGTTTTAATTAAAAAAAACTATGTCATATTATTAGGTTTAGAACCTTAAAGCGGCAGCGGCATAAGTATTCGTTGTAAATGCGCGCCTTTTCACACAAAACTTAATCGAGTGCGTGCGCGCGCGAACTTGTGTGTATGTGTGTGTGTGTGTGTGTGTGTGTGTGTGTTTCTTGTGCTCTGTTTTATTTACTATTATACTTGCTTTGCTTTTTCAGTTTAAAAACGTTGATTTGTTGTTAAAACCATGTAGTTGAAACAGTCAACCGGCTTCATTTCATGAAGTATTTGGTAACCGAAGGATTTTTAACGAATTTATGCTGCGGCGCCTGCTTGGTGTAGTCATCAACGACCATCTAACTTATTTTTTTTCGCGTGATTAACAAAAAAATATAAAAACGATGTTTCAATTTCATTTGTTTAATATCTATAGTTGTGTTTTCTACTCTTTATTCTGTAATGTTAGCAATCTATGTATCATGTTTTGAAACACAAAAAGCACTGTTTATTGCCGATAGCGGCGTATTTTCTGAAATTCGCCTGTAACAGCAAATACAACTTAAATAGCTGTAGTAGCTGACTTAAACTTCAGTCACATGCAAGTCAATTGTATTGCACTATACCGCAGTGTCATAGCTTTTCTACAACTTTTGCGATATCTGTTCAAAAGTGCCACGGTTTTTTTAGTCACCCTGTATGTATATTGTATACATAAGAACCAAAATTCATGCCCGAATTTTCGCGATAACAGTGCATTTGTTTAGCTCCGATTCCTACGGATGGTTCAGTGCCAAATCCACCAACAACAACAAGTCCAGCAACAACAACAAGTCCAGCAACAACAACAAGTCCAGCAACAACAACAAGTCCAGCAACAACAACAAGTCCAGCAACAACAACAACTCCAGCAACAACAACAACAACAACAACAACAACAACAACAACAACAACAACAACAACAACAACAACAACAACAACAACAACAACAACAACAACAACAACAACAGGTTACTGTATTGATGTTTTCTGATTGTCTGTTTTATTCAGCGTTGCTTAGGTAACGAATGGGAGACAAAAGCACGGGCGCTTTTTCTGGAGCTAGCATATACTGAAGCTGCAAATACTTTAGTAGGTCCTTAATAAAGTGCTTGTGTTCACATGTTACGCATGTTTTTTAAATCAAATTTTTATGTTTTTATCGTGCAAAATCATGTGTGGATTCATTCAAATAACCGGTAATGCGTTTGAACCTGTCTCGCATTGGGTTTTGTGTCCCATGTATTAAACGTCGTAGTTACCAGTGAACACCATTTACAGCTCAGTGTAAGTCAGTGGCTTGTATGGTATGTATATTCTTGCATTTTTTTATAAGTTTCCAATATTTATTGACATAAAGTCAAACGTATATGTACGTTTAAATGATCAAAAAATTCTCCTTGTCAAATAACCTAAAACGTTATTGGATTTTGATCAGAAAGAGTCGGCTATATTGATTAATGTATGAAAATATAAGATACGTAGAACAAACATAACTTGTTGCTGCACCGTTTTTGTTAACTGGTTTATTGAAGAAAAAACGGGTATTTGGTTGGCGGGTCATAAAAATACCTGTATCGTGTATCGGACCAAGCATAGACCATAAGTTCAAAGTTCCATCAAAGCATGTTAAAGCATTTGCAGTTGCCGGGCCTGTGCCAGCTAGTTCGCTATTCAACATCACGGTCAGTACACAGGATACCACGGACGACTCATTTACGTTTGTAGGTAAATCTGTCACAATTACAGCCGTCAATGGATTTACGAAATTGTTAGTTGGTCATCTTTTTCTCCCGTCAAGAGCCCCCACTCGTCAGTTCCCATTAGCTACTGAACTTGATAACTAAAACTTATTGGTGTCATTCTCTTTGATTAAAAGTAATTAATTAGAAAGATAGAATGTTTTTAATTTAAAAAGATTACTAACACTTATTAAATTGTTTTCGTTTCAGTACTGTAAGACGGTGATGATTTAACGATCATGTAATAAAATATATCGCCGTAACAACCCACCTCAAACGCAGAAAATTTTTATATTCTACAGTTGAGATTCTGTATTGTACTTTTTTATAGTCGGTTATGATAAACCTTTCCAAAAAAAAGAGACAGAGAAATTGTAATTTAGCTCTGTTTCGTCATATTTGAGAATTCGTCTATTTTCCGAGAATAGGTTTACAGTTTTTTTGTCTTTTCCTTCTTGAAATTCTCTCGTAAACCTTCAGGTCGCATAAATTAAACACGACGAAAAAATTTGTTTTTCTGGTTTTTGTGTGGTTTAGATTATTTCCTGACAATTTCGGAAAGGTTTATCATGACCGACTGTATACAATTGTTTACGATTGAAACAAAAAATCAATGTGTTTGTTCAGCAGAAACGAAATCGACTGCAGCAATGGCCTCTAATGTTGAATACTGTAGCCTGAAATTGTGGAACAAAATATGTATGCTGTGCGCTAAGTAGCAAAAAATGTATGCCATATACATAAAATTATTCAGAATATCTTTTTCTCAGAATTCAAGTCTGATTTTCAACGAAATTAGTTATTTTCAAAAATTCTGAGAAAGCAGCCCACACGGTTGCTTTTCTTTGGCATCAAGTCAAAAATTAACTAAGTAGACTACCGTAATGAGCTTTACATAATTGTTGCAGGGCTTGCGGCTTCTTCATGGTAGAAATGATGCCGTCTGGCCTTACCATTAAGGATACTGGCAACTTCCAGCAACCGGATTCATCAGGTTATTCGGATTTCATCACATAACATGCAAATCTGAAAGGAAGTTTTAATCGTTGAGCCATTTCTCGATCCCACATGCCATCCCTAAATTCAATCTCGGGCCATTGCATGTGTTTTACTTCATAAAACCACAGTATGCATTGAACAAGACGGTATGGTATTCATACTGTTTTTTTTGATTCTTCAAACGTATTTTTACGTAAAAGAGTAGTATTTTTTATATACACACTGACGAAATTAGTGTCCAGATAGAATCACTGAATACCCTTTTCCATACTATGTCTTTCACAATGCTTAATTTACATGATTAAAATTATGATAATTGAATCAATTAATCAAATAATCAAGGATAGCAAATCATCATTGAAAAATAAATTAATTTGCAGCTCCCCACCGTCTGCTGTCACCGGGGTTTCCGGAAGTGGATGGTGGAGATCTGACTGGTATGTCCGCTGGCATCATCGCTATCGCAGGTTACAATAAAATAAATTCTCGAAATACTGTAAAATATTTAATATTTTTATCAATTTATGAATTTTTATTATTAGAAAGTACGATTATTGCCTTTCAGAAGACGTTACACCCACGTTCGTGGTGACGTGCGTGCAGTTCGTCGACGTGACCACAGAATGCCCCACAACCGCCCGAGATTCTCCTTGCTATCCGAGCCCAACATGATTGTAGATTGGAGATCCTCAGGAACACATGGATGTTGATACAAATTTGAAGATTTTTCGGAAAAAAACATTTCGTATGAATAACTGCATATTTTCTGAATCGCACGCTTCGTACATATGTAGTCCAATACCGTTCAGTTCTGACTTGGTTATCACACTTTCCACAAGACTTCTTGTTTTGACTCATTGAAAAACTTTAGGTTAGTAAATATTCTTACTTTATGGTGTTGGAGATTGGCACATCTATTTTATGGAATGCTCGTGTGAAGTGAAGACTGATAAACATACATATTAACATTTTTGTACTCGACCTCTAAAGCTAAATACAAACATATAGGCCCTGTGCACGTATAAGCTTTGGGCTTATAATTATAAGCCCAGGGCTTATAATTTACGTCTTAAAGTTTATACTGTAGTAAATTTTTTCCCATACTTCAACACGTAAATTATAAGCCCTGGGTTTATAATTATAAGCCTAAAGCTTATACGTGCACTGGGCCATACTCGACAATGTTTGCCTTTGCCATTTGCCGTTCGCTGGACATCAGAATCAACAAAAAAGATTTATAAATCTGTGAATGTGAAGTAACAATTATGATATTTAATTAGATTTTCTTTTCAGCAATTCAAGTGACTTTTGATCGATAGGCTTGTATTTCACTAATCTTTAACCATGTAGCAAAATAGCATCAATCTCTCCGGTTGCCTGTTAAATCTTGATGTATTTCTATAATTTAATAATTATTTATTTACAGTATGTTAACGTTAAAGTCGATGATGAGTCTCTGCAGAGTGAAACTCCCGTACAAAGATTTCTGTGCACCATTGATATTTTCATGAAAACTTGAAGGAACCAGATTACTTCGACGTTTATGAATAGACAAGGCATTATAATTAATTATATCACGTGTTTACTACTGTTGACATTTACACCGCCTTATTCGTACTTAATTCTCACTCTTTTATCATTGGGAATCCTATAAATGTGTTTGCTACGTACTCGCGTCATCTTATTGATTCTCCATGTCGTTACGCTTGAACCCATACACTTGAACAAAAAATATAATCATTGAAAGAATCGTTTTTCATACGAATATGAAACGTTTTGATTTACGGTGTTCTGTGCAAAAGAAATAAAACTATAATCAAAGTTCTATACATACACTGTTAAATTGGGTACGGTAAAGTTACGGTAGTCATTCAAGAAATAAATAAAATTCACAGATCAATAACCTAAAAATTACGTGCTTGGATAATAATTTAATACATTTGTGCAACCGTAATCTTTTGGGTTACGGTAGTTATTTTATAACACAGGGAATGGATGTATCATGTGTGCACTACAGTAACCAAAATGTGCAATTTTACAGGTTTACGGTAACTTACAGATTTGATTCAAAGATGATTTTAGTGTTGAATAATCAACTATTTGAGATATCAAGTGCCACTCGGGTGGTTTTCGAGGGCGCTGATTTCGAATTTCACATTAGTTTTCGAATCAAACAACTATTTCATGCTTTAACTGAATCCTTGATGAGAAAAGTATCTTAATAGTTGATCCAAGGTACTCTAACATGCTAACGATGAATATATTTAACTTTATAAGTAAAATGAACTTAAGTGGCTCATTATTAAACTCTGTTTAGAGCCGATATTTGTTAGTAGAGGAAAATAGGGCTATTAGGGTGTGTTTTATGTGTTTACGCAATGTGATAATAGTTGTCATAGTATGTGCCGGCCACGAGCCATACCAGGCACCGGCTACATACCATACATACCAGTTCCACTATCGGCTGTGTGAACGTTAAATGAATCACCACTTCTACCAACTGGCGTTCACGGGCTTGACTTGACCTTTGTTTGATTATTACTTATTATATTATCATCTTGTGACTTATAGATTCATTGGAACACGGGTCACATCCAATTTGAACAGGCACGCGTTGTACATACAAGTAAGTAAAGCAACTCACAGAAGGTTATTACGTGTTATGCCAACATTAGATAAGGCGTACCGTAATAGGACTCTTGGACTGAAATATAATAAACCTATTTTACTTTAGATTTGATCCGTGAATGACTCAATCATTTATTCATTAGAAATAAAGTATAGATGGAATAAAAATCGTCAGTACATGAGTGTCTGGGATGATGACAGACAATACCTTAGCAGTTTTAAGATAAAACGCTTTATCTTAACCAAGGTGATTCGTTTATAAAGCAGTTCCGATAATTTTATAATTCTCTACAGCCACTAGCCTAAATATTTCTATATGCATCTATCATAATCGTGCAGACGCGTCTGCAAGTCATGTTAGAGCCCATTTTTTGTTTTATCTCAAAACTGCTAAGGTATTCACTGTCATCATTTCAAGCACTCATGTATTGACGATTCTTATTCCGTCTTTATAGTAAATTAATGAAATGTGAATGAGAGACTGGTACACTCAGTGCTTACAAACGATAATACACGTTACAGATTTTCTATATTGAATCAACTATGACCTAACATCAAAACTCACAGATTTTTTATCAACCTAACGTACATCCTACATCACTGATCACATCGAACAGACAAGAGTTGGCATCCATATATGAACAATAACACCATATCAAAACTGCCTCATTACCCGCTCATCAGTACCCATATCATACCACTATGCCACCCACCGCACCAACGGCGTACTCTGGCTGGAAGACCACTCTTACTTTCATTTATCACATGCTTTAACACTAGGTAGATTTCACATTATTATATAATTTTACAGAAACGCTGAAAAAATTATCTGTAAGAAATACTTCTCAATGAGATCTTTTGAACGGTTTTTTCATTAATCCCGTCTACTTCCATGAATTCATACCGATTTCCTTCCTCTAGAGGTTTTCTGAAAGCCTCATACTCTCAGTTTTTACTCAATTTTTTTTAATTCCAACTAAATTTGCAACGATTCTACTCCTAAACTTTTTTTCATCAAACCGTTTTCAATCGATAGCTCCAGCCGTTTCAGGAAGAAACAATAAAACTTTTCAATAAATTACCGTAATTGCTACCGTAATATTAAATACGTAGTATTACGGTATCATTCATAAATTAAATAATTCACCAAAGGCCAAAAAAAAAATTTCCAATTAAAAATTTAAAATAAAAGAGGAAAATAAATCAATTTAATTCAGTGATTAAAAAACAGATGACCTTCAGTGGTTGTCAAAGTGTAAATCACCGTATGGAACTCTAGGGATTGGATATTTTACTTTGCATCGAAGTTATTCGCAATGGCTTATAAACCACTATAGTAACTATCGTTTACCTAAATCTGTCAATCACACTTCAGTTCCCCTGAAACTGTTTTTCTCTAATGTTCGTTCCATCGCTAATACTAGTAAACGTGACTACTTGGACCACCTATCGGCTGAGGATAACTGCTCATCTATATTATGTTTTAATGAAACTTTTTTGAATGAAAATTTCCACGACAACTTATTTTCTCACAATGATTCCTTCCACGTTATAAGAAAAGACCGAATTCGTGATGGCGGGGGAGTCATGTGCTTGATTCCCAAAACATTAAATTATAAACTACTCGACAACTTGTCCCACTCTTCTGATTCATTTGAGTCTATAACACTCAAACTTTTCTTGAAACCAAATGACAAATCGTCGTGTATTATCTTGTGTAATATTTACCGTCTCACCATCGGCGAACGATACCGATAAAACCAATCGTAATAATACTCCTGAGAAAAAAATTGCACAACTCTGCACTTTGGTGGACAGTATTTGTTCTCTGAAATCATTAGGCTGTCTAATCGTTGGTGATTTTAATATGCCTTCTATTAATTGGGTTGCCCATTCTTCGACTAGAAAACTTTTTTGAGCCATTTCTTGAATGTCTTTCTTTAAATGGAATCACCCAACATGTCAGGGAACCTACTAGAGGCGATAACATTTTAGACCTGTGTTTTTCTTCTTTTGACTGTATTTCTTCCATAACTATTGGTGATGAGTTTGGCTTCGATGATAACGTGTCCAAAAAGTCCGATCACAAATCTCTTCACATCACTACAACCCTAGATACAAAATCTAACCCTATGTCCTTCACATTCCGTAACTACACATTGGCCGACTGGAAGGGTCTGGAACGTCCTTTATTAACTGCCAACTGGCAAGCTCTACTAGAACAATCTTCTTCGGCTGATCACTCCTGTGAGATAATCACTAGAAGTATCAACCACCTCATTGACGCTAATGTCCCGTTATGCCGTAGGTCCCGTAATCGAGTAACTAATCTTTCGGATACATGGCTGAAAAAATTGAAAAGCATTCAAAGACGCTTGAAAAAGAAAGCGAAAAATGGAATTAACGACCATCTATCTTATCGCTCAGTTACACGTCTCATCGAAAAACGAACCAAAGTATGCAAATACAAGGCTGAACACAACATCCTTCGCTCATCCAACAGGTCTAAGTTTTGGAATTATATACGTAGACGCACTAAAACAAGCAGCACGATTCCAGTTATAACCGATTCTAATGGTATCAATTATATTACTGACAAAAGCAAAGCAGAACTCTTCGCGGTAAAATTCTCTGAAATTTGCACCTTCATCGGACTCTACCCTTCCTCCATCTTTTCTAAACAGAGAGCTTACATGTCCTTCTTTCAAATTCAGGCCTACTACCGTACTTGAAGTCTGTGACACACTAAAATCGCTTCCCAATAAAAAATCTGCTGCCTTCGATAACATCCCTAACCTTCTCCTGCGTAAACTATACTTCTCCCTAGCAGAGCCACTTAGTTCACTATTTAACCAAGCTCTGTTTACCTCGCTGTTTCCGTCCCAATGGAAAATAGCTAAGGTAATCCCAATCCCAAAAAAGGAACCTAAGTCTGATCCGGATAATTATCGCCCTATCTCTTTAAACCCTACACTGAGTAAGGTATTGGAGAAAATCATCAGAAAACAAGTAATGGAATATTTAATCAGTAATGACTTGGTTTCGCCTGAACAGCATGGATTTATGCCACGTAAATCGGTCGAAACCCAACTACTCTCTTGTCTTAACATTTGGACTGAGTCATTCGAGATGGGTTACAGGACAGACATTTTCTATTTAGACCTCTCCAAGGCCTTCGATACGATTGATTATAATTATTTGTTGGATGCGTTACGTTGCCTTAATTTTGACCAAACAGTGATTAATTTCTTTGCTTCCTATCTTTACGGTAGATCAATTTCAGTATCAATCGGGAATAACTCATCCTCTCTGTATTCTATCAATAGAGGCGTACCTCAGGGAAGCGTACTCGGACCTTTATTATTCACAATCTTCTTATCCGATATTCCTAATCAAGTCTCGTTTGCTAAAATTAAGTTGTACGCTGATGATATCAAGCTTATGGCACCAATCACCTGCCAAGAAGACATGTTAAAATTTCAGAAAGACATTGATTCAGTCTGCGATTGGCTATGCTCTCATGGACTTACGATATCAGTGCCAAAATGCGGTATCCTGAGTGTTGGTACGAAATCGAGTATCTCTCTTGTGGATCCACCTAATTACACTATGCTTGGTGAACCAGTTCAACTTTACGATAATTTTCGTGATCTGGGAATCATAATTGAATCCGACCTCGGAGTCAAACGTCAAATTGATAAAATTACCACTAAAGCTAGCCGACAATTAAACGTTACAAATAGACTGTTCCGAATTCGAAATACGAACTTTCGTCTACAAATGTACAAAACATACGTGAGACCCATACTTGAATCTGGGTCAATTCTGTGGAATCCTTCGCAAGTCGGTTCAATAAAACTAATCGAATCTGTTCAGAAACGTTTTTTAAAGTACCTCCAACATTCTTCGGTAAAAAAGACCGCTTACTTGGAATTATGCGAACAATTTAATATCGAACCACTCATTGTACGTCGGACGAAAACCGACCTAACCACCCTTTACAAGCTATTCCATGACCACTTCATGCACGTCAATAGTTCAGACTTCGTCACATTATCTGAATCGAACACCAGGGGACATGAATTCAAAATACATCGACCGTTCCTTAAAAGTACCCAAAGATCTCGCCTGATCTTTTATAGAACCTACGAACTATGGAACTCCCTTCCACCTGAAGTGGTGGCATCTCCATCTATAAACGATTTTAAATCATATATAAATTCCCCACGGTATACAAAACAACTAATTGATAATGCCTTCAATAAGTTTCCCAACGTTTTTCTCTAAACAATGCGTTAAAGCCAAATTCTTTGCCTTAGCTAATGCGATTCATGGTTATCATTATCTATATTATCACAGATTATTATCATTGCGATCACCACTTTCAACTTTCACTTTTCATTTGCTCCTTTTACTATTACTTCGATCTGATCTATAATTACTTTTACCTATATATATTTTCTCTGATTCGTCTGAGCTTTAAAACCAAAACCAAAACTATTAATCTCGATTTATTATCCACTTCAAATGTTATTTTGAGGGGCTCTTGCCGCTCATCCCCAACTTATTCAGAGTTGCGAATAAAACATAATATCGTATATATCGTAAAAAAAAACCGCCGGCCATCGACGACCAAGGTTAGGTTCTTAGTTCTGCCTTCAACAACAACAACATTGTCCTACGCAGCAGAAGGTTGTAGACCATATTGACAACATTTAAGTTTAACTCGAGTCGTCTGTATTGTGGCGATCGAAGCATTTTTGCCGTTCAACGTTATTCTTCCTAGAGCGTCCGTTTACTGGGGTTTGTATTTTTATACAAAGCGTCAATGTTGGTTAACTCCCGATAAGTTTTTATGGGATGGTAAACTGAATTGACGGCGCAGGGCAGAAGTAGCATGGCAGCTATACAATAATTGAACTTTAAATTTGCAGACACATCAGAGCGGCTAGCGGGAGAAGTGAAACAAAGGAAGAGACATGTCTTGCCATTCGGGCACCTCGGGTGAACAGGTTAGGCTCAATTTTTTTTAGTTGCATTGATGACTCGGGGTTTTCGTGTGGAATTAGAGTAGAACCGGACCGGTCGAGAGGAAGTTATCGATTTCGCTTTTAAAACATCTCTGAATCTTATTGTTCTTGAATGCTTTCAGCGTGCATACTACGTGATACACTTGTACAATTTTTACTTTCACGAGATGCCGTAGTTGCCATTTCCTGTGTGTTGGTTCAATTTGATATCCCACTTTGAGATTAAAGGCAGAATGAATAGCATATTGTATTACAGGAGCCATGGAGTGCGTCATCAGTGGGTGGTCGTCCGTCGAGCTCTGCCAGTTCGCACAACAATCAGCTAAACGAATCGCCAGCACCACCCAAACAACATCACTCCAACACCAACATCACGTCCGATATCGACCTGAACGCACCCGAAAACGACGTCAACTACGAGGCGTTGTCCCGATCCGAGCTCATCAGTCGTCTCAAACAGCTCACCTCGAGAACTACCACCCATCAAGAAGATGGCACTTCTTTAACTGAGAAGGACAATGTGAATTCCCCACCGGCTAAAAGGACGTCTGGCCTGAGTGGCGATGGGGTCGATGCTGAGATGCAGGAGGAACGAGATGTGTTGGGTGATTTGCGGACACGGGCTCAAGGGGAGTCTAGGACAGCGGTCGGGTCGGGTGCCCGGCCTGTTGGAGCCAGTGGGGGCCAGTGGGCTAAAATGGACGATAAATCGACTACGGGTGGTGGAGATTCGCACCGGCGTGAGTCCATACTGGTCATGCGACTGGCTGCCAAGGAACAGGAGGTCCAGGAATACTTTGTTAGTCCATATATCCACTTGTTTAATTTTTTTATCAAGGGTATTGTTTGAGGATTTTTTGTTTTGTTCTTTTTTGTGTGTCTGTTGTTGTGAAATGTTTTCTGTTAAAGCTGGTATTTCTGAAGACTCGTTAAACT
>OZ038443.1:13369830-13397730 GCA_964036265.1 Daptonema setosum
ACAACAACAACAACAACAACAACAACAACAACAACAACAACAACAACAACAACAACAACAACAACAACAACAACAACAACAACAACAACAACAACAACAACAACAGCAGCAGCAGCAGCAGCAACAACAACAACAACAACAACAAAAAGACAACAAATTTCAGAGTTACAAATGAGGAAGTTCAGACTATTACAATCTACTTACATCAACTTGTTCTTGAAATGCTGTATGTAAACAAGTAGCCAACATGCTGATGAGTCATACCACTGTTGTTATTGTTATTGTTGTTGTTATTGTTGTCGTTGTTGTTGTTGTTGTTGTTGTTGTTGTTATTATTGTTGTTTCTCATGACACATAAATAAATCAAATCGGATCCTTGTAATACATAAACATGGTTCTAAAAAAACCTCTTTTACAGCAAATAGGGAGCAATCCTCCGTTGTTTATTCCTGTTATCAGCTCAATATACATATTTATGGACAATAAAAGATGTATGGGAAACACAAATATACGATCGTGAACGATGGTTCAATGGTAAACGTTTGTTTGATCTACCGAAAATAACTGATTTACCGTAACCAACTGATGTGTTGGCTACTTAATATGCTGAAACAGAAACAAGAATGCAATAATAACAGCTGAAACATAAAACGAAAATATAAAGAACTCTAGATCTAGAATGTAATACAATATTTGGCAAATATCACGTTTGGGCTCAGTTAACATTGTATAACAGTTTCACACTCGGTATAAATAGAGGTTCGTGTTCTGGAATCGCTACGAGAAGAAGAGATTCGTGACTACTTGCGTTTGGACAGCATACCATTAATGAGCAATGGAAGCTTGCAGCAGTTTATTAGGAATCGTGACAAACAGGTAGACTCACTCACTCACTCACTCACTCCCTCACTCACTCACTCCCTCACTCACTCACTCACTCACTCACTCACTCACTCACTCACTCACTCACTCACTCACTCACTCACTCACTCACTCAATCACTCACTCACTCACTCACTCACTCACTCACTCACTCACTCACTCACTCACTCACTCACTCACTCACTCACTCACTCACTCACTCACTCACTCACTCACTCGCTCCCTCACTTACTCACTCACTCACTCACTCACACTGTCATAAACAGATGTTGATTCACTACCGACGCATGAAGTACATCGGCACCAGTCAGCTGATCATTGCCATTGGCATTTTCTTGGCCGGATTCAGCTGCGTGACCATGAGCCACGTCCAACCAACCTATCCGTTAGTGAGTGAGTGAGTGAGTGAGTGAGTGAGTGAGTGAGTGAGTTAACGTGTTTCAGCCGAAGTTGCTTCATTGGCACTAGTGCGTGGCTTTCGGTTTTGCCATTGGTAACTGCCAGTTTGGGTATAGTTGCTGCCATTCGTAAGGTGAGTTCGTTGCTAACTCACTTGTTTTCTCACTTACTCTTTCACTCACTCACTCACTCATTCACTAACTCACCAACTCACTAACTCACCAACTCAATCTTTCGCAGGGCAAAAATCGTTGTCTGTCAGTGTCCTATTTTGTTCTGTGTATCATCAATTGTGTGTTCCTTGGTGGTTTGTTAATATTACACATGGCATATAGCGTGGCACAGTCACACAGGTCAGTCAATCAGTCAGTCAGTGAGTCTTCTGTCAGTGAGTCAGTCAGTTCATTCAGTGTTTCAGTTTTCCTTACAAGCCGAAATACATTACTGCGACACCATCTAGCAACGAAGATGATGTTTCCTACTACCTTCATGAGTATATGACATTCACGGATTTTGATGACTACCAAACGGCGATGCATCTCTATCATCGGAGGGTGAGTGACTTATTATTTGGGAGCCTTCTTTGTGAGTGACTTATTATACGGGAGACTTATTGTGTGAGTGACTTATTATTTGGGAGACTTCTTTGTGAGTGACTCACTGGGTAAGTGAATGTTGTGTGACTAACTCATTGTGTGAGTGAGTCATCATGTAAGTGGATGAATGAGTCAAGGATTTGTTGTATTATTGCGATTGAATGAGTTACTGCGTGAATGACTCAATCACCGAACGTTACAGATGTATTACGGCGTCAGTCTGCTGGTCAACAACATTGTCATCTTGTTGTTAACGCTTGTGGAACGTTGGATTTTTCGCTTGACTGTATTTGGCCTAAATAGTCACTAATTAACCGACTGATTGCATGACGGAAAAAGCCCAATTGTTTTCACAATTCCAGTCATTTTGATGATGGTGGCCGCAAGTCTACATTGTGCCTCAACGGGGTGCTGTACGGAATCGGGCAGTCGGGAGACCATTCTCTATGTGGCTCCCTCTGCAGACGGCAAAACTCCGGCTCAGGTCAGTGCATCAAGTAGTGAGTGAATGAGTGGAAACTTCAGTGAGTGAATAATTCGAAACGTTAGCTAAGTAGATAAGTGAGTTATGAAAATTAGTGAGTTACATATCGAATATAATTTCTTTTTGGTTCCCCTGTCTATGAAGAAATTGCATCCACTCACTCACTTTATATGTCAGATGATCGTACTGCCTCGGGGTGCCAATGGCCAAGTGAGTCTGCCGTTGTCTCAAAAGGAAAGAGAGGAACGAAAGTCGATAGGACTTTACTGATCATATGCTTGAACTTTTATTTTTACTGATCATATGCTTGAACTTTTATTTTTACTGATCATATGCTTGAACTTTTATTTTTACTGATCATATGCTTGAACTTTTATTTTTACTGATCATATGCATGAACTTAATTCATCTTTACTGATAAAGTACGTTGTCTTTATTGTCTATTCTTAAGGCACTTTGTTTATCGTATTTATTCATATAACACTTGTACACCATTGCACCAACCAATTTATTGAGATTTAATAAACGCAAATTTGTTCGCTGAAGTAAATATGCAGACAAAAGAGTTCACACGGTGGACCATTATAATATTTGGGACCATATAATATTTGACAAGGAATGTTTTAAAATTGCGAATTATAAAAAAATATTGCAACTGAAAAAATCATAACGTCTATCTGAAAAATAATGATAATTTTTATACAATCCTAAAACAGGTAATCACCCAACTGCGAAAGCTCCGTTACCTCTAGTTTTAAAACGTAACCAAAAATATTTAGTGTTTGTCACATATGTACGTTTGTTACAAAAACTACATATATTTCAGTTTATCGGCAACCAGTTTTTTCATACTCAACCTCAAATATCCCATTATAACAAACCCGAAAAGTAAATAAGGCCATTGATATAAATAATTATTAATCGACATCACAATAAAATCACCACATTTCTCTCATAATATCATTACAACAGGATCAGGAAACCTCAAATGAAATATAACTCAGAAAACAATAAAACTGATTGCAGATGAGTGCAGATTCAGATAATAACCAAAATAATTTAAATGAAAAATCCATGTGTAAAAGTGCGAATACAAAAACGACATTCGGAATCGAAATCATACGATCGAATCGACCACCGCCTGTTTCACCTCCGAGGCCAGCGCGTCTCGATCGGCCTGAAAAGAAAAGAAATTGAATTGAAAGAGTGAAATGATGCCTTATTTGATAAAAGAATGCGGTGAGTGAGTAAAAAAACATCATCATTATCCATTGATTAAGGTAACTAAACCGATTATTAAATGACTTACTTCCTTTTCCGCTTCGACGTAGATGCGTACAATATCCTCCGTTCCTGATGGGCTGAAATTACATTCGTATATAAAGCTCATTACCATTTGAGACCTGACAGCTCAAACGTTGACTAATTCATGTTCTGACTCGTGAGTTGAAGGCAGAGTCGCACACTTAACACAAATCTCTAACCCTTACTCACTCACTGTTCACTCACCCACCACAACTGGCATCACCTCACACGCGATCACTCGCACCACTCACTCACTCACTCACTCACTCACTCACTCACTTACCGCACAAACGCACGAGAGCCTGAGTACTTGGCGACCGCAGCATCAATTTTCGGCTGCAAAGTTTCCGGACTTGTGCAGCGAGTTTCGTCCCAAATCGTCTTGAAAGCCGACCGATCCGATACCTGAATGAATTACGGCATGACTTGGTGAAAAAATTTCGGATGACCCTCAAAGTCTTCAAGCATCATTGAAGAGCGTTAAGAAAAACTTTCTTGCTGATCAAATTCTAAAACACACATAATAAAAAGACGAACAAATGTGGAACACTGGAACATAACTAAAAAAACTGCTGATCTACATCTGAAAACACACAAAAATATGATATTTAAATGCAACATAACTTCGAACCCAAGTAGACGAGACCGAACACTTAACCACTTGACTAACCGGCAGTTTGATCTGTACGCTGGGCAGCTCGCTATACATCGACGTCCACTGAGTGAGCGTCCAGCCGTTGTTCATCAGCACCCACTCCACAGCCAGCATGTCGCTGATCGCATCACCCACGGTCTGACAGTGAGTAAGTGAGTGAGTGATGGAGTGAGTGAGTGAGTGAGTGTGTGACTGAGTGAGTGTGAGTGAGTGAGCGAGTGAGTGAAGGAGTGAGCGAGTGAGTGAGTGAGTGAAGGAGTGAGCGAGTGAGTGAGTGAAGGAGTGAGTGAGTGAGTGAGTGTGTGACTGAGTGAGTGTGAGTGAGTGAGTGAGTGAGTGAGTGAAGGAGTGAGCGAGTGAAGGAGTGAGCGATTGAGTGAGTGAAGGAGTGAGTGATTCAATCGAGAAGCGAATCAAATGGTTTTGGTGACCGAGTGATTTATAAAAACAGTCAGTGAACAACGGAGTGATCGAATAATTTGTAATTGACAAACTTTTCGATTTGACCAACCTCATTAATGAGTTGAATGAAATAATGCAGCAGACACGCACGCTTGTAAGCATCTTCCGAGACGGTTCTGTAAGTGAATGAATGAATGAAGAAACCATCGTCGCACAGCACCGTATAAAACACCATATGGTCAGTGGAAGTCAAGTAATTAATCACAGCAAAACCATCAACGGCAACCCGAAGAACAACAACAGCAAAAACAGTAAGAACAACATAAAAACATTACTAACTTGTTGCGATTTACGCACGACTTGATATGTTGTTTCAAGGCATCCGAAAATATGATGGTTCCATGACCGTTGGCTTCGAAATACACGCCCACATCGTACTTGAGTGCAGCGTGATGCAGATGTTTCACACCCGTGGGCACCAAAGTTACTGGCAGTTTCTGTAATAAATGAAGTACTGGCGGAATGACAGACTAAATGACTGACTGACTAAATTTATGACTGAGTACCAAATGACTGACGGATTGTTCAAATCACTGATCGATTAAATGAATGACTGACTGAATGAGTAGATAATTGACTGACTAATTGACTGACTCACTGACAAATAAATGGTTAGTGAGTTTGAGATCTGCCCACTAACTAGCACTTTCTCCACATAATTCATAGCTGCCCCATTAGCGTAAGCGGTCTGAATGATACCCAATGACCAGGTACCTAATGATTCATCCGTGAATATGCTTTTACGTAGCCAATCAATGAAGAGCAGAGCGATTCGGTCACCGTCCAACAGTTGGAAGTTCCCGGCTTCTGGAATTTCGAGTGAGTGAGTGAGTGAGCAAATGAGTGACGAGCGAATAAATGAGCGAGTGATTGAGTGATTAACGGAATCAATGCGTGTGTCAGTAAATTGAAACCCATTGAATAAAAGCTAATTGGTATCGGTGTTGAAAAATGAGTAAGTTGAAATCGCGTGAGTTAATCGATGAATGAGTAAGTGAATGAGTGAATGAGTGAGTGATCGAATACCCATCCCAACCATTACAACCAAAATACACAATGCGGTCAGCATCCCCGTCCAACGACAACCAACGCTGGCCAGGTCGGGCCGTTGATCCCTCGGGTGCCGACTGCTTGATTTTCACATAATCAGCGCCGCACTGAAGCATCACTTGAATTTATTTCAAAATAATACAAAACATTTTGTGATAAAAATGACAACTGAGAATTCACGTCTAGAACAACAAGACTACCTGATGATTGAGCGCTCCATCGCCGGTGTTGTACAACTCAAAGTTGAGAGGAAGTCGCTGTCCTTTGAACGCCTGATTCAGACCTTCCATGGCGTTGGCACCTGTGTGTGTGATTGATTGATTGATTGATTGATTGATTGATTGACTGATTGAGTGAGTGATTGAGTGAGTGAGTGCATGAGTGAGTGAGTGCATGAGTGAGTGAGTACATGAGTGAGTGAGTGTGAGTGAGTGAGTGCATGAGTGAGTGAGTGAGTGCATGAGTGAGTGAGTGCATGAGTGAATGAGTGCATGAGTGAGTGAGTGCGTGAGTGAGTGTGAGTGAGTGCATGAGTGAATGAGTGCATGAGTGAGTGAGTGCGTGAGTGAGTGTGAGTGAGTGAGTGCATGAGTGAATGAGTGCATGAGTGAGTGAGTGCGTGAGTGAGTGTGAGTGAGTGAGTGCATGAGTGAATGAGTGCATGAGTGAATGAGTGCATGAGTGAGTGTGAGTGAGTGAGTGCATGAGTGAATGAGTGCATGAGTGAGTGAGTGCGTGAGTGAGTGTGAGTGAGTGAGTGCATGAGTGAATGAGTGCATGAGTGAGTGAGTGCGTGAGTGAGTGTGAGTGAGTGAGTGCATGAGTGAATGAGTGCATGAGTGAGTGAGTGCGTGAGTGAGTGTAAGTGAGTGAGTGCATGAGTGAATGAGTGCATGAGTGAGTGAGTGCGTGAGTGAGTGTAAGTGAGTGAGTGCATGAGTGAATGAGTGCATGAGTGAATGAGTGCATGAGTGAGTGAGTGCGTGAGTGAGTGTAAGTGAGTGAGTGCATGAGTGAATGAGTGCATGAGTGAATGAGTGCATGATTGAGTGAGTGTGAGTGATGTAGTGCATGAGTGAATGAGTGCATGAGTGAGTGTGAGTGAGTGAGTGCATGAGTGAATGAGTGCATGAGTGAGTGAGTGCGTGAGTGAGTGTGAGTGAGTGAGTTCATGAGTGAATGAGTGCATGAGTGAGTGAGTGCGTGAGTGAGTGTAAGTGAGTGAGTGCATGAGTGAATGAGTGCATGAGTGAGTGAGTGCGTGAGTGAGTGTAAGTGAGTGAGTGAATGAGTGCATGAGTGAATGAGTGCATGAGTGAGTGAGTGCGTGAGTGAGTGTAAGTGAGTGAGTGCATGAGTGAATGAGTGCATGAGTGAATGAGTGCATGAGTGAGTGAGTGTGAGTGATGTAGTGCATGAGTGAATGAGTGAATGAGTGCATGAGTGAGTGAGTGCGTGAGTGAGTGTAAGTGAGTGAGTGCATGAGTGAATGAGTGCATGAGTGAATGAGTGCATGATTGAGTGAGTGTGAGTGATGTAGTGCATGAGTGAATGAGTGCATGAGTGAGTGTGAGTAAGTGAGTGCATGAGTGAATGAGTGCATGAGTGAGTGAGTGAGGGAGTGTGTATGTTAGTGATACTAATAAGCTAAGGAGAAGAAAGCAAAAAAAACCAACCAATTCCATTGGCACAGTCCACGTGGACGGTGGCCGGTACCACTTCCGCTTTTCCGTCAGCCTGAAATTCAAATGATAAGTAACAATAAAAACAACAACAAACAAGAACAACGACAACAGCAACGAACAACAACAACAACAACACCAGAACAACAGCAGCAAAAAACAACAACAACAACAACGATAACAACAACAACAACTAACTTTCAATAAGTCACCGAATGCACTGGTCAGTTTAGTGAAATAACCGTCGATTGTGGGCTCACCATAAGAACCATCATTGGTGCAGCGAACGATGTAATGCAGTTGGGGTGTGGTTAGCTGACCTGGGGGCATAGCAGAGTGGTTAAGGCTCTAAGAAAGACTAGGTTCAAATACAGATTAAAGAACAGGTTCACATAAAACGAATACCGTACACACAAAAGTAAGAGACTAGTTTGAACTGAACAGTTTGGTCAAAACGACCAGACCAAAATCACACAACAACAACAACGAACGAAAATAATAATAACAATACCAACGAGAACCACCGAACCAACCAAGTGATCTGAACTCAGCCCCGCTCTGTTCGACGCCCAGTTTAACGGCATCGTGCAGATACGGTCCACTTTTGCGGGTATCGTAACCACAAACTACCGTACTCGCATTTTCACGGTCCAGCTTACGATTTTTGTATATACCGGCCACGCATGAGTCGAGCTCAGAGTCACTGCAGAGTGATGGAATGAGTGAGTGAGCGAGTGATGGAGTGAGTGAGTGAGTGGGCAACAAGTTGTGAGGAAGTGAGTTGACGGTGAATGAGTGAGTGAGCGGTTATCAGTGACGGACTGAGTAAGTTACGAAATTATACAACGATCCAGTGATGGCGAGAATATGGTAAGTTAACGAATGAGTGAATGATGTATTGGGTGTTTGAGATAATGAATGATTCAATATTAGTAAGTAAGTTCGTGAGTAGATATTCCACCAACGGTACATTGGCCAATAGAGTTGCCGTCACCTCCCAGTCCTGACTCAACATTTCGCCCATCGGAGCCACGAGCTTGATGCCGTTGTCCTGCTCGGGGTTGTGTGATGCCGTGATCATTATACCGATGGTCTGCAACAACAACAGTCTGTTATCATTATCAACAATAATTGACAACAACAACAAAAACAGTTGGCAGCAACAGCACCACATTCAAATAAGCCAATGGGGTCAGTTGACTTTTACGTTGTAAACTTTTTCGTTCGAATCTCCTTTTTATGGAAGAATAAAACCTGCCGCAAAGGATTTCAAAACCACTGGTTTTTCAAGGCACTTAGAGAGGCCTCAATCATTTTATGTGAACAACATCATTACCTTTCCGCCATGCGCCCGCGAAACGGCAGCGCCCAATACGCCCATTCGGTAAACAGCAAACGGTAGACGGGAAGCACTGCAACAAAAAATGATGAGATGAGGTGCAAAAAGACTAGAGTGAACTCTGACGAGAACATACAAAATATAGTTTCAGGACCGACAGGTGAACTGAAAGTTTTACTTGACAGGTATAGTTGGGCAAAAATGATGTAAGTAATACTACACATTCTTTAATGAAAAATGTTTACATTCAATATAATAAATACCAACTGCGTGCGAAATCCGGCAGTGCCGTAAGTCAGGTTCTGATCGGTCATTGGCATCGGTTTGCCATCGTGGTCGACATTGCCAGACCGAGTGACGTGTGGAGGTGGACGAAGAGACATCACAACTGATTTACAATCTCAAATTTTTATGCTGCTTTAAGAGAATTTTGGTGTATTTACATCTCACGTGAAAAGTGACGTGTGCTTTGCTTAGTACTTACTACTTAGTAAATATAAAATTTTTCTATCTATGTCAGCAGCTGATTATCATGTGCTGTTTTAAACCAGCGGTAGTTATCCTACTTAATATCATCTTCAGTCTACAGTTGAAAAAGAATTCAAGTAAATTTTCAGACAGTCAAACCTTGAGAAATTGAACAGGTGTCGCTGTTATTGACCGGGAGAATCAGTATAGAAGATGTTGATTTTACTCCGTGCCAGGGGGGCAACAGTACAATAATAAATAATGGCAATAGTTCACTGTAAAACATAGTTTGTGTTTTGTCAGTTTGAAGCATTACCGCTTTGTGATTTTTATAACTCAGAACTGCATCGCGTTTGAGCCAAATATAACCAGTATTAGAAGAGTTAAGATAAATTGCATAGACGAAGAAAGTAAGTACCTCAAATGAGAAGGGGGAACCACCCGGTGATAACGATTTCCGAAAAGCCGCAATACATTAAGCCTTGATTTACTGTTCTAGAAAATGTTATTAGATTACATTTTCATAATAAAATCTAGCATCACAATGCAGATGCGGCAGAGAAGTGGATGAGAAAATGTGGGCTGAAAAGGAAAGGAATATATTCAAACAATGACTAACATTCAGCCATTTCCCCATCAACCACGAAGATGGCACAAGTTGGCGTAAATTTATATTCCTATTTCATAAATACACCAATAACAATAAGAATGAGAAAATAAGCACAACTTTGTTAGCAAACTAAAACAGTTAATTCGTATGTTTATGACCAGAAGCATCATCATTACGAGCAACATGATGTTAAAGGGCTGCCTGGGATTCAAGTGAAAAGTCGTAGTGTTAACTACTCCAACTTGTGAATCGTTAGCTGCATCAAACGTAAGAGAAGATGATGCATAATAGCCGGCTGTCTGACTCGACTGAACTGAACAGCTGTATGCTATAACATGCAATCATCATGTTCAGTGGGTGTTACACTGGGTTGGACACGTTAACGTCTCATTTGTTCACTTGAATCTCAAGAAACTCTTTATACATACAGAAGCCACGAAATACACAGAAACTTAACTGTATCTGTAGCACAACGAGGTTTAATAACAGTAATAATCAAATCAACTGTGACAAACCAAAAAAAATTTCTGAAAGAAAATTCGACCCGCTACTCAAGTCTAGTTAAAAATACCCTTAGAACTAGCTAGACTAAAGGATTCACATCGTAACTCGGATTACCTATTCTGTTGTCAATTTCTTTTCATGTCCGATTTCGCGTCGGTTCATAGGTTTACAGATTTTTGTAGATGTTATGCTGTCATGCCTGGCGCTTCTTACATTTTTCATTAAAATAATTCAGATATGGCGAAAAACCATCTATTACACTTAAACTCGAATAACTTATGCAAATTTGAACTGAACTGAACAACATAGAATACTCTGGTATAATATCAACCGATCAACCGTAATGATTTGCATCGTTGCCTCATAGCATTCACGACTAAAATCAAATAAACGATGACTAAAACAATCCAAGATATCAATTAATCAGGATCGAAATCGCCCATTGGTTGAGCACCCAACCGCCGAGTCGTTGTATCACCGTTCTTCATTTGCCTCACAGCCGCCATTAGCAACTCTTCGGTCATCGGGTGGTCGGCTAAACCCTCGTCGTCACTGAAATATAAGACAAAGTGAGGACTTTTGAAAAAAAAGTCGGAGTCGAGTCGACCTAGTCTATAGAGCGGTCAGTGGGTTACGCAAGTAATTCAAATGTTATTTATAAAACCTTTGCCATTCATGATTTTTTTAGTTTCTAATTATGTTTCAATTAGCCATTAATATTTTGAGATAAAAACTAAAAAAAGTTTTGTATTGTCTCCTGATAAGAAAGAACACATAGTTTTTATCGCTCAGCTCAACTACAGCTCAGCTGGCTTGGGATGGATGACCTGATGTTTCATGGTGTTGGAACCTTCTGGAACGTTCGCGTGCGTGTTTATCTTTCGCGTGTTTTTAACGGTGTTATAATGGAGTATGTTCGGGCTTTAAAAAGTTTTCGTGACTTGGAATTATATTTTTTGTTGTTGAAAAATTTGAATTTTTTCATCAAAAATTTCATGCATCACAATCGTTTTACAGCACTTGCGTGACCGATTAACCGCAGTATAAATAGCACTGTGAGGTGGAAAAAAGTGAAATAACAAATTCAATGAAGAATACAATGAACATGCAGTAACTCCTACAACCCTTAAACAGAACAAAACAAGTTTCATCCCTGAAAACCACCGAAATTAACTAACAAGTCGCATCCAGTTTCGATTATGTTTTTGGCTCTGGCCAACGCCGCCAGCCGACAGACTTCTCTTAGGTCACTACCGACCATTCCTTCGGCGGCAGCAGCCACTCGATCGAGATCACAGTCTTCCGACAGCTGAAATCATTACAAAATTGAGTGCATCAAAAATACTAAACCTAAAATAATAAACTCAGTCGTGCAACCTTTTTATCGATGTTTTTAAATAGTTTTTTATCTGAATTTTCAGTTTTTCTTCCTGAAACTAAATGGAAGATAATTTATAGGATGGATTTCAGTTCACTATTCTTCCCAACCTAGATTTTTCATATTTACATTTAGATTATTATTTATTATAAAATTAAGATGAAAAATATAATTATTCGAAAACACATACCAGTTCGCTGTCCAAGATAATGCTCAAAATAGAAGCTCGATCGGCTGTGGATGGCGGTGGAATGTGAAATTTGGCAGGCATTCGGCGCAGGATGGCTTTGTCGACGTCTTCGGGTCGATTCGTGGCACCCATTACAACTACCTGAAATACATGAACGATTCGTAAAATTCTTTGAATCACACCCCACCCAATCGATAAACATCACAAGCTGATCCAAATTTCAGAAAATCGTGTTACTACTAAACCATTCAAACCACCCAAAAAAATTACATTTAGTTACACAAAAAGTTTTCATATGGTATTAGTAGTTGATTATTATATAAATGGCAATCAAGGGGTTGATTCAGTAATCAACCAACCGAGCATCCAGCATCTGAAATGAATCCATCCCACAGGGTCATGAATTGTGCTTTCATCATGGCCGTGGCCTCGTGGTCAAACGATTGACGACTACGCAGGAACGAATCTGAAACATAATCATTATCGACTTTTTTACCTCAACATATTTAACGTCAACCAGATCAGATGCAGAATTAACAAGGCCATACATACAGAATCTCTATTCTCTATGATGGTAAGAAATAGGCAATAAAATGACAGAAATATGAAATTACCCACCAATTTCATCGATGAAAATGATGACAGGCTGCAGTTTTTTGGCCAGCGAAAATACGGCCGACGCCAACTTCTGCGATTCACCGTACCATTTGTCGGTGAGAATAGAAACCTGATACATAATAATAATAATAATCATCACATGATAATTTCATAATCATATGGTTTATGAACTACCACGGGATATGAAAGAAGGAAATGTAAAACAACGTTTTCTTAATTGTTTTTCAATTCCCCGTTAACTTTTTACTCCTCTATAACTCTTCATTCACTTAAAATGTCTCCTTGTTTTTAAACATAATTCTAACACGGATTTGTTATAATTTGTACTTCACTCATCTCTAAAGCAACACCAAAGCCCACCCACCTGCAAGTTGATGAAGCGAGCGTTGGCGGCACGCGCGACCGCCTTGGCAATCAGGGTCTTGCCGCAACCAGGTGGACCGTATAATAGAACGCCTGAATGAAACATTCTTCGTTGACTGAACCGATTCTAAAAACATTCTTCGTTTGCTTGCTACGCAATCAGTATGAAACTATAAATGTGATAAAAATACATTTTGGTTTCTACATTACCATAGCAGTATTTTTTTCAATCAATAAATTTTAAAGTTTATATGCGATCGACATCGACCGAATTCAGTCATAATTAGCACAAAACTTCCCTTAAAACGTCAAAAACGAGTCCTTAACATGAGTGAGTTTAGAAACGATATAGTCTAAACAATCCTACGACAACGAAAAAATAAATACCTTTCGGCGGTGCAATGAGTCGACTCTTTCGCTGGTGTCCGAGTCGGAGTGGAAGTATTACAGAGTCGTTGAGCTGCTGGATCACTGACTCACACCCACCGATTTCCTCCCAATTAACACCCTCCTGTAATATTGAAAACGTTGATAATAATTACTATTATCCAAGAAGTTGAGAACCGGAATAAACAAATACTAGTATCAGCAACACTTTTATCATGGTCATAACAATAATTACGCTATTTTCTATAATTAAAATCATTAACTACATCAAAAACAACATCAATATAAACACGATTATCATTGTTAACAGCTGAATCAATAACAACAACAACAGCAGTAAGTAACCTACCCGAATGGCACAGCACAGATTGGAAGCGATCACCATTTCATGATTGTTAAGTTCTATGTCACGGGAAACATTGAGGCGGGCCAGCAGCGCCTGAGCCTGAAATTGAAACGATACATTGTTTTATGAATATAATACTTTAACAGATAAGAAATCCCTACTTAACAGTGAAAGGCAGTTGTAGAATCTCATTATAATGGCGCGAGTCAAGGCCCACGACTTTCGAATATACTGATTTTTTGATAGAATAACTTGATAAAAACACTATCACGCGAAGTAATCCAAAGAAGACAACCTGTGTCCAATCAGAATAGACAAACTAACAGCTTTCTTAGCATCGGCCTTCTCCTCATGTGTGGGATCCATGTACTTCATCATGTAACGGATCGAAAAGTAAGACAGGGCCGCGGCACCGGCGAATCGGAAAACCAGGCTGATTAGCTCCTGCCGTAGGAGCGTTGAGTCGGACGACATTCTGCTAATCGCAATCTGATGTTTATTAAAGTTAAAATTCTCCACCGATATAAACGTTTAGTTTCGGTGGTGTTACCGTATCACAGATTTGGCACCGGTAGTTGGCATTTGAGCTAAAACAAGACATAATTTTTGTTTTTATCGCATAAATTTACCGCGATGCAATGGGAATTCAACGTAGACACATTAAAAAAATTCAAATTTGTTCATTGTTATGCCATAATAGCAAAGTTGATTACCAATCACAAATGTAAAGGATCAAGGCATAATAAAAAAACAGATTATGGTCCGTCCCTCGATAGACCAATGTAATCAAAGCCCGGAATCTGGCATTGAATGGAGAAGAGCTGCAATTGTGTTCAGTCCTTTCAACATTTGAGTGATGAATCAGCATCAATACCCGCGCCAAAAACCATATAATTTAGTTGTGTTTATTGAGAGCACACTGACTCTTATGCAGAGGGCTCGATTGTATCATATCATAGTCATTCATAATAGAGCATATTTCAATTATCATCATATATCCATAAATCATATTGGACAGGGAACAAGGGTAATACGATCATTAACATGCTACAAATGCAGTTTACACGTAGTATATATACTAGTCGTACAGACAAACGAGACAATCAAGCTGGCAATTCGACATCTACTAGTTTTTGTAGGTTACCGAAGCCCAGATAAGGAAATCATTGCCTGACTGATAGCCTGAGCGGTTCGGTCGAAAACAAAAGTTGTAAAAATGCATCAATGTCAAATTTACAAAACATATCTGAAGTTACCGTTTGTGTTCTGAATCCATATCCTCGAAGTCGAAACTAATATTATACATACTAATGATGGATAAATTTTTTTAAATCAAAAACGAACCTCACGGATGAATTCCAAACACACAAATTATAACCTCAGAAGCATATGAATATTCGTCAAACATGATCAACATAAAATCTACTGGAATATAAAACTCTGGTCTTTGATAATAAAAAAATTTAATACTTTGGTGTAGCAAAAATTAGCGTAAATTACACCAATAACATCACACTGCGTTTGAAAAGTTTCCCGTGGCCAGTGCCGTTGCAACCAGATCGTGAATAAATTTTTCGAACCAAATATTGATGATTATCAAGATATGAGGATCAATATAAGCAAAAGCAAACGCAGAGCAACAATTTGCTAACCAATATGTGGTGATTGACACTAAACGAAACGAACCGATACTCATGTTCATTCGAAACGAAACACAATTTGTACAGACAAACGAGAACAAAACGAAACGAGCAATGACGAAATCTGAGAGCAAAGCATTTGATGACGCAATAATGTATGGTTGAAGAAAATTTTGGAATAATGAAATGTATAAGTTTCCTATGAGATTTCTCAATCTTGTTCAAGTTGAATTTCAATTGACTTCTTCTGACCACCATATTTTAATGAAAAGTAGACATTATTATTTTCCCATCAACTTGAACAAGTTCGTTTAAAGTCAACCACAACGATGGAAAATTTGCAATAAAGCAGCGCTGTTGCGAATAATCTGTTTACAATTATTCACCAGAATTTCTCTCCATAAGCATGAAGTTTACAGCAATTCTTCGTTCTGAACCGAAACTGGCTGGCGCACAAATCAATCACTTAATTAGGAAGACAACTACGAACAGGACAGGGGTAGAGGTAGGAAGGGTACCTTTTCAGACCACATTTTAAATTTATAATGTCACCAATTTCTACCTAAAAAAACCCCCGGAAAAAAAATCTCGAATTTTAACCTCTGGTGATGAGGCGCCGTTCCCTGCTTAAAATTTGGCCGGCTGAAATCCCGGTCCACCCCTGACTTACGAACACAGTAGAAACTACCAAACAACGAAGTCAGCAAAAACATATAATCGGCCATGGAGCAAGCTAATACGAGCAATAATATAGAGCGGATAAAAGTGAGCTGGAAACTTTCATTGAAAACCGACACAACGTTGCACATCCGGACAATGCTAGTCCATCAATACAATCTTAAGTTGTGTAGGTTTACAATAATATGATGTGAATATGAGATGGCGTATTTTGTATTGTTGTGGATAAACGTTCATGAACTGAAGTTTACGTGAAAATACATGATTTGTCGAATCACTATTTTGAACTGACCAATTGTCTATTAAGAAATGCTACAATACAACAATACAATTTCAAACTAAGCATACAAAACGTATCGTTTCAGTACAACCGGATCACCATATCTCTTCCACGCTTCGTTTGATCGACACGCAAATTCGCGCCAATTTGAAGATTCAAATTTTTGCGCCAACACGATTCAAGCCATGGAATCGACGGTAGTTCGCTTCTCCTTGACTGTCCGCGACGGGGCGCGCTTTGTCCTCTTTGATGGCGGCGATGCTGTTGATGTTGAGTTGCATGTTGTTGTTGTTGTTGCAGAACTGATGTTGTTGTTGATGGCCTGCTTAAATGTGGCAGCATCTTCAGCAACAACAACAGTAGTAGTCTTGTAATGATTGGCACCAGATTTGGCATTATCAACAGTTAGATTAATACAATGACCATTGCTCTGTAACGTTGAAAGTGCAAAACTATTATCATCTTCATCATAATCACTGTTACTCTGAATCGCGCAATTACTACCATACAAAATGAGATCAGTACTGGCCGATGAGCAAGACTGTTTTGATTGATTATTATTAATGTTACCAGAAGAAGAACCGGTGGAAATGTTACCGTTATTCACCGTGGTTTGTTCGGTTAACAATTGAGTAGATGATGTTTCAGTGACCTGAGGCGACGATGACCGAGAAGTGTTGTTGTTGTTGCCGTTCACCACGGTTGTTGTTGTTGTCGACTCGCCCTCTTTGGACGAGGATGAACACACCTGCTCGTCCGCCTCATCATCCGACATCTGCACATCACCCGAATCGTCATTTTGTTGTTGTTGCGGTTGCACATCACACATCTCAACATCACCGTTGTTGTTATTAGGCATTTGCTCTCGTGTTCTTTGCTCGCAATCCGCATTTTCGGTCGATTCCGCAGAGGGATTTTCCCCTGTCGATTCTCTGAGTCGCGCGTTTTGTGCACGCTCTGCGGCCAGTTGCTGTTGTAGATACATGACCGTGGTCTGCAGACCCTCCATGTCTTGGTCAAGGTCGACCAGCAACTCGTCCATTTCTGCAATACACAAGCAAATTAGATTTATATGAATATGTCGTAATTAATATTAAATTAAATTAATATTAATCTGTATTTACAAAAAGTCATGTAGTTTAGATTACACTGAACTGAAGCGAGTTGTTTTTCATCGTTGCAGTATCTATAACATGAAAAGAATGATTGCAACTATAATAACCAAAAAAAGGTAACCTTATTACGGTTTACACACTAAAATTTTCGCATGCTTACCCTTTATATTTTATTTTATCATGCTCCTTACACCACAAGTAAAATTGTCATGCTCTTTCGTAAGTACGTATACACTGATACACAGAATAATCGAATTGACATGGCCCATATAAAAAAGGATTAACCGGATTGTGTATGTTTCATCTCGTCCAGCTGGTTTGTCTGTACGGCGAGTTGGTTGCTCAACTGCGCGAATCGGCCCTGTTCGACCATCTTGCCGAGCTCCTCATTCTCTTGAATCAGCGTCCGACAGCGGGCCATCAGACGCTTGCCGGTCGTGCTGAATATAAAAACTTGATTGTCATGCCATAAAGAAAAGTTACCAGGGTCACCCTATTAACATTCGGCAATCACTGATCATTCAACAACGTTCTTCAACCAAGATCACCGGCTGGCAAGGCCAGCGCGTTGGCCATTTAACAAAGGAAGCTACAAATTATATTTCATAGCGTGACTATTATTTTACTATATTTGTGGTTTGACATCACAAAATGAATATAAAATGATTTGATTCGTTTGACAATTAATACACAATATAAACAGCAAAGACCGTTATATGATTACCTGTCGGGCGTAAACTTCCATGCATTAAGCTCGTGTTGACTCTGCTCCAGACGTTGCTTGGTTTCGCGAAGTTCATCGGCCAACTTTCTGAACATGGAATTGACCAGCGGATCCAGCAGACAGTTCCTCAGACCACCGCCCAGCGACGAACGCAGCTCCTCCACTTGACTCTGAAATTGTCTAAATTAATAACGCGGGAAATGTTCGAAGTAATAACACGGGAAAATAACTGAAGTTATGACATAGGAAAATGTCCGAATTAATAACACAGTTATTTGCCTAAACTGTACTTACAGTTTTAACTTTATATAGTCAGTAGCTGAGATAAAAAACAAACTCTAATTTAGGGTTAGTACTCTTGTATAGCAGAACCAATTCTGTAAGGGTGCTTTCAGAGTAAAGAGGAAAGTAAAAAGGAAAGTAAAATGGACAGTAAAAGGGCCATTAGTTTGTGAAACATTTCATAAAAAAGTTCCCAGGACCAAAATACACGTTTTCACTCAAATGTTTTACAGATAAATGACTCTTTTGCTTTCCACTTTAATTACCTTTTTACTTTGAAAGCACCCTAAAAATGAATAGATTTATTAAATTAGTTACGTCAAATAAATAGGATGCAGTGAAATGAACCAAAGTAAAACTAAACCAAACAAATTAAGATAAACTCTGGATGAAAGATTATTAGTTCAATGTTTGAACATACGAAGAAGTTAGTGAGATAAATACAAAACTCCAACGTAAATCCAATTTTAAGACAAATAAGAACTCAGCTGATTTTAATTCAATTAAAAACAATTGAATTGTTATAAAAGGTAAGTAAATTAAACGCTCTAAAATAGGGATAAATTGATAACACCGCAGTTTAACGAGTCTTCAGAAATACCAGCTTTAACAGAAAACATTTCACAACAACAGACACACAAAAAAGAACAAAACGAAAAATCATCAAACAATACCCTTGATAAAAAAATTAAACAAGTGGATATATGGACTAACAAAGTATTCCTGGACCTCCTGTTCCTTGGCAGCCAGTCGCATGACCAGTATGGACTCACGCCGGTGCGAATCTCCACCACCCGTAGTCGATTTATCGTCCATTTTAGCCCACTGGCCCCCACTGGCTCCAACAGGCCGGGCACCCGACCCGACCGCTGTCCTAGACTCCCCTTGAGCCCGTGTCCGCAAATCACCCAACACATCTCGTTCCTCCTGCATCTCAGCATCGACCCCATCGCCACTCAGGCCAGACGTCCTTTTAGCCGGTGGGGAATTCACATTGTCCTTCTCAGTTAAAGAAGTGCCATCTTCTTGATGGGTGGTAGTTCTCGAGGTGAGCTGTTTGAGACGACTGATGAGCTCGGATCGGGACAACGCCTCGTAGTTGACGTCGTTTTCGGGTGCGTTCAGGTCGATATCGGACGTGGTGTTGGTGTTGGAGTGATGTTGTTTGGGTGGTGCTGGCGATTCGTTTAGCTGATTGTTGTGCGAACTGGCAGAGCTCGACGGACGACCACCCACTGATGACGCACTCCATGGCTCCTGTAATACAATATGCTATTCATTCTGCCTTTAATCTCAAAGTGGGATATCAAATTGAACCAACACACAGGAAATGGCAACTACGGCATCTCGTGAAAGTAAAAATTGTACAAGTGTATCACGTAGTATGCACGCTGAAAGCATTCAAGAACAATAAGATTCAGAGATGTTTTAAAAGCGAAATCGATAACTTCCTCTCGACCGGTCCGGTTCTACTCTAATTCCACACGAAAACCCCGAGTCATCAATGCAACTAAAAAAATTGAGCCTAACCTGTTCACCCGAGGTGCCCGAATGGCAAGACATGTCTCTTCCTTTGTTTCACTTCTCCCGCTAGCCGCTCTGATGTGTCTGCAAATTTAAAGTTCAATTATTGTATAGCTGCCATGCTACTTCTGCCCTGCGCCGTCAATTCAGTTTACCATCCCATAAAAACTTATCGGGAGTTAACCAACATTGACGCTTTGTATAAAAATACAAACCCCAGTAAACGGACGCTCTAGGAAGAATAACGTTGAACGGCAAAATGCTTCGATCGCCACAATACAGACGACTCGAGTTAAACTTAAATGTTGTCAATATGGTCTACAACCTTCTGCTGCGTAGGACAATGTTGTTGTTGTTGAAGGCAGAACTAAGAACCTAACCTTGGTCGTCGATGGCCGGCGGTTGCGAATAACTTCGATGCAAAGTAAAATATCCAATCCCTAGAGTTCCATACGGTGATTTACACTTTGACAACCACTGAAGGTCATCTGTTTTTTAATCACTGAATTAAATTGATTTATTTCCTCTTTTATTTTAAATTTTTAATTGGAAAATTTTTTTTTGGCCTTTGGTGAATTATTTAATTTATGAATGATACCGTAATACTACGTATTTAAGATTACGGTAGCAATTACGGTAATTTATTGAAAAGTTTTATTGTTTCTTCCTGAAACGGCTGGAGCTATCGATTGAAAACGGTTTGATGAAAAAAAGTTTAGGAGTAGAATCGATGCAAATTTAGTTGGAATTAAAAAAAATTGAGTAAAAACTGAGAGTATGAGGCTTTTCAGAAAACCTCTAGAGGAAGGAAATCGGTATGAATTCATGGAAGTAGACGGGATTAATGAAAAAACCGTTCAAAAGATCTCATTGAGAAGTATTTCTTACAGATAATTTTTTCAGCGTTTCTGTAAAATTATATAATAATGTGAAATCTACCTAGTGTTAAAGCATGTGATAAATGAAAGTAAGAGTGGTCTTCCAGCCAGAGTACGACGTTGGTGCGGTGGGTGGCATAGTGGTATGATATGGGTACTGATGAGCGGGTAATGAGGCAGTTTTGATATGGTGTTATTGTTCATATATGGATGCCAACTCTTGTCTGTTCGATGTGATCAGTGATGTAGGATGTACGTTAGGTTGATAAAAAATCTGTGAGTTTTGATGTTAGGTCATAGTTGATTCAATATAGAAAATCTGTAACGTGTATTATCGTTTGTAAGCACTGAGTGTACCAGTCTCTCATTCACATTTCATTAATTTACTATAAAGACGGAATAAGAATCGTCAATACATGAGTGCTTGAAATGATGACAGTGAATACCTTAGCAGTTTTGAGATAAAACAAAAAATGGGCTCTAACATGACTTGCAGACGCGTCTGCACGATTATGATAGATGCATATAGAAATATTTAGGCTAGTGGCTGTAGAGAATTATAAAATTATCGGAACTGCTTTATAAACGAATCACCTTGGTTAAGATAAAGCGTTTTATCTTAAAACTGCTAAGGTATTGTCTGTCATCATCCCAGACACTCATGTACTGACGATTTTTATTCCATCTATATTTTATTTCTAATGAATAAATGATTGAGTCATTCACGGATCAAATCTAAAGTAAAATAGTTTATTATATTTCAGTCCAAGAGTCCTATTACGGTACGCCTTATCTAATGTTGGCATAACACGTAATAACCTTCTGTGAGTTGCTTTACTTACTTGTATGTACAACGCGTGCCTGTTCAAATTGGATGTGACCCGTGTTCCAATGAATCTATAAGTCACAAGATGATAATATAATAAGTAATAATCAAACAAAGGTCAAGTCAAGCCCGTGAACGCCAGTTGGTAGAAGTGGTGATTCATTTAACGTTCACACAGCCGATAGTGGAACTGGTATGTATGGTATGTAGCCGGTGCCTGGTATGGCTCGTGGCCGGCACATACTATGACAACTATTATCACATTGCGTAAACACATAAAACACACCCTAATAGCCCTATTTTCCTCTACTAACAAATATCGGCTCTAAACAGAGTTTAATAATGAGCCACTTAAGTTCATTTTACTTATAAAGTTAAATTATATTCATCGTTAGCATGTTAGAGTACCTTGGATCAACTATTAAGATACTTTTCTCATCAAGGATTCAGTTAAAGCATGAAATAGTTGTTTGATTCGAAAACTAATGTGAAATTCGAAATCAGCGCCCTCGAAAACCACCCGAGTGGCACTTGATATCTCAAATAGTTGATTATTCAACACTAAAATCATCTTTGAATCAAATCTGTAAGTTACCGTAAACCTGTAAAATTGCACATTTTGGTTACTGTAGTGCACACATGATACATCCATTCCCTGTGTTATAAAATAACTACCGTAACCCAAAAGATTACGGTTGCACAAATGTATTAAATTATTATCCAAGCACGTAATTTTTAGGTTATTGATCTGTGAATTTTATTTATTTCTTGAATGACTACCGTAACTTTACCGTACCCAATTTAACAGTGTATGTATAGAACTTTGATTATAGTTTTATTTCTTTTGCACAGAACACCGTAAATCAAAACGTTTCATATTCGTATGAAAAACGATTCTTTCAATGATTATATTTTTTGTTCAAGTGTATGGGTTCAAGCGTAACGACATGGAGAATCAATAAGATGACGCGAGTACGTAGCAAACACATTTATAGGATTCGCAATGATAAAAGAGTGAGAATTAAGTACGAATAAGGCGGTGTAAATGTCAACAGTAGTAAACACGTGATATAATTAATTATAATGCCTTGTCTATTCATAAACGTCGAAGTAATCTGGTTCCTTCAAGTTTTCATGAAAATATCAATGGTGCACAGAAATCTGTGTACGGGAGTTTCACTCTGCAGAGACTCATCATCGACTTTAACGTTAACATACTGTAAATAAATAATTATTAAATTATAGAAATACATCAAGATTTAACAGGCAACCGGAGAGATTGATGCTATTTTGCTACATGGTTAAAGATTAGTGAAATACAAGCCTATCGATCAAAAGTCACTTGAATTGCTGAAAAGAAAATCTAATTAAATATCATAATTGTTACTTCACATTCACAGATTTATAAATCTTTTTTGTTGATTCTGATGTCCAGCGAACGGCAAATGGCAAAGGCAAACATTGTCGAGTATGGCCCAGTGCACGTATAAGCTTTAGGCTTATAATTATAAACCCAGGGCTTATAATTTACGTGTTGAAGTATGGGAAAAAATTTACTTCAGTATAAACTTTAAGACGTAAATTATAAGCCCTGGGCTTATAATTATAAGCCCAAAGCTTATACGTGCACAGGGCCTATATGTTTGTATTTAGCTTTAGAGGTCGAGTACAAAAATGTTAATATGTATGTTTATCAGTCTTCACTTCACACGAGCATTCCATAAAATAGATGTGCCAATCTCCAACACCATAAAGTAAGAATATTTACTAACCTAAAGTTTTTCAATGAGTCAAAACAAGAAGTCTTGTGGAAAGTGTGATAACCAAGTCAGAACTGAACGGTATTGGACTACATATGTACGAAGCGTGCGATTCAGAAAATATGCAGTTATTCATACGAAATGTTTTTTTCCGAAAAATCTTCAAATTTGTATCAACATCCATGTGTTCCTGAGGATCTCCAATCTACAATCATGTTGGGCTCGGATAGCAAGGAGAATCTCGGGCGGTTGTGGGGCATTCTGTGGTCACGTCGACGAACTGCACGCACGTCACCACGAACGTGGGTGTAACGTCTTCTGAAAGGCAATAATCGTACTTTCTAATAATAAAAATTCATAAATTGATAAAAATATTAAGAGGCAATCCGTGTAAGGCGCAGCAAAAAACGACACTTCTGGCACATGTTTGAAATTTGTTTTCTCCGATTGTCGTTAAATGGTCAAAAGTCAATTATTCAGGTTATTTCAAGATATGGTGGACAGTTTCAGACCTCAAAATTGTTTAGATGCATTTTTATGACCCTCTGAACATGACCCCTATGAAAATTTTTCGAACATTTCGAAAACACACGATCTGAGCTTATCATCCGCCATTTAAACCATCAAAACTAGGTCAATTTTCAAAAAATTTAAGTTGAATCAATAGCTAATTTAACGATCTAGTTATTTATGTTAATTTGGTGATCATTTAAAAAACTGAAAAAATTTTTGAACAAAAAAACCAAAATAAAATTTTGAGTGAAAAAACGTCAATTTTAGCAAAAAATTAAATTTTTTCCAGAAAAATCCACTTTTCGCATCGGGGGACTTAGCACATGTTAGACACCCATAACACGTGTTTTAAGCCCCGTAGTCGTTTTTTTCACTGGCCCGTGGGCTTGAGGTCAAAAGACGCCCTGAACATGTTACCATGAAATATCAAATTTTTGAAAATGAACAAAAACTACATTGTTCATCACCCGTAGAGTGATATCGATCCAATATTCTTGTTCAGCGTCGAATTTTACCTCTAGGTGCATGTAACATAGTCACAACAAGATGTCTGTAATAGTCTGTTACTTTGGATTATGGCTCCGCGCGATATGAATTTACGCAATTAGCAATCCGTGTAAGACGCAGCAATCCAAGACATGTTTGAGACATATGTCTTCCGATTGTCGTCCAATGATCGAAAATCAATTATTCAAGTCATTTTAAGATATCATGTATAGTTTCAGACCTCAAAATTGCTTAGATCCATTTTTATGACCTTCGGAACATGACCCCTATGAAAAATTTTCGAACACTTCCAAAACACGCGATCTGAACTCATCATCCTCCATTTATACCTTCAATACTAGGTCAATTTTAAAAAAATATGCGTTGAATCAATAGATAATTTAACGATCTAGTTAGTTATGTTAACTTGGTGATCATTTGGAAAACTGAAAATAAATTAACGCAAAATCCACAAAAAAAAATTTTGAAAAAAAACATCGTTTTTAGCAAAAAATGTTTTTTTTTCAGAAAAACCCAACTTTCGCATTAGGGGATTTAGCACATGTTAGACACCCATAGCACGTGTTTTAATCTCCGTAGTCGGTTTTCTCACTGGCCCGTGGGCTTGAGGTCAAAAGACGCCCTGAACATGTTACCATGAAATATCAAATTTTTGAAAATGAACGAAAACTACATTGTTCATCACCCGTAGAATGAAATCGAATCAATATTCTTGTTCGGCGTCAGATTTTACCCCTAGGTGCATGTAACATAGTTACAATAAGATGACTTTAATGGTCTGCTTCTTTGAATTATGGTTCCGCGCGATATGAATATTGTACATTTTACGCCCTGCCAGAGAAAGCTTGCATTGAAATCTATTATGCTCGGTAAATTTACATTAAATATGCGTTTAATCAGTAGCCAATTTAGTAATTCAGATAAATATGATAGCTTTGTATTCAATAAAGAAGCCAATAAAAAACACCAAAAAAAGTTCTGGAAAATTAAAGAAAAATGGTTTCGAAAAAAATCGCTTTGAAAAAAATTCATTCTAAAAGAATCATCACAAGTTGGACACCTAGATTTTGTCTTTCCAATCCTAATGTTTATTTACTTGACTCCTGGCCTTATGGTAAAATTCGTTTTACAATAAGCGAAACAAATTGTCATCTGTTTCTCAGCATCCATGCTTTTACGAGTATTGAATTGTATCTGAACACTCGGAATAAGCTCGAACACCTGAGCTGCTTCGAAATTTTGTGTACAGTTTCCTTCACAGTGAACTAAACGTTTATTGTGGTGTACTATACTGTACCTACATATACTGATGATAACCGAAAACAAAACGTTTATTTGATGATACTACTTTTTCTAGAACATGGTTTCGTGCATGATTCTTTGTTTTTATGTGTTGCCTTTTGAAATTACAGTGAACCTACACTCAAACAAATTTGATAGGCCTTTAAACGTTTTATTTGATATCAAATCTTTTTATACATTATTGTAAACTTGTAAAAATTCAAACAGTTGTCAATCACACTCTTTCAAAGTTCAACATATCACAGTCGTAAGCAGGGGTGGGCCGGGGTTTTTCGCGTTTTTGGGGGGGAGGGGGGTAGCCGACAGAAAATCCCATCCTACCCGCCCAGTCCGAAAAGTGGGGGGGGGGGGGGTGAGGTCGGGTAGAGGAGGGGTGTAGAACATTTTTTTCGCAAAAAAGCCCCGTTTTTTGCTTGTTTTTGCTAAAAAAAATCCCTTATTGTAAGGTATAAACATCACATGAACCGGTTTTTTCAGGTTTTAACCAAGAAAATTGACTCAGAAAATGTGTTTGTTCAGAAAATAATTTTCACAGCCAAAATTTGTTGAAAAATGAGCCTCAAAATCGAGGTTTTGAGGCCGATATTCTCAAAAATTTCGAGTCGGGGAGAGGAGTAGGCGACCAAAATTTTTGCGTAGGGGAGGGGTAGGCTACCCGCCGACCCTGAAAAGTGGGGGTAACACCCAACCCTCCCCCAGCGGCCCACCTCTGGTCATAAGTGATTGATATTATGTAAAAACATAAGAAAGAGTTACAGAAACCTGATGTATCCCTCCGTCAATCACATACAACCAGATGGACTAGCTCTATGGAACAAGCTATGCGTATGTAACTGAAACTTTGTGACGCCAGAGTTTTTTTGGTCTGATATCTGGTTAGATACCAGCGGGAGATAATAAACTGTCTTGAGAGAAAAATACTTTCGTTGTAAATCTGTAAATCACAGTTCATGCACATTCAATACAAATATACATCCATAAGATATGTTGAGTAAAAAAATCATATTCTAGTTTCATTCTTCGAGAACATTTCAAATTGTTTTAGTCAATACAAATATACATCCATAAGATATGTTGAGTAAAAAAATCATATTCTAGTTTCATTCTTCGAGAACATTTCAAATTGTTTTAGTAATTATCCGCCATTGTGTATCAGTAAATCTGATACTAATCATAATAAAATTTGTCAGTTACATATAGTTTTCGGTTAGCATCATATATACATGTATATAACGGTTATGGTATTCAAAAAAGTGCTTATATTCAAATTAGTATCATAATATATTCCTTATAAATAGTATCTTATGATAAATATTCATAAAGTAATCATGTCAAAGTTTGAAGCAGCTCAGGAGTGTTCAGGTATGTACATTTCAAAACTCACAAAAAGTTTCGGATACTGAGCGAGGTGAAGGAGTGAGAGATAGAGGTGAAAAATTGTTTAGGTTTTTGTGAAACGGGTTTAAAACGCATTCCCAGGGGTCAATAAAAGCTAACCACAGGGCCGAACAAGACAAAATTTTGGTGCCCAACAAGTTCCCTAAGCGATAGAAAAAACCTGTGTTTTTTAGTTCTTCTCGGTGTCTATATTGAATACAAGGCTAGCATATTTATCTGAATTACTAAATTGGCTACTGATTCAACGCATATTTAATGTAAATTTACCGAGCATAATAGATTTGAATGCAAGCTTTCTCTGGCAGGGCGTAAAATGTACAATATTCATATCGCGCAGAACCATATTTCAAAGAAGCAGACCATAAAAGTCATCATATTGTAACTATGTTACATGCACCTAAAGGTAAAATCTGACGCCGAACAAGAATATTGATTTGATTTCACCCTACGGGTGATGAACAATGTAGTTTTTGTTAATTTTCAAAAGTTTGATATTTCATGGTAACATGTTCAGGGCGTCTTTTGACCTCAAGCCCACGGGCCAGTGAGAAAACCGACTACGGGGATTAAAACACGTGCTCTGGGTGTCTAACATGTGCTAAATCCCCCGATGCGAAAGTTGGGTTTTTCTGAACAAAATCAATTTTTGCTAAAAATAATGTTTTTTTCAAAAAAAAATTTTTTTAATTTTTGCGTTCAAAATTTTTTTTCGTTTTTTTAATGATCATCAAGTTAACATGACTAACTAGATCGCT
>OZ038443.1:13400430-13485430 GCA_964036265.1 Daptonema setosum
GTTGACTTGACTATCGAGTTTTGTTGGCCAACATTTTGAATTTGGCCAGAAAAGTCAGGTTTGCCGGCTAACTGAGTTTGCCCGATCAGTGGAGAAGGAGTGCGTTGGTTGGGACGGGTGGGCATGTAGGTGGGACGGTCGAGTGCTAGAGACATACGCTGTTGTTGTTGTTGTTGTTGTTGTTGTTGTTGTTGTTGTTGTTGTTGTTGTTGTTGTTGTTGTTGTTGTTGTTGTTGTTGTTGTTGAGCAAATGTCGATGTTGTTGCGGAGACGGGTGATGGCGGTACTGATGGTTGTAACATGGCGGTTGCTGTCGTGGATGATTGTTGTTGTTGTAGATGTTGTTGTTGTTGTTGTCGAAGCAACGGCGAAGGCCCAACGTCGAGTGCCCTCAGTAGAACATTGCGTGCATGGTCAACTGATTTATACTGCGTGAGTTTCAGTGCCATTTGTGAAGAGTCCTGCAAGTTACATTTAGTGAAAACTTGTAGATAATTATTTATTATTTTCTCAATCATGATAACATTATCCTGATCTGTTGATCAACAATTTTGTGAACAAAGACTTTGCTTTCTACGAAATTCCCAGCTATATCAGACCACTCAAATGAAATTTCTTCATCACTAACCCGATCAAAACCCAGTCGCTCCAATTCTTGCAGCATTTCTGTCTCTCTATTGACAGGAGTGGCAGATGCGTAGCGCTGTTGTTGTTGTTGTTGTTGTTGTTGTTGTTGTTGTTGTTGTTGTTGTTGTTGTTGTTGTTGTTGTTGTTGTTGTTGTTGTTGTTGTTGTTGTTGTTGTTGTTGTTGTTGTTGTTGTTGTTGTTGTTGTTGTTGTTGTTGTTGTTGTTGTGGTTGTTGCTGCTGTTGTTGTTGTTGTTGTTGTTGTTGTTGTTGTTGCTGCTGCCGCTGCTGCTGCTGTTGCTGCTGTTGTTGCAACGATGGAGATGGTTGTTTTTGCAGTTGCTGCAGTTGTTGCAGTGAATATGCCTGATTTACCGACCCGTTGCTACCATAAGATGCTTCATTTTGATATGATGAAACAGTTGAATACTGTTGATGTTGTTGATAGCTGTATTGTTGTTGTTGTGCTGGGTACTGTTGTTGCGTTTGGTATTGTTGTGGTTGATATGAACACTGCGGCGCTTGCTGTTTGTCTGCAGCGTAGGGCTGAAACATTTGACTCATAAACCAACTGACCGACTGACTAACTGACTGACTGACTGACTGACTGACTTACTGACTGACTGACTGAATGACTGACTGACTGACTGACTGACTGGCTGACTGACTGGCTGACTGACTGACTGACTGACTGACTGACTGACTGACTGACTGACTGACTGACTGACTGACTGACTGACTGACTGACTGACTGACTGACTGACTGACTGACTGACTGACTGACTGACTGACTGACTAAATACATAACTGAATGACTGAATGGTTCACTGATTAGTTGATTGACTGATGAACGTACTGACTACTGAGTGACTGACTGACTGACTGACTGACTGACTGACTGAATGAATGGAATGATTGTCTAACCATTAAACTCTCTTTGATCTTCTGCAGCTTGTCATTTCTCTGATGATGGTTAGCCACCCCATAAGCATGGTGCTGGGGCACAATATGACTGGCCCCGCTGACCGTCGGCGCCGATGGCAGATCATGATGTTCACGCCAGACGAACCTGTGAGTAATACAGTCTGCTAATGGCAAACTTAGAGGGTCAATGAGTCAGTCGGGCGGTCACTCCGCGAGTCAGTGATTCTCCGATTCACTCAGTAAGTATGTACAATAACTCAATGAGTCAGTAAGTCAGTCAGCCAGCCAGTCAGTCAGTCAGTCCGTGAGTCAGTGAGTCAGTGAGTCAGTGAGTCCGTGACTAACCGTCCATTGGTGGACGCCGTTCCATTAACGGGTATGTTGTCATCGTTGGGCGGCGCATATGATCCCGGTCTGGCTGGATGCTGATTATTGGTGTACATTTTTTATTATAAATTAATATCATCAAATATTTGATATATACAGCATTTATTTATATGTTGATATGTTCAGTTGAGCGTCATGTCATTAAGGTAGCGTGGAGTGAATAATTCACAGTCGAATCGAAGTTGTTGCTCATTATGGCAGAATATTTTTGTGTGTATCTAGTTAGCGTGCCATGGGTATTGTTTTGGAGTGGAGAGCGCCCAAGAGCAGCTGAAAGCAACATATCACTATTTGCGGAATTCCTTCCTGATTGTCGTCTTTTTGTTTACTATGTTGTAGGTGAAACAGTCTCAATACTGTCGATTCCTCCTGTCCGGCAAAGTTCCCCCTTTTTACTACAAAAACTCATGAATGACGTTTAATGTACGCATTTCAATCATAGATTTCGAGAATCCATGGCATCAAAATCAACATCCTTAAATGTAAACAATGTTTGACGTGCCTATATTCTTCAAACTCCTGATTTTTTTAGGCGCCAAGTTTTTCCGAGTGAAACAAAATCAGTTACAAACGAAACTTAATAAATATGTAGCTTGGCTGTATGTTGTTCACAGAATATACTTATGTGGTAAAATTTTGATTAAGTAAACAGTATGTGACCCGAAAAACTTAAAAAAATTATCCACAAATATTTCATCAACACAAGACGAAGAGGCGATCACGTGAGACAGCTTTTCCTTAAGGAACCACAGAATTTAAGTGTTTATTTTAGTGAAAATTCCAAAACGTGTAAATAGCAACCACGAGGCTCCCTTCAACAATTTCTGGTAATAAATGGTATTTATATCAAAGGAATTTTTGACCATCCCCAAACATTCTTGCATACAGTAGATTTTTACAAGCGGGGTAAATATTTACCGATCCGATGATAAGACGGAAGGTGAACCCGCTCCTGACTATAGAGCGTCGATTGAACTTTATCCTTTAACACTATTAGGTTTTTAAAAGTATTTTGGGCTGGCTTGTTCCATCTAATGCCAGTCGAATATTTCAGCTGCAATGAAAAAGCAAATGAATTCCAAAAACTTCAATGATTAGAACTCTGAAAAGCTCACTGAGAAATTTTTTTGAGAACATTTCTCAAAAACTCTCGAGTCGTTAGACTGCAAAAGTAAATGGGAGGCTATTAACTATCAATTGCAGCAAAATATGTTTGCTCAAATTATTTTGATCAGGCGGACATTAAAACTAATTTTTGTTAGAAGTCAAAACCACTCTGTTGTTATGAGTATACGTTATTGCATATGAAATAACGCAAAACTTTTCGTCAGTTTTTTTCTTAGAATTCGGACTGACTCAGTTTAGCTCAGAAAAAATCAACAGAAACACGATGATTATATAACAAAGCAAAATAAAAGACAATGATTTAATAGCGTATGTCATGTCTGTGTGTGAATGGCAGCTCAGCAATTCATGTAGAATATGATTCAGGTGGAATGTCAGTGCTCTGAATGTACGGCAACCAAAATAACGGATTTGGCTACGACTGTCGGTGCTGAATAAATAAATATTGTTATACATAAATACTTTATACTTAAACCATAACCGAAACCTAATACGCAAAACATAAACACATGTTTTAATCAAATGATTTTCATTTAAATTGCAACTTCGGTGGGCAGATTACATGCACTAAAAACTCATCCTTAATATTCTATTACCATCTACAAAAATTTGCCGTTGTGGTTCGAAACTGAAGGTTTTTTATCTTCACACATTTGATTGAGGAAATAAAATATAAAGTTAAACCTTCGAATTAAAACTTCAATCTTATGGAGATGAGTAAATGCTCACTGAAATTTCATTCGTTCAATCAACACTTGGCATAAGGCAGACAAATGAATCAGGTTTCAAAAAAATATATAATCACACATTTACGAATTAAATTCACATGACAATTTACCATTGATTTGCACATTCATACATCTCTAATAACGTGGTTCTTCACGTGAAACATTAGTCTCTCTCATAAACAATCGAACGTCAACAACAACAAACACAACAACAACAATAACAACAAGCAACAACATTAACAGCAATAGCAACAACAACAACAACAACAACAACACCAACAAGAACACCACCACCAACAACAACAACAACAACAACAACAACAACAATAATAACAATAAAAACAACAACAACAGCAACAACAGTAACAACAACAACAGTAACAACAGCAACATCGCACAACGCATCCACATATTCAACGTGCGCTGTTGCGCGCTCTGAGATACGTGCCACACCATGGGCGGCTGGGATGTTTTGCCAACAATTCCCTCAACTTTAACAACAGAATTTTTCATTTATTAACATTTTTGAAAAACTCCTCTCATAAAGTTGGAAGTTCATCAAGAAAAACGATGATTTTCCATTGATTTGTTGCTTGACTAACCCGCCACACAGCGCAACACACGCAGTCGCGTCCATCGAAGCAACAGCACCTCCGTACAACACTGCGGCCCCCACAATACTGCTGCTGCTGCTGCATCGTTGCACATACAACACTACTACACACGGTTATGCACATACATATAAATACAGGGATCAAACCTGAGAAGAAATCATTTTGAAAATATTATTGATTCCGTGAAGTTCGAAAATGTTTTAATAAAATGCTCAGTGTCATATTTGTATGTTATGAATATGAGCATAGCATAACATGCATGGTTGCTCGTTGCGCATGTAACTGGTATGTAAATATGCTGGTTACTGGAACGCACGCAAATAAACACAGGGGAGTGAGTAATTCATTTATAAAAAAATTGACGTTCTATATGTACATATAAAAAATAATTTTTTTAATCGTGAGGCGTATCCGTCGAAGTTTATCAGAAATTTCACTTTTCCTCACGATACCCAAAAAATCATGTTTTGAAATGAAACACATTCCATTTCTTTTTTATGTTCTTTTTGGTGTATGTAGTTTCAATCATATGCTCCACCTACCCTGTAAATATGAAACTAATTTGGTTTCTGAACGCGTGTTGATGCTATGCTATGCTCTGTGCACGGGCAAACTAATTGTTGTTACTGTTGCTGATGTATAATTTTTTTATATGATTAAAACACTAATTGAACAGCACAGACGTACAAACAGTAATAAACAGCTCGTTGGTGTATGGAAAATTGCGGGTTAGCAAAGTTAACCTGCCAATTATTCACTAGAACTTCATATGATAATGGTGTATTCCTAGTGGACAACGGTCGACAACGACGAGTAAACTGATGAGCAATGTCTGAATCTGAAACCGCCGGGTATTAAACCCAGGACGTTAAGCTTCGAAAATCGGAAAAAAATTTGAACTTTCATGGAATATTCAAGCATGATGTATAAACGCTCATTTATCATGTTCTTTTGATATAACAGATAGCCAATTCGGATAGTTTGTACGTTAGTCAGTCACACTACCAACCAGTCAGTCAAAAAGGTGAATCAACAGAAGAACACTTTATTAAGAGTGAAGATGTGTCATTGCAGTGACTGTATGAAGTAGTGAACTATTTAGCGACGTAGTTTGCGACCAATTAACACTTCAAGTTTTACCAAAAAATGCGTTAGAGACAACAAATTGAGTAAAAAGTTTCTGAAGTTAAGCACGAACAGGTAAACTACTTTTTAATAAACATGGGAAACTACTCAGAAAGCAAAGAGGTTCAGGGGTTATTAAGGATACCGCAATATTTTCTTATACCACTTTGGGATTCAATCAAACGTTTTTCCGTAAAACACAGTATTAAACAAACGAACATCCTTATGGTTCTTATCAACATCTATAAACATTATTGCTCGTACCTTTGAACCGATTAACGGTTCACAATTTGAACACCCCGTCCCATCCATCAATTGGCTGATTACATGTAAGACAATGGAAAATCACTGGCGGATGAAATAATCCTCCGAAGGGAGGGAAATTCCGTCAAAGAGAAGGGAATTGAAATTTTTCAGACCATTTTATCAACACCGGGAACAATTCTACTTTTTACGCCAGAGGGAGGAATTCAACTTTTCCGACCCCTTCTCGTCTGCTATTGTGGCAAATAGACCACTGTCAGAATTTGAAAGAGTGAGATGGTGGTATGACCATAACTAAAACTGAAATAACTATAACTTGAAGAAGTTAATGAAGTCCTGTCGCTTCTCAGCTTTTTTACTCTCAATAAGCCAATACAGAATTTGATCTTGCATTTCAGTGCTGTGTATGGTAATCCTTTTTTAAATGACGCATATCTTATCTGTAAAAAAGTCGTGTTTTTGGCTTCAAGCAGAAAGACGGAAGTATAACATTCTTATATTTATTTACAGTAAATGCAAATACGAATGAAAATATACGAAGAGATATAAACATCATTATCATTACAGCCGATATCATCGAACAAAAGACGTGCTATATTAAGCATTTAGTCAGTTGTTGTCACGGTGGGTAATGAGTTTGATGGTTGAGAGATGAATTACACCTGAAAACAAACATTTAGTTTTAAACTCACTCATCCAATCCCTCACTCACTCACTCACTCACTCACTCACTCACTCACTCACTCACTCACTCACTCACTCACTCACTCACTCACTAACTACCTCACTCAATCACTCGCACTCACTCACTGACTCACTCATTCACTCACTCACTCCCTCACTCACTCACACACTGACTTCAATTTATTGCTTGTTGTAACTGCTGAATAGTCGGTCTATCCGTGCTGGCCTTGCTGCGGTAAAGAAACTTAATATTCAGATCAGTATCCACCAGCAAATCAGCACCCATCTGATAGATGTCGTCCATACCACCTAGAGTGAAAGGGTTAGTGAGTGAGATAGTGAATGAGTGAGTGAGCAAATGCGTGAGTGAGTCAGTAAAAACCTGCTTCCTCTAGTTTCGGCAATGTTTTCCCACCATGTATTTTGGCCGCATAGAACAACATGGCATCAGAATTCCACGTTCCGTAAGTGGACCGATTCAGTTGCAGATACTAAATATACATTAGTACAGTCCGTCAATACTGAGAGAGTCAGTCAGTGAATTAGTTCGTGTGAGTCACCCGTGAATCAACCTGAAAGAGTTCACGTTTTTCATCAACAACGAAATCAACGTCCACCTTTTCTTGCTCCAAATACAACCGACCGACTGATGAATCCCCGTAGCCGACCACATAAACCTCAAAAGATGAGTTCATTGACTCACTCACTCGCTCACTCGCTCACTCACTCACTCACTCACTCAGTTACTCACCCGTGCACCAGTGACGTGCGTCGAAACCCGACGCGCGTGCTCGCGTCACGGCAGTCATCCGAAATGTCGAACGAACACGAACAAACTGATATTTAGTAAGTGAGTGAGCGAGTGAATGAGTGAATGAGTAAGTGAACGAGTGAGTGAGTGAATGAGTGAGTGGATGATCGTTTCAGTTCAGAAACCTGTGGCTCTCTGCGGCATTTAACAGGTCATCTAAATGTACAGTATCCACAGTTTCGGGTGATTTTGAAGAAACTCTTGTAACCGCAAACTTCCGTTTCGGCAATTTAGAACGTTCATCGACTGAGTTTTCGCTGGATTTCGCCGGAGTCAGTCGTTTATCGATTCTTTTGAGCAGTTGATTGAGCGAGACTTCCAATTCCATCCATGTATCCAGCTGTAATTATTTGTTATTATTTCAGCGAACATCATCATTAACAACAACAACATCATCATCAACAACATCATCATCATCATCAACAACAACATCAACATTATTAACAACATCATCATCGTCAACAACATCATCATTATCAACCACAACAAGCAAAATGAATCAACAACTTACCAGTTCACTGTGTTCCGATTGGTTCTGTATTTCCTTCTGGAGTTTCTCTTTGAATTCAACTGGTTCGGAGCATGCCAGAACGTTGAACAGTTGACCATACAGTTTGGTGAGACCAAAAATGGAGCTCAGATGTTGTGTGACATAAGCGTTCACCTGTCAATTAACGAGTTATAGTCTGGTCGTAGTTTCTCGTTGTTACCCCCAAATTTTCACTGTTCTCTTTTTGACTAAACCGTTCAAACTAAACCAATGTTTTCAGCTGTTCACGCTTTATGAAGTAAACATACTAATAAGTAAGCCACACTCACTAATTAAATATAGTTAACCGTTTTCTGAACAAAAATTAGTAACAGTAATCATCCTGGCCAAGCTACAGTGAGCATGGGACGGGACTGGATGAGTTGATGAGCTCCCGAATACGTTTTACCGGATAACTCAGTAAACACGTTTTTCTGTTTTTCTTACGATGGTTCAGTATTAAAAGATACTTCGGGCTAAGATGAAAGTTGAAAATCACAAAAAAGTCAGTAACTTAGTCAGCTACTCATTCAGTCACTCACCTCCTCATGCTCATCTCCCACAGCGTCAAACTTGGTCGTCAATTCGGTGATCAACTCATCGAATTCGTCGACCGACGATTCCACCGTATTTATTGGTGGCATAACCAATTTATTGATTATTACTGTGGCATCTGAGACATAACCAACTTTAACCGGGGTAATCAATAGTTTGGTACATGATAAATAATCTTAATTTGCTATGATAAATAATCAAACTTGATGTCTTTGGTTATCACGTTTATAAGGGAAATACTAATTCAATGGTCCTTGAAATTGATGCAGTTGAACCCATGATGCGATAGAAGTATCGGTTATTTTTCACTTCAGCCTTTGCATTTTGGTTATGCTAATACTACAAACTTTTTTTCATGTGAATATCAGCAACCATAATCAGGTTGCAGTCAAACAGTATAGCTTGTCAGTGCATCTGTTCCTAGTGATGACAGATGATCAGTTGAACGTCAAACAACACATGAAATCGTGTAATAAAAACACTCCGATCCGTTTTTTTGAAATATTTTATACATACGCTATACGCAATCAGTACACACACACACACTCACAATAAAATATCCCCATTCTATAATCAAAATCTAAATCTATTAACGAAAAATTACAGCCCAATCAGTTGAAACACAAACAAAATAATGCAATCTTCAAAGTTTACATTCATACATCAAACAACTATCCCAAAATATGGAGGTTATGCTAATTCCAATTATATATCGTTTTGATTCAATAACATAAGAGGCCAGCTTCAATTTTCATCGTAAATATTTTCGTGAGGAATAAAAAGCGCTAAGTTGGTTAAAACTGAAACTGGCTGTCAAATTTGATTCAAAAATGATTTATTATTGTGTTCTATCAAAAATATATCTTGGCCAAATCTGAACATTTGCCACAGAGTTGAAACTTTGCATAAACTTCACACACAATCGTTCAAAAGAAATTGAACCGAAGTAAACGTTATTGACAGAAATGGTGAAAATATAATATATCAACAGAATTCTGAAACGAATGAGTAACAAATTGAGTTAGAAGCCTTTCTTTGATACAATATCCATACAACAAAACAAATACACATTCATTACAAACAGATGCGCAAAGAGTTTATTATAATTTTTTCTCCATTATAGCTTTCAGTGAACACGATGATTTATTTGATAAGAATTTACAATGAAAGGCTGAATGAACTTACTGTTGTTGTGTCATGTTATCTTATCCAGTATGTGAGTGAGTATAATACAGATTTTCATAAAAATTTATTGCGGAAAACGACTATTTCAAGTTTGTCCACAAATTAAATAAATGAGCACAGTTTATCACAAAGCTAAAAAAAATCATTGGGTATAACTAACGAAACAATAAATTTGGTCCCTCATATCATGTTCAATCAGCCTTTACGCGATTTCGATTTGTGAAAAATAGTTGAAGTAGAATAAAACAAAAAGATGGATAGAAAGAAAATTAGAAAGAAATCATATTTAAAATAGAATGGCTATATCAGGAAGGCGTCCCCGAGTTTCACATAAATTCAGAAAAGGAGGCTGTGAGAAAATCCATAAACGAACAGAAGCCAGTAAAACTGAGTAAAACTTTAACTCAATTGTGACAATTCACTGACTGTAAACTTTAGTACATAACAATAATTCATTTAAAAAGATACATACGTTTCAAGTCACGTCCAAAAAACGAGCGTTAAATTATCGCACAATAAACATGTCAAAAATCACGTTTGTACGAAACTGTAATCGCACTGTTACACACAAACAATGCAGTGCGTGATGCCCAACAAACAGATAAGAGATTCTTTGCTGTGTTTATATCGTACGCTAGTTTTATGACATTGTAGTTGCGTGATATATAGGCTTTTTTGATGTGAACAAACGCCAGGTTATATATAATTTGAATTGAAATAACGTGACTTGAACGTGATCAGAAAACATTACTGATACACTTTCGGATACACGGGTGAAAAACTGAAAGAAAGATGAAACTGTTTATATGATCATATTTTTTACTACACACTTCATACTACAGAAAAAAAGTTAAACGCCTGTTGTACTTAGACAATTTGGAGAGAAAAAACTCACGTTAACAGAAAAATGAAACCTTACAATCATTTATAAACATCATTGATGAAAAATATAATATATGATATAAAATTTAATAAAATATATAAAAATCTCTCTTCTGGGCGCAAAGTCGAAAACGAATGACATCCGACAATTCCACGTTATACTAGTTAACTCTGATGTGAAGTGAAATGTTCTCATTTTCGACAAGGTATGAACATAACCATTTTACAGAACGTACAATAACAACAACACGCCAAATCCTCGACATTATGGCACAGTTTCTCAGACTTTTCCATTGTATTGAAACATTTCATATTCTTGCTATCCATAAAAACCAGTGCCAACAATTCGAGTATAAACATAAAAAAATTACATGGCGCGTTTTTTCATGGGTGGCTGGATATGGCCGGATGAGGGATGTGCCTGATTCAGGTTTGGAAAGGTGACCTGCTGTTGTGACATGACCGGGGTCATCATTGGTGATGTAGTGAAGTTGGGTTGCGGTGATTGCAGTACTGCACCTAAAACAACAAAACAATATATTTATGCCCGAAACGAGTGCGAAAATTTTATTATACGATCATACAAAGCGAAAAATATGTATTCGCTTGGCATGATTTGAGGAAAACATGATGACGGTTGGTTCAAGTTCAACTACTTGCTTGCATGAGCACTGGCCGACGAGCAAATTCAAGCGAGTGGTTTTCTTTCAAAAATAGAAAAATTCGCAGTTTTGAAACCATTTTTTACATACACCTTTAAGGAACAAATTCAATCTTTTGGAACTGTCAAAAAAGAGGGATTTCACTTTTTCGTTTTTCTCCCGTCTGCGTATACGTGAGTGAAACAAATCAATAACAACTACAACGAACCTGGTTTGGGTGCATTGGCTGTCGCTCCGTTGTAGATGGCCACCGTTCGGTTAACAGGCGCGCCACGCTTTCGGCTGGCCTGCAAAAAAACAAATATTAAGTCATATAGTCAGAACAAATTCTATCAAGTTGGGTTCGATACACCAATAGTGGGTCTCCTTAATAACACACGTCATGATCTGATTGATAATACATGAAAAATGAAAATAAAACCCATGTACTTCTATCAAACCCCGTCAGTATTAGTCGAGTTCCCTAAAACCTTGGCTGTGGCTGCGCACATACACAAGAGTAAAAATTACCAAGAAATCTGAAAGTTGAATGATCATTACCCCTTTTCCTAGTACCGTACCCGTTGCTGTATAAAACTTGATGGTCACCACAGCACAATACTAACAGACCAATAAAACGTACCTGACCGTGAGTCTGGTCAACCTGCTCATCCATCACCTCAACCATGGCATTGACCACATCAAGATAGTCATCCGTGTCTGACTGCATCTGGGCGCTGATCGGTTTGTCAGGCTGAGGCAGGCAAATTTTCGCCCATTAAGAAAGTTGAACTTGAATTCCGAAAAACCTCGCAATTTTTATTTTTTTTAAGTTTTCGACCAGCCTTTCGTTAACTTAGTTGGTTCATCATGAAGCTATCTAAATATCAACTTACTATGTCGTTTGATTGGATGGAACGTTTAGAAATCATAGCTCTACAATCAAATCAATGAACCAGCAGAAGAACAAGAAAATCGAGATTAATGATAACGATTTACTAAAGAAATCTTCAAGACTTCTCCTCAAGGAAGTAACGGCAAAGGAGGTGGTTGAACGAAAAGTTCTTTCATTTCTGAACCTGCCTATTTGAAGTGACTGGGGCTCATACTGAATCTACTATATTTCATCACGATATCTCCACAACGACATTAAACCGTTCTACTACACAAACTTCTACAACAACCCTAAATCACCATAACCTCTGAAACAACATAAATAGTCCCAACCTCAACTGTTGAACTGCAGGCATTGTTAGCATTTTTGGACTGGGCAGCGGCGTCAGCGGCAGCCATATCGTTGAAGAGGTCGTTGAGCGTGTCAGGCGACATGTCCTGTTTGTTCAGGTCGTCGCGCAGGTGGTCCAACGACAGATCCACACCATTCAGAAAGTCCTGCAGTTCGGCTCTGGAACAGATAACGAACTGGTCATTTATTACTGCAAATACGGTTTTCTCCATAATGTTAGTTTACAGATGAAATAAGAACAAGAGCGAAAGAAGAACAACAGGATGAAAATGTGCTGGGGTTCGAACATGTTTCAGATAGAAGGTAGCGCGGTAGAATAGGCGGGGGTAAGAAAAAATTACACGTGACTTTGTTCTTCCGAGGAATTTACGCTTAAATGTTTTCAAATTTCAACCCAACTTATTTTCGATCAAACATGGTTTGGAGACGAGGAGCTGTACCCCAAAAAATACCCTAGTAGCGCGGGGCGGGGCAAGAAGGACGAGAAGGAAATGAAATAGTGCGATTCCTTTCTTTATAGTGCCGAAAAATTTACCAGAAAACAGATTCTACATCCACAAAGAAATTCGGCTATCTTGAACGGATTGGCTGATCGGCCAGCCAGTGATTGCCTATCCTATAACTATGAAATGTTGAGTAAACCCCGATGGACAAGCACTGAGACTGCTGAGATTCAACGAGGGCATGTTGCCGCTGCCGAGTCCGTTGTTGTTGGACTGCAGCTGGTGATGCCACGAATCGACCAACTCGTCGAGTGCGATCGGGTCGGTCAACCCCACCGACGGGTTCAGGCCGGCCGTCGAGAACAGCTGATCCGTCGCCGTCGAGCTCGGGTCCTGCTGACTGGCCGTTGACGTCGGGTAATCTGCAAAAAGGTGATTAAAACATTTTGGAACATTTGTTACCCTTAAATCTGTTGGAACCCATTTTGAAACACTTCATAATAATTTTTTTCATTGACAGAATGGAAGACTCACAGAATTAATTTTTTTTATTTGATTGAGGAGAAAAAGGATGGGAACTGGCAGGACAGAATATCTAACGTTTTTGATAGAGCTTCGGCGAAATGAATTGTTCGAAAGGTATTATGGAAAGATGATGAGAGTGGTAATAAACTAACGTTCACTAAGTGTCAGACTGTCTGCATAGTTGTTATTGTACTGTTGCTGCGGTTGCAGTTGCTGCATCTGCGGTTGTTGTTGTTGTGGTTGGTACTGTTGTAGATGTTGTTGTTGTTGTTGTTGTTGTGGATTGGATTGATGCAGAACGACGTGTTGTTGTTGTTGATTAACAGGGCCGGGTGACATCTGAAAAAAAATGTTCATGTTAAACAGAACAAAAAAATCTGGCAAGTAGGGTGACCTCGAAAACATTGCCTTAAGAAACACCCAAACCCAACAAAAAGCATCATGAATTTAAAAAAAAGGCTAAATCCGCAACATGTATCATACAAATTAATTATAATAAAAACATGCTTTTGAGTGAACATCAACTTGAAAACTACAACTTGAGTTTCCAACATTATCTCATTTCAATAAATTAATCTCAGCTAGAGTCAGCATCTTGCTAGTAAATACGTGTATATTCGATAAAGTGTAGGCGTCTTATCATGTATATGTTCTATAAGTGATATAAATATGAGTGATCATTGTATTCTAAAGGTCTTTATCCATTTGTAACTGGCAAGCGATATCTATAATAAAGTCCACCAGTTGTACACGTCGGCTTGTCATCACCTCCCCGCAAACATACACCGCTCAGAAACTGATTGGCGCTCAAGTCAACTATGGTTTTCTGAAACGTTTGTTTGTGTGTGCGTGGAAGGAAAACGTGGCAGCAAGTACTTCGTGGCTGGTTTTGACAACTTTGATTTATAAATTGGTGTGACTCTGTGTCCACCTGAAATTTGTTTTCTTGTAAGTGTGACTCTGTGTCCACTGTGCGACTCTGTGTCCACCTAAAAATTGTGAGACTCTGTGTCCACATAAAATTGTTTTCTGGTAGTGCGACTCTGTGTCCACTGTGTGACTCTGTGTCCACCAAAAATTTGTGAGACTCTGTGTCCACTTGAAAAAAAAGCCACAAGCTCTGAAATACAAAAAAAAATCGCTATGCCAATGACAAATGCAAATGGATATCGTCACAATAATTGCATTGTACTGCGTGAATGTCGTCATTTGTTGAGACATTATATAAGCAATGACGTTCAGATGGCTCTGGATTTGTTCGAGTCAATCACTGAAATTTGTAGGCTAACACCGGGTGCAGACGGTATTGTTGTGCCACATATAGATGGAGGGTATGGAGAGCAGCAAAAGTTGGCCCTCATGTTTGATTATTTGTCTGATGTGTATGATGTTGTTGATGAGTTAGAATGGGGTCGTGTTAATCAGGCCAAATATAAACTGGCAGAGGCAGACCTCACTAACATCTCAGTACAAAGTTTTGAAACAGCCAAGACTGTAGATAACACTCAGGATTCAACGCACGGTGAAGTTGTAGGTTATGTGTATAATTCGGGTAATGTGTCGATGGGTAGTGGTAATGTTGAACCCACACACAATAATGCCAATATACAACAGGGTTTGGGTAATCCCATAGTGACTAGCACTCCGATCCGTCCGCCGCATGGACTGGGATACGGTAATGATGTGCAGCAGTCAGGTATGCAAGGTGTATGTGTTACACCAATGGCACATGATACAGGTTACGGTAATGATAAAGGTACACAAGGTGCAACGGGTTACGGTAATGTGACATTTGGTAACGATAATGTTTCACATGTAAATGCACAAAATGTAGGCATCCATTTGTTGATAGAGCAGCAACGACAGCAGCAAAAAGACATGGCTCAATTGCAGTTATTCTCGCAGGTTTATGATAAGTTGAATGGCAAAGATGGTGCCAAGTATGAGACATGGTCAGAAGGTGTCAAGAAACGTCTCTTGTTAACACAAGCAGATGAACAGACCGCATTGTCCCACATTAGGACATGTTTAACAGGTAATGCTTTGCGCATGTACGAGTCCGCAGGTGACAACATCAGGTTGAGTTTGCCTGAAACCTGGCGATTTTTGGAGAATAGATTTGGTGATCAGCGTTGTGCTGCAGTCCGTCACAGTACATTCTATTCGTGTGACCAGAGACCGAACGAGAGTATTCGACAGTACGTGAGTGAACTGGAATCGAGATGTTTCCTGAACAGAGAGACATATGGGTTTGAAACGGTTATGATGCAGAGACTGAGTCAGGGTCTCATATCACCTAAGCATAAGGAGATGGCGATCGAGTCATTACTCAAAGAGGGAGAGAATCGCCTGGATGATCTGATTAAGAGTGTGGAGGTCAAGGAAAATGCAGCCAAGATACAGAAATGTTTGATGATGGGTACTGAAGGTCATGCGACGAAGAAGCATGAAGCCTTTCATCCGGACGGAGTAAAATCTGTCAATGGAGTTTTTAACAGCCGAATTCCCGACCGACAGTACAAGAAGAAATGGTGTCGTAACTGCAATAACACCTCTCACTACACAAGTAAGTGTTGGTATGCTGCTAAATGCATGAAGTACGGTTACGGTAGTCGAGCTAAGACTAAGTATAAGCAGACCGAGTACGCTGAACAACAACAGATAAAACAGTACGACAGGGATAAGTTCCGTAAGTGTTACCGCTGTGGTAACAAAGGGCATATTGCGATGAATTGTCCAGTGGATGAGAAACAGGTTAAGATTGACAATTGTTATGACCAGGAGGATCAGGTTATTATGTCAGTCATGAACAACGAAGAGACGGTTAATGAAATCCCGTCGAATGATTATTTGAAACATCATCCGAATAAGTTTCGTGTTGATAAGAAAAAGACTGCTAAGGTTAAGCATAAGGGTTTGAAGATCAAAAAGGATAGTGCGCCGTACATTCGTGTGAATGGTGTTAAGGTGAAACACCACGAGTACTCCATGGATAGCGGAGCTAACACCAATCTGATTTCGTCGATATTTGCCAAGTCATTAGGTGTAAAAGTGTATAAGTGTGACGATCAGATTTCGACATTCAACGGATCGAAGATTTTCAGTAATTTGGCGAGTACGGTTAGTGTGTCGATAAAAGGTGGTCGTGATGATATTGAATGTAACATTGTGGATGACATGAAGTATCAGATTTTGACCGGTTTTGAAACCATGGAACGTTTGGGCATTTATATGATGGGTCCAAATGGTGTACGCTACGTGGGCAACAATAGCTATTCGGACCGAGAATCCGAGGTTATGTGCGCCGTTAGAACGAAGGCTTGTGAAGATCAGGGTGACATCCTTCTCTAAACAAAAATTGTCAATCTATTATAGGTATTTAGTTATTTGGTATAATATGGTTCTCGACTGAAAAAATTTTAAATAGGGGAGGAATGATCGGACAACAGTGGTAATTGCAAACATTTAGTAATAATGCATCTAAATTAACGTTGTCTTATTCCCTATACAAGGTAGTTTTAACCAGTGTTAGTTATTGAAGATTAGTTTCCATTTTGAGTTCAGAAAGTATGAGTTAAATGAGAACACATTAATCCTTATTTTATGCAGATATTTATGGTCAAGACAGGTATGGATCGAATAACATGGCAGATGATAACAATCAAGGCGTGTCGTCAATGTATGGTTCTAATGGTCTATGAACCTGAATTTGAATATTTAATGACGATTTTATGCTATTTGACTGACAATTCCATCTTATTTTCTATTATTGTAGGGGAAGAGTCAGCATCTTGCTAGTAAATACGTGTATATTCGATAAAGTGTAGGCGTCTTATCATGTATATGTTCTATAAGTGATATAAATATGAGTGATCATTGTATTCTAAAGGTCTTTATCCATTTGTAACTGGCAAGCGATATCTATAATAAAGTCCACCAGTTGTACACGTCGGCTTGTCATCACCTTCCCGCAAACATACACCGCTCAGAAACTGATTCTAGTTAATATATAAAACTTATGTCGTATATGCTACTTATGTAGAGATGGTCAGCCAAACTTCCCAACTGAAATGAATGTACATCAATGTTTATCGTATAACCTGTTGATGCATCATAGGCGAATCATGCGACTGATTGCCAGCACTGCCGGGCGTGTGTGCCACGTACGACGTCGTCATCGCCGGCTGGGTACCTCCACCACTACTTTGTAAACTCGTCACTAACTGATCTGCAACATTGAAGAAGAATGCGATTTCTGCAAAGCGTAATAACGGGTGATTGACTGGTATTGAAGTAGAAGTTGATTCGAGTTATCATCAAGTTGGTTATGTGCAGCGCACTCAATCCTCATATTCCATGTTAACCTTTGATTCAAGAACAAAGGGAATCATTCGAGTCCAGACTCACACCCACACCAGACATACTGAATAATTCGTGTTATCATTATTAAATGATTTCAAGATGAACGAAGAAAAGGTTTTCTTCAAGTTTTTTTTCGAAAACAGTTAAAGTATAGAGTAACGCCAGTTCTCTCCATGATGCTTGGGACGCCTGTTATATACCTTCTTTGGGTCTTTTTATAAACAGGCTCCTTCTTGCTGAAAGGTAAAATTGATAAAACATCTTAAAATCATTCTGAAGTTCGTAGTTCATCGCAAAGCAGATACAACAAATTTTTACTAGACATTTAACTTATTTCAGAAAGTTGGTCAGACATTCTCCACAATGTGCGAATTATTTTTTAAGAATATACAATACACTGAAATGAAAGTAGTCAAGTGGGTGTGCGTCATATGCGTTGAGTTGAAAAAACCTTGACAAAATAAAATAATAATAAAATAAAATAAACAACAAGCACCTGGTGTTTGTTCATGTTTTATAAAATAACCGGCGATGGATGGATCTGGCTCATCTGTAACGTCCGTGATGACCATACCACCTGCAGTCGTCGTACAGTCCGATGGAGAACGCTGCTGTTGGATATTGCTAAAAATAACACGAATACTATCTATACTATCTATATCATTAATCATGTTCTGCCTGTTGTTACCTAACTGTTTGCATGTCAAATAAAACAATGGGACATTTTTTTTTCTTTCGATTAAACGGACAATTTCAATCAAAATGTGTAAGTAGTCGGGTGTACACCTCCTTCCCCTAAACGCCCTATATTTTATAAAAAAATTATAATGGGAGTTCCGGTTCGATGGTCATATGTTTCAGATTTGTGGGGATAACATAACGATAACAAAAACATCAACAAATACAATATAAACAAGCGAATATTGTTGTTAACAAACGTGGGTGTGCCCGATGTATCACTGCCAACCGACTGTGGCTGCTCCAACTCCTTCTGCAGTTGACTCAACGTCTCGGATGCACGACGATCCATCTGAATAGTTCATACTTGCTTTCGCTTACTTAACGAAAATAGATTCAGTAACATAGCGAAACAATTTCGATAAATCTTTTGAAGATTTTATAAATTTTTTATTCACTAATATTCAATTGATTTGAGTTACTAAATAATCTATAAATAAAAAAATCGTTTTACAAATATCAAGCAAGAGAAGGATAAAAGAATAAATGTATGATAAAGCCTGACCTGTAATCGTCGACTGAAATTAGAATTCTGCGGCACTTTGAGATGGATACCACCGGCACCATCTGACGTCTGCAAGTCACCGGACGGCCCCGATTCACGTGGTTCAGTCGTGTACGATCCACTCATTTCGGCCGACGTGCCTGCCACAGCGCTCACCACTGAATATAGAAAACACATACAATAACACATCCAAAATAATAAAGCTTTTTATGAATTTCTTGAATTGATTTTGATTGCTGAAGAGATCACGGGAAGCCCCTCGACTTTTTGATAGGGTACTGTTGAGCAAACAAAAATCATCCTGAAACAAGTTTTCCATCAAAACCTGCAGTTAAAAAAAAATCTCAACGACCTGAGAGATCTAGCATCGTTCCAAAAAAACGTTACATTCAAAATTTACTCATCGCAAATAGTTTAGTGCTGATATGCGTCCATTGAAGTACGATCAACAAAAATAATAAAAAACAATGGCATAATTGCAACCTTCATTGGGCAGAATGGACAACAGATTGCGTCTGCTCAATCGACGCTGATTGGCCGGTTGCACGACACTGATCAGGAACTGGATGAGCTTGTTGACGACCTGTTGCTGTTTCATGTGCAATGAACGCATCTGGGCCACCTCACGCCACAACGCCTGGTTTTCCCTGCAAAATTAAAATTTTCACAACTTTATCATAACAAAATTCAATAATTTCGATAAACATAACAGATTGATTATGAACCTTGAATAACTAATTTTGCTATCATTACCAACGACAACGACAAAAACAACAACTAACTTCATCATGTGCTGCAGTCGGCTGTCCATCGTAAACTGACGTTCCCGCAGTGTTCGAACTTCCTCAAGTACGGCCGATACAGTTCGATTCGTAACGCCACCGTCTTGGATGTCTGAAACTAATGAACGGATATTATAACAGTATAGAAAAAAACAAAAAAAAAATTACAATAACCAACAACATCAAACAAGAAAGCAATACCCTGAACAACAACGCCAAAAGCACCATCAATAACAACAACAACAACAACGATAACCAACTCGTATTGGCCGCCGTACTTGATGTTGTTTTCCGTTTGATTTGTGGCAGCAGTTCGGGATGATCACGAACGAAATACGGGTGCGAAAACTCGAGACAATCCTGGTCGGACTCCAGACGGACCAGACTGCTCCGTTCCAGGGCCGTCAACTTGCGGAAGCCATCTGAAATAAACATGGGTTTTGTATAATTAACTTTTTCCATTCTTTCTATTATCTTCTTTGTTATATTCAACTGATAAATTACTATAAGAAGAGCAAACTTATTGATTTTGCTACATTTCATTTGGTCTATACGAGCCCCTTTCATTGAAGGTGGATATTAACTATTCTATTCAAATTGTATATTTTATCATTCAGTTTTGACCATGACGACCCGACCAGAAAAGCAGAATATCATGGAAACGAAAAGTAAAATCTTTGAAATCCGAGATCCGACTTAATTGTAAATCATACTTTCTTATCTTAAATTAAAATGACAAACAAAAGTATAACGAACACATATTTAGCTGCCTGACCAGACTGTTCATGTTGCTGTGCTTGAAGTACTGCGGCAGTACGTTTTTGCTGAACGTGTACGAGTCGGCTATACGGAAGCTGTAACCGCTCTGAAAATGAAATTTAAACATGAAAACCCTGAATTTACATTGCAAGCGTAAATGTAGTGATTTTGTTAACTAGGCACCCAATTCACAATATCGGTGAGCCGTGAACCACATACGGTGAGGAAAGGTTGTTCGCAATTTGTCCTATACAAAATAAATGTAGTAATGAAAGGATAAAATGCGTGCTTTTGTTATCCAAATCTCCCCATTAACAATCTAAAAATAAGTTCTCTCGAACACCGCTATAAATTCAATGAATAACAAATAGCTTAAAGATGCTGCCACAAAAATAGCACATTTCATACATAACCGAAAAAAACAGGTGCCCAGCCTAGGAACAAGCTAGTAGCCATAATCGCATTACCGCAATACGCATGTGCCCAAAAGCATTCGTGGACTTTCGCATTTTGCATGTTCAAATGATAGATCATTTTTCTCTGGTATGCTTTCACTTAATCGTCTTTTCGTGACTTTACTCTGTCTGATGAACGTCTTCCAGTTCTTATAGCAAGTGTTGTTGTAATAAAACAGCTATAAAATTTCGTAAAGTAATGAGACTGCCCAGAAAGATGTATAAATTTGTCATTTCGGCAACTTCAAGGCTTCAATGTGGGGCAAAACACAAGGTTGTTACGTTATGTGAATGGTTGTGCCAGAACAGTACTTGACGTTCACTTTTAATTCAAGTTGTGCTTCGCTTTTCGATTTTTACATGTGTTCCATTTACTTTCGCGTCAGACAATCAAACCATTATCATGCATGTCGTTTTGTCACACAATTATTTATATTTTTAACCATGTTTTAATGTTTTAATTCAGCGCGATTCTTACTCAAGCGATTCGCTAATTAACACCAGACTCCGATTTCAAAGATACCCTCTCGGATGTCGGTAATATGAATCGAGCTGGCGCTAATGGAGTTTGGCATTTTTCATCTACATCTTGGTTGTCTTTCATATTATGAGTAGTCTCATCTTGCATGTATTATACACAGTAGCGGACGAGCAAACAAGAGTTGGTTGGTACTTCGAGACACAGGATGATCCCTAATTCCCAAAGTTTAATTTCATCTTCTATAACAGTGAAAAGAATGTAACTGATTGTTTACATCTCTCGCACTGGTAATCTCCATTTCGGATATTTTTATCTGGGTTTACCCGGATGTGTTGACCGGAAGCCCATTAACCAGTTAGCCATGTCCAAACTCTAAAATGGCAACATTTGTTATGTTCAGGCATTCGTACGGTACATGCAAGTTTTCACAATTCAGGATAGTCGTTGTCGTTGAATCACGGTGGAAGAGATCACACATAATTTTATTACGATGACCATTGACTTTTATTCGAGAAAAGAACCCAAAAAAATTAGATTTTTTACATCAACCGGACCCACTTGTTGTCAACACATTGATTCTAACCGTTACCATTTACCATTATAATTACCGCATTCAAATGTCATACCAGACGACCAGTACATACTCAAGAAGTGCATTATCAAGCAAAACCACCAAGACTAATTATCATGAGTGTTGAGTATCGCAAACTCATCACGATGAGTCGTCCATTTCATCAAAACAATGGCGCGCTTGCGTGATATAACCTAGCAGTTACTAAAAATATCACTGTACGTAGCTGCAATAAAACATAAAGGCTCATCTAATTGATTAATCACACGTCCAGTGTGGTAAGGTACTACATGATACCTACTTGATAGCACAACCTCTGGATTCCACAAAGCCACAAACCTCTGGATTACACATGAATATAAGTTTCTCACAACGATTAGTAGGTGGGTTGCAAAAACCAAAAAGGCAAAATTTTACTATCTTTGAAAATAACTCCCTGATTCCGAACACCTCTGACCTCGGTCAGTAAGAAGGTGAGGTCTACTTGTATCGGGCCGAGTCAGTGAAACTTGTTCAAGACCCCGCCAGACCACAAAGTCTCAAAGGTCGTAACGGCTGTTTGTCACAACCGCGCACGCGCATTATACCTTACTTTGGCTTATTTTTCTAGCCTAGAATGTAATTTCTAACCCTTCACAAATGATTTATGTAGCAATCCTTGATGTGGAACAGATATCAGAGGTGTGTCCGCAGAGTTTCCTCTTTCTTGGACCAAACTACCCATCCACTCTGTCGCAGGCCCATGTAAACCCATTAGCATTAATGCGTTCTCATGGGCGCACATAGTCAGTTTGTTGGTCTGTTGAAAAGACGCCCTCTTCTTTCGGGTGTCCTTTTGTGCCCTGCCTCAAGGGTGCCTTCATCGTGGGAGTTGCAACTCTTTTTTTCGGAACTTTTCTATGAGCGTTTCCCTGTTTCGTTTCGACATTTTGCTTTTTTTCTTCTTATTTCGGTGACGTGAAAGTACCATTACAAACGCACCGCCAACACGTTACTATTGTATCCTCAACGGAATCTGGCACAAAAACCAAAAGCCCCTATTTCCGTTTTTTTCTAACTTCCTCATGTGAGCCTTCCTACTGTTTGGTCAATTTCAATATGGTTCTACATATCACCTTATTGCCATAGTGCAAAGGTTTGTTTGTTTTATGATACTTTGTCAACAACATTGTATACTTCTTTGTGTATTACACAATTAACGTATATACAATAGGCTAATTGTACGCCGCAATACAACTTCGAAACCTAATGCCCTTGTTATTATCAAGAAATTAGGACTATTACGAGCAAAAACCTGAATAATGACTGTCGTTTTCAACATGTTCACATTGAGCTCTATATTCTACATACGGGGAGGTAAGCTGGTCTAAAAGGTTCAATGCCAGCAACTGTAACCTATTAGAATAAGCATCGCTGAAAATTAAGCTGCGTCATTTTAACCGGTATGTTTTTGAAAATTGATCATCCTTTTTACACTTAGGCAGTCGCAATAGGCCAGAAAAGTTATTATTATGCGGAATCTCAAATAAACTGCAACATGCAACATGCCACCAGTTCAGGTTAATGTCTTTGTTTACAACGCAAAGCTTGAGTTAGCAGCACGGTACAAATGTGAAGCCATTTGTCTTCCTAGGCTTCTTGATGGCTCATGGCTCAAACAAACAACATTCTATTCATTTCAGTCAGTGAATCAATACAGAATCGAGGTTTCAACGATAATTTAATATTCAACATGTCATCCCATATCAGTCTATCTTCGGATCAAAACCGACTGCTCGATTGGTTGAGACATCTACGTGTCCGCGGTCGCTCACAAAGGTTAAACATTTTTCCCTGATATACTGGCGAATTCCGGAAACGCAGTAAATTTGCAAATTCTTTTGTGCCGCACTGCCGATTTTGCGCCAACCAGACCAGCTTCCCGACGCCCACCCGCCACCGCCTATTTCATTGTTTATAAGGCTTAGGCTTAGTCATTAGCACAGACTGTTCGTTCTAAGCGAGATCGCCGAGTATGAGGCTAAGAGTTAGTTTTCAGTTTAGGCTTAGGATTAGGCTTAAGGTTTGGGAAGGGCTTGGGCGCGTAGCGCCCGAGCCCTTCTCCAAAGGCTAAGCCTAAGCCTAAGCCTACACTGAAACCTAAGTTTTATGCCCCCGCCTTGGACCGTTAGCACCGCGAAGCGGAGGTGTCCAGCGTGGTTTTCCACTCATGAAGGGCGCTTTTATAACAGTTCCGCTTTTGACGGTTCCGCTTTTAAAAATCCGCTTTTGACGTTTAAAAAAATAAAAAATAAAAATCGGCAGTGCGGCACAAAATTAAGCCTTTTACTGCGTTTTCGACGCGTGTGATATACTGAGTAGAAAGCGCTTATTACAAAATTGAAATTATGGCTGTATTGGTGTATTCTTACAATTAAATTAAAAATTTAATCATCCGCTATAAGGAGCTTACTTTCCACGCTACTGGCTACCCATGAATGGAAGAAAACCTATAGCAGATTGGCTTCTTAGCATACCCAAAGCAAAAGCAAGATACGCAGAATTGTCTTATCTACGCATTGAGAAGCCAGAAGCATATCATGCTTGTTTATAAGCCCAAATCAGAGCCCACTCATAACTTAACAGCCATCTTAATCAAGTGCCAACTGTTGCAACTCAGCCAAGCCATTCATTATTTGCCCTTAGGTAAAATAAAATAAAAATTTATAAGCATTTGCTATACTTTTGATTGAAGTGGTGAGAAAGGTTAATGGTGTACATGGTCAGGTCTGCTTCATTTATGCTTCAGTGAACGCGTACAAAAACGTATAAATTTGCACCATCTCCTCCCCACTCCCACTAACGATACTTCGTTCATAAACTAAAAACCCTGAACGAAAACGATGATTCATCGCATGCACATGCAAGTACATTCGACTCAACGCACACTAAAATTCAAGACAAGACACAATTCCGTTATAATTAGAAATATCTCTAAAAATATTGCAGTATTAATCGTTTCATAATTTGCAGCCGATCAAAGAACAGACGTGTCCCCGGCAAATGCAAACGTTCGTGCAGCCTGAAACTCACGTCCGAGTGTACGAGTCAAGAGTTTTACGAACAACCCACAAGCGCCCGACCAATGGTGATGAAGCAGGATAGCTTACTGGTATGTTACACTGGTATTTCATCAGGTCTACCACTAAAACCTTTGTTTAGGGTTTCTAAATGAAACTACAAAGATACCAATGAACCAGTTTGATAAAATGGCAGATAAGTAAATATATAAATAAAAGCGGTTAACGAATTGAGCATGAAAACATTCATGTTTCAATCTGTATGTAAAAAAAACTTCAAGCCATTTCAGTTTGAAGAGAAGCCAACGATCACAGCCACCACACCGATGTCGTTGAGTTTAACCGTCGCCGACCGAACCGTGCTGTTCAGAAGTTGGGCCAAGTTCAGCAAACAGATGACTCAAGTCGGCATCGAAGGTGAACACGCTAAGCTTCAATTGTCTCAAAGTTCTTATGCCAAACTAAACTCAAGTTCTCCAATCCAAAAACTTCTAACTACTAAAGAATCAAACAGCCCAAATCAATTCGAATTCCATTTCAGTGCTTACAAAAGTGATGGAGGAGTGTCCCGAAATTATCGACATGTTCGGGTACACCAAGGTCTCGGAACCAGATGTAGGAACGCCCAATTCTCACAGAAAGACGCCAACATCACCGCGAAGCCCAGGCCGATCTCCTAAAGCCCGCATCAGCGAACTCATTGATAACAGCCGATTCAGGGATCATGCTCTAAAGTTTATGCAGGTGCGGTATTTATCAATGAATTGCTTATCAATTTATTAAGATTCTTATGATCTTTCGTCTAGATTATTCAATACTTCCATCCAAAGATATTGATATACATACCATAATTTTACTAAACGATAAAGGCCACACCAGAATTAAATGTTCAGAGCATCAGCCAACTGGTTGAAGCCATCCGTGAGGGCATCGAAAACACCGAGGATATGGTCTACAAATTCCAACAGCTCGGCACCACCCATCGCACGGTCAGAGTGCGCGGGTTCCGACCAGTTTACTGGACGCTTTTTACTCAACAGATCGTTGCTGTTATTGTGGAACGGAGCTGTTGTACATTTTCTGGTTCGTGCAATGAATTTCGATCATAATTAAAATTTACTGTCTTTCACGTGAATCATCGTATCTAAAAGCCGCCTGTCTTGTCAAGTGCGTAGGGGCGCCAGCCTTGAAAACTAGTAGTCCTACCTAACCTAAGTTACAAACCTGACTCAACCTGAGACACTGATCCTGACGCGTTGCTCTGGTAATTCTGCAATTGTCCGTCAGTTTATTCAACTTCCTGGCCACCACGAAAACACCATTGTGATACTGATATGATATTAGTGTGCATTGAACTTGATGACTTCAGTTACTGAAGAAGATCCAGCAAAAAAACCCAGGCAAGTTTCCTGAAATTGCAGGCAAATCTCAGCGTGACGCACTGGACGACGTCTGGGGCCGCACCATTCGTTTCATGATCGAACACATGCGTCACGGTTATGACCACGGATTTGCGGCCGCGGCCGCCAAGCACTCAGATCGCATGGACTTCCCAAAGTCGACCCGATCCTCCACCATGTTCCATCGACGAAACCAGCAACGACTGTCAAGTAGCGGAGAAAAAGACGTAGACGAAGAGGATGAGGACGAGGGTGAAGAGGAGCAGGGCAGCAACTGGTGGGAGTGCACAATGGCTGAGATCACTGGAGGACCAGTGGCATCCAGGACAACGACAAAGTGCGAAAACAATGCTAGTTACTCATAGTACTTTTGTGTTGAATGACCAACAATAAGTTAGTATGTAGTTCAGCGTGGAATTTTCTCTACTCTTATATTTTTCTCTACTCTAATAACAAATTACTATTTTCATATTACAGAACGATGAACAGTTTGACATCTACATAAAAACCGAGGAGCATAATACCTCAAAGATGAGTTATCCGCAAACCAGGGCATCGCTAAGGACACGTCAACCGAGTCTCCCAACACCGGTGAGTGATGGATTAAGTAAAACGCAAAATGCAGAATAAAATACAATATTGAAACTTCTTTATACAATTCCGGGAAATAATACACGTACTCGTACACAAAGATATACTCCGCACTACCCAAAAAATTCACGAACACTCAGCAAGAACATGTTAATGTCTTATCAGTTTTATTGGGATCTAAATAATAGTTACAACTGTACAACTTTTTTTAGACGTACGGCCTTAGCACACCTACCATAACAGCAGCCGCTCTGGAACAGATCTGCTCAGATTCAAATGGTACATTGATACAGCTATGATTCGGAATACAATACTGATATATGATGTTATGATTAAAAGAGTCTCTCTCTACATATATAAGATGTCGATGGTTTTATTAAAACTGCTGTATTTTACTGCACACACTATTACAGAGCAATATCAGTTTATTAAAAAAATCCACCCAATGAAATTTGGTATTACTGAACAAAACGCCGGTGGAAATGATCCTAGAGATGTTCCGAAATAATATTCTTTGACCCACTCACTACCCATAATAACAAAAAACACGGCCGGAGTTTAACAGAAGAAAATGTAAGATTATCTTCCTGTGCCCAATCTGTGATAACTAGTTTCTATAAAAATCTGATACAGAACACATTCAACATTTGATAATAAATTCTGGATGCAAAAAAACATTAAATTTATTATTTCTACCTTCAGAAATCAGAATACATGTGCCGACAAATTAATCGTCACACCGAATACAGAAAACGTGTGAAGAAAAATTTCGCATCACACAAACTCTTGCCAATTATAACTCTAATACCCACAATCAACTTGCTTGGTTAATTGAACGTTGACAGGCTTGAAATCGGAAGTAGTAGGGTTCCATACTCGGCGTGGACATGTCAATGTCAGTCAACCATGTAATTTTTTGGAGAAATGTCAGTTTTACGGTGGTGAAATTAAAATGTTTTTAACTGACAATCAGTACAATTGCAGTATATTAAAATTCATAATAAGAAAATAGTTGTTTAATTACAACAACAAGAAGAAAATTCGTGTATAAAGCTACTGATTGTGTATATTTTTGCTGGGGCTGGGGTTAACCTCCACTGTACGTACAGAAGCACACATACGATCACCAACAATTGTGCTTAAAAAGTTCGGAGCCACGCCAACTATTCTGAAGCTGATACTGCAGTAAAGTCAAATTCTGGTGAAGCAGGAAAAATACCAAGCATGGTTCTTACTTGTATGTGGTTTGCCGATATTGTGAATCAAGAGCAAAAAAACTAACTACTAAAGCAACCGACCTCATCCCAATCCACTATCTCTTTGAGCGTTTCATCATTAACAATTCGCCACAACTTCAGCAAGAACACGGGCACCTTTTCGCTGAACTGCAGCAAATCGAAACCCTCGCCGTCACGAGAATCCTCATCGAGCTGTAATCAAGTCACAAAAAATAAAATCACTGTTCTAACCTTAAATTCAATCAGAAGAACAGAGCATTCAGTTATTTTGTTGCCTGTCTAGTCTAGTGCGTGAGGCGCCGGCCTCGAAAACCGGAGGTCCTAAGTTAGAAACCTGACTTGAGTCACAGATCCTGACGCGTTGCTATGGGGTTTCTGCCATTTCCCGTCAGTTTATTTAACTCTCTGGCCACTAAGAAATATGTGGTATTAGTGTGCCTTATGACTGTTATTCAGTTTTCGAGTTTTATTCGAGCTCATCACCATGATGGCATCGATAAATTCCAAGTCACAAGATATGAGAAAGAAACAACGGACATTCTGTTTGTTCGCAAACATACGTAGTCAATGTTTCAGGTTAAGATTCCTTTGATTTGTGTAAAACCCTTCCATAACCCGCAAATTCCAGTGATTTTAAAAGATTGGCTGATTCTGGACGGATTTTGGGTGATTCAGGATGAAATTTCTGAAGACGTTTTCGATAATGATTTTTTCATTGAATACCAATGTGTTAATTTTCGTGGAAACTTCGGGGTGATGGGAACATTGTAAAACACGCAGGTTCGAAAAAAGTTTCTGCAGGATAAAACCTACTAAATCTATAAACCAGCATTCGAAAGGGACGTTGAACCATCAATCGTTAAGATTTTCAAGACACGATAAGGAATAATTGTTTAGAGGTAGCACCGAGGAAATTGTTTAGCCAGTCCGCTGAGCTAGCTGTCAGATAAACGGGTCAAAACTCAGCCAGCCAGCCGTCACTTGGATGCTGTATGAATTCTGCTAGTCATGCCATCATAAAGTTCCTTAAAATTTAGAAAAACTAGAACGGAACTATGTGGCAGGCTGACAAAATATTTATCCGGCTGGTTAGCTGTTATTTTGTCCTTGTGACGGCTGGCTGGCTGAAAACTTCTCAGAAGAAGGTTTGTTACCCTCTTATTCTTGGCTACCACCCGCTCCATTCCTGGCCTGGCTGTCCTCTAGTTTCATTCATATAACAGCCTCAACAAAAGCATCCATTCCAGTCCGAGATACTGGCGAGCTGCTCTGCTTCTATCCAACCCAGGGTTGGATAGAAGCAGGGCAACCCAATTGTTCAACTTAATAAATGGAATAGATAAAATCACTATCTATGCATCCACTAGCGGACGAGAAAAGGTGGGAAAAGTAAAATTTGTTCTCCAAAGTTTAGGTAATATGACCTGAAAACCGTCAACTCCCCGATATTTAAAAATATTCCCCTCCCTTTGGTGGTTTGGCTCGTCCGCCAGTGAATGCATCCAACCAAAGGTGCCGATTGCCTAACCTGAATTCCACCTCCGTTGGTCGTTGGCTGTTCCATCTTGAAGACTCGGCCGACGGGAGGCGGTGCCCTGTTGTTGCCTGGGTGCTGTTGTTGCGATTGACCGGACGGTGGAATCTTTTTTCCTCCGCCAGCCGGGTGTCGCGAAGAAGCCATGCTGACGTCTTCCTCTTCGACTTCGCTCGATTCTTTTTTGATGGACCGTATTTTGGCAATTAATTCAATCGTGTGTATCAACGAGTCACTGAAAAAGAGCAGTGGAATGACCGACATGAGCAACGTATCATAACAGAAACAGTGAAGTCAAGCATGCGAAGCAGAGCGGATAATATACTAGACTAGACTCTCTAGTTTTCCCTGGCCCGAAATTATTTTCTACGTAAATACAACATGAAGTCTTCTTTGAAAGCGTCTGCTTAGTAGATGATATGCGTGCTAGTACTCTGACAACCACGAAAGATTCTTTTTTGATGAAACAAAAACATTTAATCAAAAAAAATATAATTTAGAAATGACGGGAGGACAGAATCGTAATCGTTAGAAATCCCTTAACGGGTTACGGTAGGGTGCTACTAAAACACCCACTGCCCGGGCCGGGAAACAGCATTTCTAAAACACCCACACAGGCCGGGAAAATTTCTAAAACACCCACGCCCCGGGCCGGGAAAATTACTAAAACACCCACAGTCTATCAAAAATGGTGGGGAAAATTTCTAAAACACCCACTGTTCCTTTAAGATCAGGGTAAAAGAATGACGTCACCCGGGGTTTTCATGACGTCATTACTAAAACACCCACATTGGATAGGCCGGGATTATTATTTTACATTGCTAGGCCGGGTTTTTTCCGGGCAGGGTTGGAAAAAAAGTGGGGGTTTTTTTTACTAAAGCCCCGGGCCGGGGGCCGGGGTGGGTGTTTTAGTAATTTTGTTTTCGAGTTTTCCCGGCCCGGCCCGGGAAAATTACTAAAACACCCACATTTGAAAATTTTCAAAAAAAACAAGATTTTTCAAAATGAAAACCTAATGTTTCAAAACTTTTTGTAATGTTTCAAAAAGACCAACTAACGTGCTTGTATTAACTCGCGGTCGGTAATTTATTCTTTTTTCAAAATTTAGCCAATAATATGTCATTTTATGGTTTTTTAACGACATTTGGTTAGAATTAGATGTTTCAATGCAGTTATCAGACATGCAGCAGCGTCTGCAGTGTTCTTGTAAACAAATTTTCTGCATGTTTAATTAAATGGAACCACGAGCGCAACCATTGATGTTTTAAGTGTATTTCGAGTTTTCTCGTCTTGGCCCGGGAAAATTACTAAAACACCCACAGTTGAAATCTTTCGAAAAAAAACAGGTGTTTCAAAATGGAAATCTAATGTTTCAAAACTGTTTGTAATGTTTCAAAAAGACCTCCTAACGTGTTTATATTGACTCGCGGTCGGTAATTTTTTTCTTTTTCAAAAATTAAGCCATTAATAATTTGCTTTATGGCTTTATAAACATATTTTGTTAGAATTAGATGTTTCAATGCACTTATCAGACATGCAGAAGCGTCTGCAGTGTTCTTGTAAACAAATTTTCAGCATGTTAAATTCAATGGAACCAAGAACGCAATCATGGATGTTTCACGTGTATTTCCAGAACGTAACGTCCCCCCATACTTCGTATGCTTCTAATGCTATTTTTATCGATTCATATTTATTTTTTGCCGCCAAATGGTGTTATGTAAAACAGCTTGACGCGGTTTTCATTGTTGCGTGGACTAGCAATAGATTAATGTGGGTAAATAATTTCAAAACATTTCTTAAACATAATGGAAACAAATTATTTGCTGCAAATTTTGTAGAAAAAAATTTCGTAAACTTAATTCTTGCTAAAAAATGTTTTAATGTTACTCTTATTTGAATATTTAAGTTTAATCGTACGTAGTGTGGCACCAAATTGGGCTGTGTAAAACAGTTTGTAGAATCATAAACTGAGTTTCTTCTTGCAATTGTGTTTCACACACTTCTGAAACTAAAGAATGTCGGAATATGCTTGAGTAAAGCAGCCTCATTTTTTCAGTGCGTCAATTCAAGCGAACGAGTGAGTGAGTGAGTGAGTGAGTGAGTGAATGAGTGAGAGAGTGAGTGAGTGAGTGAGTGAGTGAGTGAGTGAGTGAGTGAGTGAGTGAGTGAGTGAGTGAGTGAGTGAGTGAGTGAGTGAGTGAGTGAGTGAGTGAGTGAGTGAGTGAGTGAGTGAGTGAGTGAGTGAGTGAGTGAGTGTGAGTGCGAGAGTGAGTGAGGTTTCAGTTTCCATCTGCGATCGATCACACTCGGGTCCAGGGGACACTTCACGTCTATAATTGCGCATGGAGAGCAGTGGTGCTGGTACGATGGAATGCGATATTTCGAACGATCGAATTTGAAGTGAACAAATGACACGATAACTTGTCCAACCCGAGAAATACGTACTGAACATGCAAAAAGAAAAAAACGTACTTTCCCATAGAAATACGTACTGAAAAAGGCGAAACCAATGTTTGACACATGATAAAGTAAATCATAGAAGGAAGCTAAAAAAATGCAAAATGTTTTCGAATTTCACTCGCTCTCTCACTCACTCACTCATTCACTCACTCACTCACTCACTCACTCCCACAATCACTTACTCGCTCACTGATTCATTTACTCACTCACTCATCATCCCACTCACTCACCCACCCACTCAACCATCCACTTACTCACTCATTCACTCGCTAAGTTTAACACTCACTCACTCACTCACTCACTCACTGAGTTAATCACCCACTCTTTCACCAATTCGTCATCTTTATCTTTGTTTTGTCTCATGCACTAAAAAAGGTTAGCTTCGGGATCATGGGACTTGAATAAATTTGAATGCGTGCCGAAATTCAAATGCGCGCCAAAATGATTACGGTAAAAAATTTGGAGCAACGAGAAACTCAGACCAGACTTTATGCTGTAACAAATTATGGTGTCAACCGAGTGGAGTTGAGGCTAGCGATGATTCATTATCCGACGTTTTAGGCAATATTTTTGCATGCAGAAACAACAGACGGACTGGAACACTCTTAAGATTCAGCAGTTTAAAACACAATTGCAAGAAGAAACGCAGTTTATGCTTCAGCGAACTGTTTTACACAGCCCGATTGGGTGCCAAACTATGTACAATAAACTTAACTGTTCAAATAAAAGAAACGTTAGAAAAACCATTTTAAGCAGATATGTAGTTTACGTAATAATTTTCCCAAAACTTGGAGCAAATAAAAGTTTTCCCCCACATTATTCTATTGCTAGTCCACGCAACAATAAAAATCGCGTCAAGCTGTTTTACATAACCCCATTTGGCGGCAAAAAATGAATATGAATCGATAAAAATAGCATTAGAAGCATACGAAGTATGGGGGGACGTTACGTTCTGAAAATACACGTGAAACATCCATGATTGCGTTCGTGGTTCCACTTAATTTAACATGCTGAAAATTTGTTTACAAGAACACTGCAGACGCTTCTGCATGTCTGATAAGTGCATTGAAACATCTAATTCTAACAAAATATGTTTAAAAAGCCATAAAACAAATTATTAACAGCTTAATTTTTGAAAAAGAAAAAAATTACCGACCGCGAGTCAATACAAACACGTTAGTTGGTCCTTTTGAAACATTACAAACAGTTGTGAAACATTAGATTTCCATTTTGAAACACCTGTTTTTTTTGAAAGATTTCAACTGTGGGTGTTTTAGTAATTTTCCCGGGCCAAGCCGGGAAAACTCAAAATACACTTTAAACATCAATGGTTGCGCTCGTGGTTCCATTTGATTAAACATGCAGAAAATTTGTTTACAAGAACACTGCAGACGCTGCTGCATGTCTGATAACTGCATTGAAACATCTAATTCTAACCAAATGTGGTTAAAAAGTCATAAAATGAAACATTATTGGCTTAATATTTAAAAAAGAAAAAATTACCGACCGCGAGTTAATACAAACACGTCAGTTGGTCTTTATGAAACATTACAAAAAGTTTTGAAACATTAGGTTTTTATTTTGAAACATCTTGTTTTTTTTGAAAAATTTCAAATGTGGGTGTTTTATTAATTTTCCCGGGCCGGGCCGGGGAAACTCGAAAACAACACTACTAAAACACCCACCCCGGCCCCCGGCCCGGGGCTTTAGTAAAAAAAACCCCCACTTTTTTTCCATCCCTGCCCGGGAAAAACCCGGCCTAGCAACGTAAAATAATAATCCCGGCCTATCCAGTGTGGGTGTTTTAGAAATGACGTCATGAAAACCCCGGGTGACGTCATACTTTTACCCTGATCTTAAAGGAACAGTGGGTGTTTTAGAAATTTTCCCGGTCCCGGGCCGGTGTTTTAGTAAAAAAAAATTTTTTGTTGTGCCCGGGTGTGGGTGTTTTAGAAATTTTCCCGGCTTGTGTGGGTGTTTTAGAAATGCTGTTTCCCGGCCCGGGCAGTGGGTGTTTTAGTAGCACCCGTTACGGTAGCCTTTATTCTAATTTCCAGACTCCAGTCACATGATTTTTGTGGCGCGCATTTAAAAAACTTTTCGTATTGATTGTTTATATTTTCATCTTGAGAGTGAGTGAGTGAGTGAGTAATAACTAATAAGGGAGTGAGTGAGTGAGTGAGTGAGTGAGTGAGTGAGTGAGTGAGTGAGTGAGTGAGTGAGTGAGTGACAGAGAGTGAGTGAGTGAGAGTGAGTGAGTGAGTGAGTGAGTGACTTAGTGAGTGAGTGAGTGAGTGAGTGAGTGAGTGAGTGAGTGAGTGAGTGAGTGAGTGAGTGAGTGAGTGAGTGAGTGAGTGAGTGAAACAGTGAGTGAGTGACTGAGTGAGTGAGTGAGTGACTGAGTGAGTGAGTGAGTGAGTGAATGTCAGTGTGAAAGAATCAGTGAGTATGTCAGTCTATATTTCAGTTAATCATTTCGTTACTGAGTCAGCGTATCGTATTGAACGAATTTTAATTGACTGATGGATTGAATGAATGAGGTAGAAGAGTGAGTGGGTTAATTATTGAGTGAAAATGAGGGAGTGCGTGTGTGAGCGAATGAACCAGTGAGTGAGTGGTTGTGAGTAAAATAGTTGAGTAGCGATGCTGAAGCTAACCTTTGAAATGTGTACCTTGATTAGCAACAATAATACACGTACCTCGATTAGACACAATGGTACCTGACTTGAAGAAAGGAAAATTTATGTGGGTTCAGTACATCTGAAGCATGTCTGCAATGCAAAAAAGCTTATCTTAATCGAACCATATTAAGGGAACGGCCTAGCGGCCGTCCCTTGATCATCTGAAAAACATCGCTTTCTAAGGAAATCATAGAGATTCCTAGACAGGCACAAGTCTGAGGCATCACTGGTTAACAGTTTATATTCTGATGGAGGTTTGCAGAGATAAATATGGGAGACAAGAAACTATGGCCAAGCTATACAAAATTATATAGGGAAAAATTGTTAACGGTAGTGTAACATGAGTCATGACTCATGGCTTAACGTCAAGATTTCATGAGAGCGTTAACGATACATGGGATACACAAAAGGGAACACAATTTCGCTACTGACTGACTGACTGACTGACAGAACGACGGACTGACTGACAAACAGTGTGGACGTTTCATGATTATACTTTTGAAGATATGAGTGCACGTGTGAGACACGTGTGGCACGTTTGTATGATCATGGCATCATCATACTTTGATGAGGTACATACTACGAGTAGCGGATAATCATGAGAAAATATTATAAGTTAGTAATTTGTTTCTTACTGAATTAATTGAACATCTTAGATAGTTTTGTAAGTGTAAGACATTTCTCAACGTCCGGAACAGCGGCTGCTTTCTGAGAGAATTCATTATGAACCTCAGAATTGAACCTGACGTGCATTTGAAGCGCTATAATGATTATGACCCTGTGCACGTATAAGCTTTGGGCTTATAATTATAAGCCCAGGGCTTATAATTTACGTGTTAAAGTATATACCTCAGTTTAAATTTATAAGCCCAGGGCTTATATTTTATAAGCCTAGGGCTTATAATTTTATATACTTTAACACGTAAATTATAAGCCCTGGGCTTATAATTATAAGCCCAAAGCTTATACGTGCACAGGGCCTATGATGTTATATGAATATTATGGCAATCGCGGACAAGGAAACTATTAAATGAGGGACGGCATTCCTTATACAAATGCGAAAATCGTCACTGGTATTCTAATAGATAAAGTGGACAACACATTCGGGTGAAGTCATCCTCACTTAATGAGCTTCACCTCCGTCAGTGGCTTGTTTGTTTTAGATTCGGGCTAATTGGCAGTGATTAGTCTTTACCCTTCAACAAATAATATCAATTGCGGGATTCAGATAATTCCCTATTTTGGGTACCTGAAATACAACGTATTGAGGAAAGTTTTGCGGTATTGCGGTGTCGAAGTAGCGGTATTACTCCGTGACTATAAAAGCCAACGACGACTATGCATGGCCTCATGGCTTTGTTAACGGTATTTATAGAGTAACAGAGTTAAGAGTGTTTATAATGAGGAAACTAGAAAGTCATGCTGCTTGTTTTTATAAAAACGACAGATATGTATTTTATGTACATGTTAACCATGAATTGGTCCATTGCTGTGGATCACAGTATAAACTCAGTAAAAACCGCGTATATATCTTAGTACAAACCACGTATGGACCACAGGGAAAACCGCGTATAGACCACAGTATGAACCAAGCATAGACCCTGTAAAAACCGCGTATAGATCACAGTATAAAAGTATAAGCCATGGTAAAGATAACAGTACAAAACAACACCTTTATTTACACTATAGTTGACAATCAAGAACAAGTGTTTCTGAGATGTACTAAGCAAAGCAATGAAAAAAGAATTGTCTTTCCAGTGCGATTGTTTCCTACCCTCCCTACATTCTTGCTAGTATGAAGGAGCGTTATTTGTTTCTTCTAGAATTTCGTGCTGAATTCAACAATTATGATCCCTAAAAGCACTTTCATTGGTATTTACAAAAGTTGGACAAGAACATAACCGAAAAGTAGCCGTATCACTCAGTGACATAATGGGTGACTAAACAATCACTATTTTAATTGTGCTGTTAAATATCCATCGACTTAATTGATAAATATTCACATATGTATATGATGATGATGGTCTATGTGTTGCGTACATGTATGTTCAGTAATTGCTTACTCAATCTGCCTAATTGCCTTCACTTGGAGCCGTATCTTCTGAATAACTAATGCTGGTCGGAATACTTAACGCGCATGAACTTGTCGTTCAGTACGTTATTGCTATAATACTAGCCGACCAGAGGGGATGGGGAAAGCTGAATTACCCCTCTTTGACATTTTCAATTAGTCGAATTTGCTCCTCAAGGTGTGCATAAGTAAAATGGTCTGAAAACTACTTATTCCCCATTTTTTGACTAAATTCCCTTACCTTTGGTAGATTATGTAACTCGTCTGCCAGTGTTGAAGTTGAAGGGCGATTATCAGAATAATTAAGAATATTATCTTACTAGCTGATGAGCAAAAAGTCATTTCCATACAACGAATGAAGTGTCTGCGAAATGCAATGTCTGTCTGATGTCTGAGTCTGGAGGTAAATCACTTGAGAGGAAGTGACTTATTAAAACGGCATTGTCTCTGGAGACCTGATCAGGAGATGTGTATTAAAACCACACATACACATAGAAGAAGTCATGGATAACTGCAAACTGATTATGATACAGAAAAGACTGTCAATACCTTATAACTATCCATGTTTTGCAAATTTTGCCGATATCGCATCGAAGTTAAACAAAAAAATTCAGACCAGCTCACTACAACGTTTCAATATAATACTGTAATTATAATTTCCGAATCTACGGTAATTGGATGCCATTGGCCTACAGGCATGTTGAACGCACGTCGACCGAATCATGCATCATGTACTCGACATGTCAATCAATCTCATTAGTGAGGAACTGATGATCAACAATGGCTTCCCCAGACACAAGACCATGTTAACGTTTTGCACTCACAGTGAAATTTGTGGAGATACATACAAGCTTCCGATATCTTTATTAGAGGGCAATCTTAGGTAATTACTATATAAAATACATGTCGGTTAAAAAAACTGGGCTGCTTTTACCACTAGTACGAGTTGTTAGTTTTATATTTATGGGATTTGTTGATACAATCGCAATTGAAATCAAAATTTACTAACAACCAGGCTTTTCCAAGCGCTAGTGGACGTTTGGTTGGAAATTCTGATTTACAATAAATGAAACAGATGAGAGCTTCAGAACGATACTGTTGAAGGACAAGTATTTTTATTGAAAAAAGTATAATTAGGTATACACAATACACATGGAAAGATAAATTCTGTTGGTGTATAGAAGTTTTTATTGTACAAATGTGTAACAATTACGATAGATAATAGGTCAAATTGTAATAAAAATCTGGTCAAAGCCAACAACAACGACATAATTCATAACAAATAACAATCACTGAACAAAACCTAACAAAGATAACTAAGGCATAACTACTGTATCATGTTTTCTGAACATAGTTACAGCACGATTGAAGAACGCCCCTGTGAAATGTAACAATTAACAACTCATTTTATTCATCATCTTCTGCATGGCTCATTCTATCGTGAACCAAAAAAAACACGTGCCGCTAATTTTTCAAAAAGGTTGTTCGTTCAAAAAACCCATTGTAACCAACATCAAACAAATCTAATCAAACAATTACAATCCTGATCACTGTCAATCATCGTTATCACTGTCGGGTCTGACGGCTTTATGCTCCTTGAAAGTGACCTGTTTGTTCATCGGTCGGATGATTCGACCCGTGGCCGTACGGATGCGCGGTTTCGTAAGCATCTGATAAAATAATAACATTATTGGATAGATCCGCACGTAAATACTGTATATCAATCTCTTAGAAAGAGTTTGCATGCTCAAACCACCTACTTTTAATGCTATCTTACTTTTTTTCCCGCTCATTCACTAAAACGTTTGCATGTCGTTTTGCCACAGAGACTTATCGTTTTTTTTGGAAATCTAGATACCAATTCAAATTTGAATTCTGATTATGAGGATAAACGCCCCTTCATCCAACCTGATGTCCACTGAACGTATTCCACTCGGGTCCGATAGGCTGTCGTACAGTTCGTTCAAAGTCGGCAACCGACTTGTAAGGAAATGGAAGGTCGGATACCTGAAAGCTTGATTGGTCAAATCATCTTGGAAATAATCACCCAATGATTTCGATTGTATCTAGTCTTTATTATCCTTCATCTCGGTATCATTCAAACAATAGTTCGACCAAAGAATAAATATTTACGTTATGCGTGATGTACCTGCAGTTTGCGAATGGCTTCGCCCGCTTTCTCGCTGATGATCACGTTGCCGAGTTTGGTGTCTTGACGGGGCTTGGCGGGTGGCGCTTTGATGGTGAATCTGCAGCATCAAGTTAAATGAGTACCGTATTAGCTAATTCAGTAACAGCATCAACAACAATAACCACGTCACCTCACCAGCAACAACAAGAACAATAAGAACACTATTATCGTCAACAACATGAATATTAACAACCATAACATCAACATAAAACAGTTACATCCATAGAAACATCGCAAACAACAACAAATAAGAACATCACCGTCATCAACAACAAAACATAACAATAACAACAACATCCAAAACATTTACAACAACAACAACACAAACCGTTGACGTTTACGGCGCATTTTCGCCGAGTTTGGATCAATATTCGGCCCGGCCCAATCACCCCATCCGGGCAGCGTCAAATCTACATCCTTCGGCTTCTCGGAATCAATCTGTAAACGTTTTAACTACTTTTTATCAACAGTGGAATAAATTTTTTTGGTTAAAATATCAAATTGACTTTATTACTCGATGAAAAACTTAAAGATTTAGATAGATTTAGAAGATTAGATACCACTCTGTATCACCATGTAAAAGGCTGTGCAATAACAGGTTTCATTGAGTATACTATGTTGTCCTTGTCCTACAGAGTTTAACATCAGAGGCGGGCCGCAGGGGGGGGGGGGGGGGGTAGGAGGGGTTACCCCCCGCTTTTCAGGGTCGGCGGGTAGCCTACCCCCTCCCCCATAGACAAAAATTTAGGCCGCCTACCCCCTCCCCCTACTCGAAATTTTTGAGAAAATCGGCCTCAAAACCTCGATTTTGAGGCTCATTTTTCAAAATTTTCTGGCTGTGAGAATTTTTTTTCAAAAAAACACGTTTTTTGGGTTAATTTTCTTGGTTAAAACCTGAAAAAACCGGTATATGTGATGTTTATACCTTATAATAGAAGATTTTAAGTTTTTTGCGAAATTTTTTTTTCTACCCCCCCCCCCCCCCCCCCGACCCGACCTTACCCCCTCCACTTTTCGGACAGGTCGGGTAGGATGGGATTTTCTGTCGGCTACCCCCCCCCCCCACCCCCTGCAAAACGCCAAAAAACCCGGCCCACCCCTGGTTTAACTCAATTCGATATAAAATCCGAAGTATCCGACCGTTCAAAGTAACCTGTGTCTTCTTCGTCTCCTGAAACTCAGCCACGACGTCATCATCGGCAAACGCCTCGGCCAACAGCGCTGATTGGTCCGTGGATCGAGACGGGCCGTCTGAATCATTGGAATCAAACTAACTTTCGACTTCAATTACACATAAAATATGATGGAGATAAAGGGGCAGTCAAGTCCGTGTTCATACATAGATGAAGAAGAAAAGCCAATATATGTACATATGTACGCGTTTTGCTCTCATCGACATCGCAAGAAGAGCCAGTGAACGTCACTTCCCGTTACCAACATCAGTAAAGTCTGATATTCGAAAATATAAGGAAATTGTGTAAGTATAGTGTAGGAACGGAAATTCGTTATCAATCGCATTTCAAAATCATGATAGAAATCACGTGTGATTAAAACCAACCCAATGATTCAATCAATTCAGGCGCAATCGTGATCAGCTGCTTTGGGTCGGCCGAATTTTGGTTGTGGAGCAGCAGCTGCTTGGGATCCACGTCTACGCCCGTTGGTTGGGTACTGTTGAGAAAAAGTTTATGTTATTACACAACAAGTGTAACAAACTGTTGGACTCAAACGAGTTGCTTACTATAGTTTACTATCACCGAAAAAATGACAAAGAAAAAGAGCACTCAGGATTTATTGATGCTCATGATTGAAACAGCTATCCTGCTAAGTTTTTGAAAAAAAATACGTGCGATTCTAGCCAAGCAAGTGATTTTTTTGCCGTTATTATTCATTATATATGATCATCTGACCAAACTATTGAAACAGTTACTGACCTTTGCGCTTTCCTATCCTTTTCTGCTTTGGCCTCTCGTCTGCGCTTTCGCTTCTCGGCTCGTTTTGTGGGTTTCTATAGACGACAGATTTAACAAATACATTTAGGATACAAAATTTTAACTGGATTAACTTAAAAATACAGAAAGTTTAACCCAATGAAGTAACCGAATGTTACATTTACATACATAATCTCATCATACATAATTACGTGTGTACTTACTACTAGCCAATTTATTACAATAGCCCCACTAACCGCCAATTTAGCGTCAACATCTTTCAGTGTTTGCATACGATCCAACTCTTCATGAATGATGTCTGCAATAAAAATACATCTTGAAACAATCATCTTCAACTTCAACATATCAACAAACAACAATCATCATAGTCACTACCAACAACAAGAACATCGTCTATTCAACAGCACCAGCCAGCAATAACTTTTATGGTAAACAAAAACAATAAAGACCATTCTTATGGTTACCCTACCAGCAACAACAACAACAAAAACAACGAGAACAACCACAACAACAACAACAACAACAACATTATCGTCAGTAACACCAGTCACCAACCTTCACCGCTGCTGTCACCACCACCATCCCCATCATCCGACATATCAATATCGCTCAATTGATCCAGTTCTTCAATCAAATCCGCGTCATCATCATTATTATTAAACGAATTTTTCTTCTTGCCTTTCTTGGCCGACTTCTTCGCCGAAGTTTCGAGCGAACGCTTGGTGGCCTTGAAAACACGTTTAATTAAGTGTTTTTATTCTTTTTATCACGTGGAAATAATTAAGAAATTAGGATTTGTTTTAACGCACCTACACGAGATTCAGATGTAGACAGAACAGTAACGACTGGTGATAACTGGCATTCACTGTTACTCAATTGGTCACAAACCTCGAAAAAGACCAAAAAATATTTTTTTGCACAAGATTGCAACCTGAATAAGTCGACTCTGCAGCCCATCGAACATGTCATCAATATCAACATTAGTCTTCTTCTTGTTCTTCTTCCCATTGTCCACATCTTCCTTATCTGACGAATCATTGCCGGTCTTCACGGCTTCCGACTCCGAAAGCCGTTTAATCCTTTTCGAACGTCTCGGAGTCAACTCCGAATCGTGTTCTTCAGAATTTTCGGCGACAACATCGTTCTGTTTCAACTTTTCTGTAGCCTCTTCCGCGGTCGACGTCGAAAGCTTCTCTGACTTTCGTTTGATCTTTCTTTTCTTTTTCTTGTCGGTTGATGGTGGCGTGATGGTGCTGGGATGCAATGAATTTGAGGTAGATGGCGTGTCTGAAGTTAAGTTAAGATTACGGTATTAAAATTATTCAATATGTTTTTTGAAATTCGACGTCAAACATCGGCCACCAAGTATATAAGCTCATTTAGACCAACATTAACATCAATGCAAACAACTAAAACGGCAACAACCACATCGTCATCTACAAAAACAACATCATAAAAAAGCTAACCCTCTGTTCCCCAGTCCTCATTCAACGGTAGCAGAGGATCCACAGGCTTTTCGGTAACGTTAACTTTATCAGGGCCAGGCAGCCCCTTGACTTGGGCCAACTTAGACTTCAACCACGGATTCTGCTTGGCTGACTTTGCGTCCTTGACCGACAGGAGGAACTGATCGTGCTCATTGACGGCTTCCTCTCTGGCCTCGATGCTATCGATGAGCTTCTGAAAAGTTGAAAAAGAAAATTATTTCGAACCTATTTGTAGCGTCAGAAGATGAATGAAATGGTTTAAATAGCTTGTCACGAACAAAATAATGGGTCAGAAAAGTGAGTATTTTTTGGAAATTTTAGTGGACGCAACGCGTGTATAGTGCAAAGTGTTTAAGGAAATGAAAACGAGTTTTATCTTTTTGTGACTCACAACCAACTTGTAATTCATCCTCGTCTGCCGAGCTGTCATCATCGCTAGAGGCTGACTCAGCTGCCGCCTGCAATTCAACCGTGAATTTTCAATAGCCAATATCTTTCAAATGAAAGGCATTAGTTTCCGACACCTCCGAAAATTTTCCGGCAGCACTTATCAAGCATCATATATTACATTATTTGTCATGTAAAATAATTGATAACATAAATCGAGAACAATTTAGTTTCATTTAGTTAAGTTCTGAATCCAGACGATCCGACCCGAATTATTAGGTTCAACAAGACGTACTCAAAATTTTACATATGGTGTGCATTAACCGCTTTCTCTGCTCGTTCTTTGCCATCACGATAATGAAGGGACAGCTGCTCACGCAAAGCCGGGTTATTTTTAGCCTGTTTGCGAAGACCTTTGGCCCATTTACCCGTGCCACGATGACGTAGTGACGCACGTTCCTGAAACCGTATTTTTATTTTATAATAAAACAACAATATAAAAAAGAACAACAACAGTAAAAACGACGAAAACATCTTTATCAACTCAACAACAACAACAACGACGACGACAGCAACGAAAACATCATCACCAACAACAACAACAACAACAACAACAACAAAAACATCAATAGCAACCGCAATACAGACCTGCACCCGATCCCGTTCCAACAATTCAAGCTTCTCCAACGCGGCTTCCGGGTTCTTCGTTTTCAGTTCTTCAAAATCCTTCAACAGCTCCTTATGCCGCTGCTTTTTCAGGCGACGATGAAATCTGCAACAGTATTACACGATGCATCCAGGATATTGTTTACTATTAACAATGGTTCGAGTAAGGTTATATCAGCCTAGAAAACATAAACAAAAGTTAAAATGGTACCAACTGTTTCGATTTGATTTTCTTCCATCGACGAAACTTGCTTTCACGTGAATCCAACAGCAGACGTAGACGACGCAGCTCAGCCAGCTTTTGCTTAGCCTGTAAATATAAAAAAATTGATTCGTTGTTGTGTGGTTATGTAGATTTCAGATTCACGTCACGGCACTGTTTACGGTTCTACGCATTCGATTTTCTACCCATAAAAACCCTGCAAACCCTGAACTAAAACAACAAGAACTAGTCATAAACATTAACAAACCTCTGACAAGCTCATCGCTTTAATCAACTCTTGCTCATTGCTGGTCAGCAGTTCGCCAGACTTCAAATTACTGGAAGAATTGGCCAGAATTTTAGCCGTTTCTATTTCCAATGGAGTGCGCGGCTGAAAAGGGAATATAAATTAATTTGAGAATACCTGTACTGTAACAACACGGTCATTCATTATGCAATTATTAATGATGACAACGCCAAATTCAAGAAAAAAAACGTTATCAATATAAAAACCATGAACATCACATCATCATCAACTAGATTAATCAAAACAGCAGCAGCAACAACAACAACAACAATGACATGACAACAACAACTTTCCCTACCTGACATTGGCCGACGGTTTCAGCAGCGGCCTTGGTGTTGGTGACAACTTGATTCAGCGGAAATTCAAGATGCTCAGCTAAGCGATTCGACTTGATCACGTCTTTCCATTTGTCCAACTCGGTTTTCACCGATTTATAGGCCAGTTGACGCTCCAACTGAAGACAATAACTGAACAATCAGTTCCCTCAACTCAAAGAATAGCGTGGCGTGAATAACGTGGTAGAACTTTTTACAAGTGCAAAACCATAGTATTAGCACAGAGAAAAGATTACAAGAAAGGAATATAATCATTTTTATGTGAAATATTTTGGCTAGTTTCCTACGAAAGTACAACAAAGTGAAACTATGAACCACAACACAAAACCGGCGATATATCTCTGAAACATACATTCGAATCAACAATAACAACATATAACAGATAAACAATCTTCATTATCAAAAGCATTATAATATTACAAATCAACCTTATCCTTGACATTCTTGTTTAGCGGTGTATCCAATGTTCGATGCTTTTTGCGTGCCTGTTTCAGCGTTTTCTTCAAATCGTCCAATTTAGGCGCCGAACTCAAACCTTCGAGCAAACTGGCCGCAGTCAGCTGAAATACAAAATAATCTCATCTCACTCGTTCGAAATACAGAGTTAAACAATAATAACCGAAGCGTCGTTGTTCTGGGAAGTAGGTGCAATTCAATCTTACTAAGGACACTCTTCAGACTTGACAAGGCTTACTTTATTAAACTTTCCTACCTAACAGCAGAGCAGCCTAATTTAAAGTTCGAGAAGCAAGAGGACTTACATCATACCAGACTAGCTTCGGAACAACAGTGGTTCTTCTTAAAAATAAATATTTAATTATACCCAAACCCTTTTCTTAGTAAGCTCACCTGTTTTCCAGTCAACCCCTCATCCTCCAAATCAACTCCAATATTTCGCTTCTTCTTGGATGCCTTTTGCGAGTCCAACTTACGGACGGCAGTCAGCAGGTCATCGTGATGTTCACCGTCCGAGTCAGACATCTGCACGAGATATCATTGATTACTGACTTGGTCATTCATAACTTAACTTTCGAACAGAAGCTCAATTAGTTTTCAATAACAGTGATCAAAAATCTATGAAACAGAAACGCTTGATTAATTTTAAACCAAATGAAAACGATAGTTTGTGAAAAATTTAACATCGATAGTTTGTGAAAAATTTAACATAACTTATTTATGAACCTACATTTATCGTTTTTTTAGTTTAATGAAACTATGGCGACTTGAAATATTTCATCGTTGCAAACATTAGATGCATGAACAAATAACAGTAAATCCCACAAGTAATTCGGTTTTGAAATTTTATTCTGTTCCAACAATAATTCAACGAAGATTATGTGTGTGTAAAATTTTGTTAATTATATTGTAAATTGTATGTATGGTTGTTATTGTATGTATGTATTGATTTGTATGGTTTGGTAATTGTAAGAAACATGATTCGGAAGCTGCTGATAATTTTCTGATAAATCAAAATCAGCACTCTGCGCCGAAACCGGTATTCAAATAATGTGAAGAACCCGTATGAAATTTGTTAAAGAATGTGATATAGTAAAACAAACAGAAATTAAAAAAGCAATCAACTACCAAAATAAAACGACTAGAAATTCACAGCACCTGACGAACGCCTTGAATATTGTACGCACGCTTTCAATGCGAATATAAAAATCTTGATTTCAGCATGTGAAACAAATGTGGCTCCCAATGCACGATTAAAAAAGACCAAGCAAAATATGATTTTAATTGAGAATATTCCGCACAAATTAATGCGTAAAAACTCCATTTCAGATAGTTCACATGATGAAGAACATCAGTGACGATGATGAAGAAGAGCACAAGAGAACGAGAGCCAGAACTTCAGAGCCCGAGTGAATCGAATTCATCTATCTTCGATTGGTGAACTGAGCGTTGATGACTGAGACGAGACCATTGAACGGAAGACCGACCATGAGAAAATCTGCAAAAAAACGCAGAATTTGCTTCATGAAACCATGTAATTACAAGGGCCGCCAAAACGAAGAGGCATCTATCTAACATTTTCCCATACATTTTGCAAAAACAGAAAAGTCGGAGCTAACTAAACTCACTAAATATATGACTCCGTCCAGCTGGCTAACTCACACTTCATCGGGGACGGGGCGTTTAGTCACTCATTTCACTCGTGGAAATACAGCGTTTACTTTGAATATATATTAAACAGCTTATCTATTTACACAACCATTTCGATCACTTCCGAAATTTTCGCTACTTATTTCAGATCTCAAAATGGTGAATTTGTATTTCCATGAATAAAAGGTGACAAGGCCGTAGCCTGAATTAACGATAAGCCGAAGAAATTTTCAATATTAAGTCTAAATATTGGTGGAAACTGTTAGAAAGACATCTCAATAATTGAAAGCTCAGCTAAAAATGCAATAAGTTGGTTAAACTTCACCCACCAAAATGCTAGAATACAGCCCTAGTGCACACCCCTTACATGGCAGTACTAATAATAGTAACATGTATTGTGCGCGTGCAGGCTTTAAGGGGTGGCAACTATCATCTCAGCTCCGCTGGGTTGAAGTCACTGAATAAAATGTTGGTTGTTAAGTCACTGAATAAAATGTTGGTTGTTTAGATGATTATTCTTTCTATCGTCTTAGCATAAATAATGCTTCGAAAATCCATTGTAACTGGTCTCTGATAAAGTCGTTGAGATTAACGAAATTTAAAGAGCCGAACCGATGGAATTTCAATACGAAACACTAACATATGCTAAGACAATTTTTTGTGTTGATTGCTTGTTTCGATCACTTCTCGTGATTCGAGCCAGGAAAAGGCTCTGCTTTTTTGTCAGAAATCTTTTGGGATCAACAAACAGCTACCATCTTCCTCTCTTCAGAGCCTAACAAAATCATCAAGAAGCCGGAGCGTGTGCACTGTGATCTCCCGAAATTAGGTGAGTTCCTGTATGATTGATCAAAATTTACTAAGACAAAGTTCACCTTCTTTCATCATCTTTCACTAAAAAACTCTCGAACTTACTTATACAACACAGACAACAGAGACTACACTACAGTCAAACTCACCAAATTTCGGTTAGTTCGACAAGCATTTAAGGACTAAAAATTAGTCGAACCCTTAACACAATCACACGCGCCAACCTCTTGATGTACCGATCCGTGGAGTAGAGCTGGGAAAACCAGGTGAATTTTTAACTAGAAAAAACTTTCGTCCCAAATGGAACTATCGGCAGACTGCCATGCCTATCCGGTTCTCCCACTCCGACTCCACCGGTCACTTGACCACTTCTCTATATTACCGGCTCTCGCTGCTCATTGAACATCAGCAAACGCTCGCGCCTGGCGCCCGTCTGCCTCCTCTGTTCACCAGCTCCTCTCCTCGTCTCTCCCCTTTCCTCAACTCTCCTGGGTAGAAGAAGCTCAAAGTGTGAGTCTCTGAAAATCATCAATTGTGTATTAATATTCACCGAACGAACACAGTATTGGAAATCAAGTATTCATAACACAGAAACACAAAACAAATTTAATACAAAGAAGAGATGAATAAACTGTTTCATGCCTATACAATGATGGGAGGGTGAGCAAGAGGGGGTGGGGTAGCAGAGGAAATGAGAGATACTAAAAATTTGTTGACCCACTTAACTCATTCAATTTTTGTTTTACTTCCCGTTGCCGCAACTACCCCACTAACGAATATTTTTTTTGAACCAGAGACTATGCTAAAGGTAGCGGAGCCACCCAAAGAACAACTTCTGTCTGAATACCGTATAATCTTTCTGACCACCTTTAACATACTCACCAGCATGTTTTATATTTTAGTGTATCACGCAACGCAAAAATTTAAAAAGAAATTTCGACGAATGTTTTTCAACAGAAACAATCAAAAAATTTTATATTTTTTCTTAGAACTTTAAAATGAAACCCGAGGAAAACAGTATGCAGTAAAAAAAACTCAGAATTTTTATCTAGCTAAGTGCCAAAACGGCTCATCACCCTTGATAAAATGAATGCTTAACCAAACGGAACCATTAGCTCTTACTCGGCAATAAAACCAATCTTGTCACTTAACTAAGCTAATCATTGAAAAAGTTATGCAGTCAGTGTATCTAAATTCATAATATCACAATATACAGTAAACAGACGTTGTTTCAATTAGGTCTAACTAGACTTTTTACGTCTATTATTCAGTCAAAATACAGTACACTTGGCATTTTTCGCAGGTGATTCAATATGAGTCCATACCTGGATTGCCCGATTGTTCATGTTCAATTCAGTGTTCGGTTTCAGCTTGCCATCAATAGTTCAAGGTATAGGCAGCCAACCATCCAAAACACACACACCATAAGAGAAGAGTTCGGGAATTGAGTAGACTGTACTGCATTACAAAATTTCGATTGCCTGATTTTCTAACCTAACAGCCTAAACAACACTTAATATCAAAACACAGCGAGCAGACCATCCCGAAGACTTCTCTTCCATCTGCAACAGAACCATACAGCTGATATGCCTCTGCCGTAACCATGCAGCTCGCTCAACAATAAACCACCGCTGTTTATTACCTCGACTGACGAGCGCAGTGGGCGCACAACTCGAGCGACACGCCGTCCCCGTCAACATGAAGGCAGACTCCGGCCGAACCGCCCATCTTCGGACCAAGTGGGGGCACCTTGCTCGTGGTACGAGGCATCTTACGCACCATGCCAGGCATACGACCAGCAGTGGTGGTACAAGGCGAATCAAGTGAATTACTGTTCTGATCGTCGACGGCTCTACGCGACCGTTTTGCCGATGGTTGCCCTTCATTGGCTGTATTGGCGGCTAATTGTTCATGAGTGAGGCGGATTTTAGTGCCGGCCGCCGTGACCACGCCGCGTAGAAGTGGAGCCAGCTGACTGTCTGTTTCGAGCACCTGAAATAAGTAGTTGAATGAATAACGAATTAATACCTTATCTACAAGAACGATAACTAATTTTCAGGGACATGTTCATTGTTCATACAAATGAAAGACAATAGGCAAATGATTCCGTCGGCCCAATTCCCAAAACAAACTCTAAGGACAGCACACCAATACGTAACTTCCTTGTTTTACTTATGATAATAAATAAAACAGTTGCATTACAACAAATACAAGTTAGAAGTTATAAAACGAACCTGTCGCAAATAGCTGTTTTCATGTGTCAGCGACTGCACGGTGCGCATCAGGTCTTGGCTACGACGTTGAGCGCGCTTCTGCGCCTGTTCCAGCTGCTGCACGCGCTCTTGTAGTTCGATCACCTGAATATTTTAATAATTAAGGAAGTGTAAACAATAAAAAATTAAATGGGTTACTGTAGTTTATGGAAAACGATGGAACGGAATTGTTCACAAAAATACAACCTTAGAACGAAAAGTATCCGAAACCGAAACAAAATCATCCACAAACCTCTTGTTTCTTCAGTGCTCGGTAGTTCTTTGCGTAGCTGGCCATACGAGAGTTGGGGTTGCCCTTGTCCTTGCGCGGCACGGAAGCGTTGGATTGCTGTGAGAGCACAGAATGACGACCATTGTTGCTAAAAAGATCGGATGGTTAGTCAATGCAGGATACGACGAAACAGCTTGAATAAACCGGAGAAAGTAAATCCAAATGTTTGAAAACCCTCAACCAACCTATCCACATCCAGATCATCGTCGTATTCATCCTCGGGTATTTCGTCGGCATACCTGATGTTGGTGGTACGAATCGGCGCAAATGATGTTAACACGCGACGGAACCCGGAATCACGCGTCCTATCTTGGCTAGAGTTAGTGGCACGAAAACGTATCGGATTCTCATCGTGAATGTCGGCCGGTGTGAAGAAGTCGCGAATCATCGACGGCTGATCATCCTCAAGATGACGAGGTTCGGGAAATGACGTCTCTGACACCATCTCATCGAGTATGGTTGGCGGCAACAGGTCTGAAATTGGAATAAGGTAATTAGTTAAATCTAAGAAGCTGTTTTTGTTAAATGAAAAAAAAACTAGATTAGATTTGACTGAGCTTAGCTGCGGTGATTTCGTCAACAGACGCCAGACCAACCAGCTAACTGACAATTACAGAGCTACAGAAACCAAAACCAGAAACAGGAATCCAACCTTTCAACTCAGGTTCGGGTGTCATTAATTCGTCGCGATCCTGGTGGCCACCGACCATCCTCTGATTGTCGATCGACGGGGTCAACATCAGATCGTCGTTTAATTCCAACTGGTTGCTGCTGTCGAGCATTTCTTCGAGATTAGTCGAGCCGAGTACGGGATCAGAGCTGTCAACTTTTTCAACAGAGTCGCCGAAGACCTCGAAGTCACTAGTATTATGATTGACTTGCTGTAAGTCGGCCCAGGCCTGCTCAAAATCGAGACGGGCGCACGGACTGGTAGAAAGATGACTGAAAGATACTATTTCGGCCATGATTTCCAACCTTTTCAGTGTTTTTTTCCTTGTTTTAGCGATAACCTGAGATACCTACTTAGTTAAAAACTTTGTGGTTGTATTCTTTATGAACAGACACACAATCAGAGAGAGAAGAGATGAAATGAGCCGAGGTTATCAGAAAACGACAGAGCGATTGCGAAGAATTTCGTAATTTTCGGATTTCGAATATTTTCGAAAATCAACAATAAACCACGGTGCCCCGCTTTTAACTATCTATTTTGGATTCGAAAAACTGTCATGTCAACATATTTTGGATACGAAAATAGAAACTGTAATATGTGTATGAAAAGGTTTACAGTGAGAAAAATTAATTGAGGAGATTTAGGGAGTGAGTTAGTGAGCCAGTGATTGAATGAGTGAGTGAGGCAGTGAGTGAATTAGTGAGTGAGGAAGGGAATGAGTGATTGAAGGAGTAAGTGAGAGAGTCAGTGACTGAGTGAGTGGGTGAGTGGGGGAGTGATTGAGTAAGTGAGTAAGTGAGTGAGTGGTTCAGTCATTCACTCACTCAATCACACCCTCGCCCACTCACTCACTCAGTCAGTCACTGACTCACTCACTTACTCACTCAATCACTCATTCACTTCCTCAATCAAAAATTCACTCACTGCCTCACTCACTCACTCACGCACTCACTCACTCACTCACTCACTCACTCACTCACTCACTCACTCACTCACTCAATCACTCACTCTCTCAATCTCTCAATCACTCACGCACTCACTCGTTCAATAACTTTCTCACTTATTCACTAATTCACTCACTCACTCACCCACTCACTCACTCACTCACTCGTCCACTAACTCTCTCACTCAGTGAGTGAGTATGAGTGAGTGAGTGAGTGAGTGAGTGAGGGAGTGAGTGAGTGAGTGAGTGAGAGAGTGAGTGAGTGGGTGGTTGAGTGAATGAGGGACGGAGTGAGTTAGTGAGTGAGTAAGTGAATGAGTGAGTGAGTGCGTAAGTGATTGAGAGATTGATAGAGTGAGTGAGTGAGTGAGTGAGTGAGTGAGTGAGTGAGTGAGTGAGTGAGTGAGTGAGTGAGTGAGTGAGTGAGTGAGTGAGTGAGTGAGTGAGTGAGTGAGAGAGAGAGTGAGTGAGTGGGTGGTTGAGTGAATGAGGGACTGAGTGAGTTAGTGAGTGAGTAAGTGAGTGAGTGAGTGAGTGATTGAGAGATTGAGAGAGTGAGTGATTGAGGGAATGAGTGAGTGAATGAGTGAGTGAGTGAGTGAGTGAGTGAGTGAGTGAGTGAGTGAGAGAGTCAATGAACGAGTGAGTGAATGAGTGAGTGAGTGAGTGAATTAGTGAGTGAGTGAGAAAGTTATTGAACGAGTGAGTGCGTGAGTGATTGAGAGAATGAGAGAGTGAGTGAGTGAGTGAGTGAGTGAGTGAGTGAGTGAGTGAGTGAGTGAGTGAGTGAGTGAGTGCGTGAGTGAGTGAGTGAGTGAGTGAGCGAGTGAGCGAGTGAGTGAGTGAGTGAGCATGAGTGAGTGAGTGAGTGAGTGAGTGAGTGAGTGAGTGAGTGAATGAATGAGTGAGTGAGTGAGTGAGTGAGTGAGTGAGTGAGTGAGTGAGTGAGTAGAAATAAAGCCACAATTTTGAAAAAAAATATTTTTGTAAAACAATTCTCAACAAACTTACTTTAAAAAAATAATTTGAGCAGCACAAAAAATTTTGTAAAAAAGTCCCGAACGATGCTATGAATCAAGTGATTCATAGCATCGTTTGTAGCCAGAAGAGTGAACTCCATAAACCACATGTTTGATAATGGTAAACCTCTGTTTTAACATGGATTACTCGATTTTCAGATGCAAAGATTTATTAAATGTTGTGTTGATTAATTTTCACGCAAATATTGAAAATTTATCCTTAGATTTTTCCGAAATAAACAAAACACAGGTCTGTACTGTAATGAACACGATGCGGGTTGAAAAATATTTGGAATACTATTTTTTCTGAAAACACTGAATAAATTTATTTTCGTTTCACTGCAAGAAACTTCAATATAATTGAAATCCAGTTATATGTTTCATATGCCTGACAATAGCGTTTTTCTGAGAAACGTAGCCATATTCATTCAACTTTTCATCCGCATAATCTGGCAATGTCACGTGACGTCATTCAACAAACCTGGGCGGTTGCCAATTCCTATCGTAATCCAGCTATGCGAGTTAAGATGCGATGCACGTAAGCGTCAACCAAAACATCATGAAAATTGGGACAAAATGAAATTTTAAAATTTTCCAGATTTAAATGCAAATCGACTCAGTTTGTTCCCGCGAACTCAAAACTATTATACCTTTAGTTCACGTTAAAACCGCGTAAACAAGCCAAAATTGGCATGGCTAAACCGTGCACCCTAATTTCTCTATACAAAACATGCAAAATGTAAGGCCGATTTTCTCGTTGAGTTCGCAACGAAAAAATCGGCCTTACATTTTGCATGTTTTGTATAGAGAAATTAGGGTGCACGGTTTAGCCATGCCAATTTTGGCTTGTTTACGCGGTTTTAACGTGAACTAAAGGTATAATAGTTTTGAGTTCGCGGGAACAAACTGAGTCGATTTGCATTTAAATCTGGAAAATTTTAAAATTTCATTTTGTCCCAATTTTCATGATGTTTTGGTTGACGCTTACGTGCATCGCATCTTAATAAGCTGGTGAAAAAAACATTTCCGATGATAGCTACACCACTGAGAAGATTTGTTTTATTACATAGTGAAATAAATAATAAAAAAATTATGATGGAACCGAGGATTCAGTTAATATTGCGAATACCGTTACGGGGTACGGTCCGTACCCCGGCCCTTACAGCCTTAATCCACTATTTTTTTATAAAAAAGGGCGAAATTTGAAAGTTAGAAATTTTTTCGAGTTAACGGTCTTGGTCGGTGCACTATGGCCCCATACACGTCCAAAGCCTGACTAATCTAGATTAGCCTAGGCTAATCTAGATTAGTCAGGCTTTGGACGTGTATGGGGCCTATTTTTGCTACTTTTCTTGAAATTTTGGCTATTTAATTTATTTCATATTAGGGTTTTCCATCAAATGGTGAAATTTTCTCAACGTCGTATATTTTGCGCGGTTTTCGTTTTCCTCTTTTCGTTTCTTGAGAAATTTTTTTTGGAAAACGCGCTAGTTTTGATTTAAAAAAACAATGGAGGCTCATAATTTGATGGTTAACTGCGAATAACTGGAAACTATCCATCATAGCCGTATCTGTGTATTATATAAGCATGTTCTGTTGTCCCTGATTTTCAAACCAGCAAGTTCACTTTCCACCTTGAAACGTTAGTCTCACTAGGTGATGGGCAAATTTACTGTAAAGTCCGTATGTTATTTCTGCAAGCAAAAGCATTGCCCAAAACTTCTGATAATGAAACATCAGACAATCAGTGTTAACACGCACACCAATCATCATCACCCCATGCTCTACTGTGTTGAACCATGGTGTCAACCGAGTTGACTTGGGGCTACTGATGTTTCATTATCAGAAGTTTTGGGCAATGCTTTTGCTTGCAGAAACAACATACGGGCTTTAGCAAAAATATTGTCTCTGAAAATAGAATGACGTATAAAATAAATATCTGATAATGATTGGTTACGTTGCGCGTGCTCGACGCTCATTGGCTAATTCAAATCTGAAAGCACACATGGTCCCACAACGAAAAGGGTTTTCGCGCGCGCGGGCAGTTCAAAACTCATGCACATCAGTTGTGTACGTGCATTCTGACGCTCGCGTGTGCGTTCAAATTACAATTACACGTGTTCGAAAAGACACGCTTTTCGTTGTGGGACCACATGCGCTTCTGAATTTGAATTAGCCAATGAGTGTCGAACACGCGCAAAGTAACCAATCATGTAATGACAGCGGTATTTCGAGGTGTTTATCCCTCAAAGTAATATTCAAATATTCAAATTTCTTATTTTAAATATTCACACATTCTAGCTAGCCCAGATGACACGTGCACCGCTCAATATGACGCGTGCGCCCGGTCAGTTCTCACTTGCTAAATTGTTGTGGCTGTCGCTATTAGCAGATAAGCCGTCTACTTGGTCACGTCATTCTATTGTTTACTCTTGTTTTCACGTTTTCTATGTCTAAGCTGTTCTAATCTGTCGATACTATTTTGCTATATATACCCGTCCATTTTGTCATAACAATAATTACTTATCATTATGCTGAATTGAAGTTGCTGAGTTGAAGAGTTTGTCGGAAGGTTCGGTTGTTTGTGAGTCGAGGACGCTGGTGTTATATGGAAGTGAAAGTTCCCGTGGAGCTTGTCCTTCAAAGCGTGTAATTAATACTTTTATTTAAATATCTTATTCTCTCAAATATCTACAAATAACAATAAATTCTATTTTCAAATAAATACATAATTAATAACTCATCTCTTTAAGTAAGCTGTAGAATAGATCTTTGTTATTGTTTTAGATTCTCAATATTCTAAAACGGTAACATTGTCCAGCTTTTCTATCAGGTAAACTGAAGAAAGCACGTCGCTAATTCAGGGCCGGATTTTCCCGTATCGTTTGGGAAAGTTCGAATCAATTCAGAGTGGGACTCTCGAATTGGTGGCTGGAAGAAACCCCAGTTTGCACCGTGAATAAGAGTGATATTTCAGTAGTTAGTGACTGGAATTGATCTCAGACGATCAAGTGCTCACCGATTCTCCTTTTCGGTTTTCTGAGCTGAACCCCTGTTCGAGAAATCGTTGACAGGAAGAGCTAGTCTGGGAGATAGCTACACTGTAAACAGATTGATTGAGCCTAACGAACTCAGTCAAGTCTACATTTACACACGGACCAGAACAGTTGATGTTTCATAGACACTGATTCGGAACATTGTTAGAGGCAATTCTAATAATATCAGTGATTCTATAAGACTATAGACTGAGACTGGGCACTCCAAAAGAGGCCAGTCATTACATTGGAGCTTCCCGCCGAGACCGAATTCATTCGGCTTTCACTTTAATCATTGTATTTTGATTACTGTGACTGTTTGAACTCGGATCATCATATCTTTGAACTGATAAAACACAAACTAAACATCAGTGTTCTGTTCACCGATACTCGTCACGGATCCAATTGTAACAGCTATTACATTGGAGTTCACCGCCGAGACCAAAACTACTTTGTTTTGGCTTCATTTTTGTCGCTTAAGAAACGACATAGTGAATCTTGAACTTGGATTGTGGATATAATTACATGCACATTACCATCGTGCATGATAATTTCCAGTGTAAATTTTTTTCCACCCAATAAAAAGTGATTTTTTTCACTTCAATTGAAATAGCTGATTGAATTTTTTCCACTTTTAAGTGAACTTTGGCTTATAAAACACACTAACATCAGTGTTTGAACACAAACAGAATTTTTTTTTCACTTCTAAAAAGTGATATAAATATTGTTATATTTTTATTTGCTTGCACAAAACCATCGTGTTAAGTAAATTTTCGTGAATTTTTTTTTCACGTTGAAGTATTTTATAAAGTGAATTTTAATTGTCACTATATGACTCGAATAACTGAAAAACTTTCTAATTAGATTTTCACTTTTGAGTGAAATTTCAGCTATTCATTGAAAATAATTTGAAAAAAAATATTTTTCTCACGTTTTCGTGATTGAAAATTCTCGGATTAAAAAAAAGTGATCACCTACTAATCGTGACATTCATGGTTCTCTAAACCAAGTAAAAATTACGTAACACCCACGTAAAATAATATCACACTTTATGAAGAAAACCATCCGGTATTTTAAAACCCAGTAAATTTTTTACAATTTTTAAATATCAATCACATGATAGTAGTGAAAATAAGCCTTATGCTCCAAAGTATTGGTTTAGATGTTAAAAGAACGGTCCGAGGTCGATTCCAAGCCTTCAGTTTATTCCCAGCCTTCAGCGGCGATCCGAACATACAAGAATATTTATAATCCAAAATAGTAATATAATGACTGAATCCATAATAAAAAAGGGTTAATGTAATCAAGTGCGAATATTCTTGAGATGGCTAAAACCACAATTTCACTACTTCCTTCCTCTTTAAAAGCAATAAGAGAAGGTTAAAGTTTATGATATAAATATAATAGACTAGAAGAATCACATAGTATGATATTTCGATTATAATAGGATCACCCTAGAATATAGTCGAATGCAAATTAATGTACAAGAATAAATGTATAGTTTCAATTAATAATGTAATAGATCTCGACAACATAATTAGATCACAAACTAAAATACATTGTACGTAATATAAGGCCTGAAATATAGATTAATCAGTACCTGCATGAGAATGATTAGTCTGACCTAAGTTTAAGACAAGCACTAAGAATTATATCACCTTAAGCTGAAATTAGTTGAAATAAGTATTCTACTTTGAATGCCTGAAATAGGTTAAGGTGAAAATAATGATGACGGCGGCAGACGACGATTCAGCTACGTGAAGTCGCCTCGATACCTCGCTTTGAACGCGTGCGCTGTCGGTTTCTCCTTAACACGAAAGCGTGGATCATAACGCGGCTCGCTGTTAGCCATCGCTTTATAATCTGATCTCGACCAGTCAGATACGTTAGTTCGCTTCGTACTGTACGGCTTCATCACCGTATTTCCAGCCTCATGACGCATTCTCTGCGTGTTGGCACACTTCAATCCATAACATCGCTGCTTAACATTCTGCGGTTTGATCTGCGGTGCGCAGTCAAAGCTCTTATAGCGCGGTTGTGGTTTAACACGCTCAGTTTGCGCTGCTTGCGTGCTACTGCAGTTAGTCTTGCGCATTCCAGCTGCTAACGGTCGCTCGCTTTTTGGTGCGCGCTTCTCAAAGTTGCATTCACCTGCAAACTTTTTCCAATAAACGCCATCTTTGCGCTTCTTTTCTGGACGTTTTAGCGGCTTCGCGCCTCTTCCTCCCTTCTTTAATGCAGCAGATTTAGCGATGCCAACGAAATTCTCATTGTTAGCGGCGCTAATATTGGGTGTCAGATCGAATCCATTGTCATTCTTCAGACTGAATCCGAACGCATTTAACGCTGGCATACCCAAAACGAGACCAATTTCACCGTGAAATTCTTCAATCAAGTAAAACTGCATCTGTTTAGTCAGCTTGCCGATCGATACAGCCAACGTTATGAACCCTCGGCACTGAGTTTTCAGTCCATCGATGCATGTTAGGGTTTCAGTGCATGGTTTCTCAATCAGCGGACCCTCAATCGAATCTAGAAACTGTGATGTAACCAGATTACACTGCGCACCTGTGTCTGGATGCCACATGTTGTCAGGTACTTTTTGGCTGTTAATGTAGATAGGGCTGCGCGTGCTCGCTATCTTAACTGACCTCACTCTACAAACGCCAATTCGCTGCGGTTTTTGCTCGCTGTCTTGACCTACTGCTGCGCATGTCACCGACTTTGTGACAGACTGGTGCTGCTGCGCTGGCGAGGGAGGGTACTCTATAGTCGGTTTCGGCACCTGACTCTCAATCTGTTGATACCCAAGCTCGCTCAAATTGTTGTAGTCGCCTTGGTATTGTTGCTGATACCAGTACGGATGCGCATCATACTGATAGTGCGAGTAACACGGCGGTGCATAGGAGTATTCATGACTCAAATACGGCTCACAATATGATCGCGAAACTCTACTGTTGTCGCACGTTGATGCATAGTGCCCGAACTCTTGGCATCTGTAGCACTGAATAGTCTTCTTGTCAGACTGTTCTTGATGTCGCGTAAGCCTGACTCTGGCTTCGTGATGCTGACTGTCATAGTTACGGCCACGCTCTTTAACATCAGTTGTGTTTTTAGCCAATTCTTTTAGGCTCAATTTGTTGACCACATCATCAAAAGACTTCTTCGGGTTTAACAGACGTTCTTGAACGTACTGTCTGTACTCTGCTTCTTGAAGACCACGCTGTAGCTGCTCCATCAGCATCAGATTAGACTGCTGCGAGTCACACTGTTGAAACGGGAAAGCCAGTTTCAAATCTCTCGCATAAGACTCGATTGTCTCACCACGTTGCTGTACTCTGCTGCGAAACTGCTGGAACTTTAGCGCGTCATATCTCGAATCTGCGTACTTTTCCTTCAGGTAGTTGACGGCTGTGTAGAATGTGGGATTTACCAGGTCTTCATGAAACTGTCGGCGTGCCAAGCCAGTCAGACAGTTCACTAGGTGACCCACTTTCACATCATCATCTAATGTCTTCGTCAGACGCAGTCGATTCTCAAGGCCGAAGAGCCAAGACTTGAACTCATCCGTGCGTGAGCCATCGAATTTCTCAAACCCGGAGCCAGCAAGAACTGTCTCAGCATTGTGCTGGGTCGCTTGTTGTAGTAGCAGACGCGTGGACTCTTCTTGTTGCAGCGTGAGACGTTGAATCGTGTAGTTAAGGGTATCATATATGTCACGTTGTCCAGTGACATTTGTCTGCCTCGCAAACTTAGGTGTATCACCCTCATAATGTTCTTGTTGTCGATGAGCTTCTTGATAGCTCATATCCTGACCAAACTGCACCAGCGGTCTTCTTGCAGCGGACGGCGTGACGAAACGTTCTTCGGTAACGTCAGGTTCAACGGGTCTGCGTGCCCTCACCTCGACGGCGGCGTCAGGTTCAACGGGCCTGCGTGCCCTCACCTCGACGGCGGCGTCAGGTTCAACGGGTCTGCGTGCCCTCACCTCGACAGCGGTGTCAGGTTCAACGGGTCTGCGTGCCCTCACCTCGACAGCGGTGTCAGGTTCGACGGGTCTGCATGCCCTCACCTCGACAGCGGTGTCAGGTTCGACGGGTCTGCATGCCCTCACCTCGACAGCGGTGCCAGGTTCAACGGGTCTGCGTGCCCTCACCTCGACAGCGGTGTCAGGTTCAACGGGCTTCTTACTAAACTGTCTGACGCTGAAATCCTTATCCTTAATAACCATAGTGGGGACCGGACCGGACAATCCAGAAGTCACCTCACTATCTGCACAGGTGTAAGGGCGGCGACCAGTACCAGAACCCTTGCCACCGCACTCGGCAACTTCCTGACCCGAATTAAAAACACTGCACCTGTTTTCTGCCTCATATCCGTGGCCCATGACGTCTTCACGAACGCCCAAATTATCCCATAGTGCGCTCAGGTTGACCGGCGTGACGGCACTGTCCGTATCTCCGCTCACGTCTGGTCCAACGCTCGGGGGCGGCTCTGGCCACGGGATCGATTCTGCAGTAGCAAAGATTTCCTCAATCATCCATCCAATACGGCAACAAAAACTGGAGAAATTATCAGATCGATTCAATGCCGGAATTTCTACGTGACTGAGTGAAGAATGTGTCTGGATTACTGACACCAAATTTTGAAATAAACGACCGGCAAAATTCACATTCTTTGTCTTCACGACATCATAAAATAAGAAATAAGCACTATCCTGTTTCAAATCATACTTCCATGTCGGACGATTGCGTGCGGCGGCCATTCTTCAGGTTCACCGGTTCCTCCGAAGTCGATTATGTAGACGAATAAATTCTTCACGAATTTTTTTTCATCGACATTGGCAATTCTCCACGAATTTATTTTAAAAATTTTGAATTCTTCACGAATTTTTAAGGCTGGATTTTATTTAGAATTTTACTCGAAAAATTCGGCACCGTTAGGTTGGAATTCAGCGAAAAACAGGAGCGCCAAGTAGTGAAAATAAGCCTTATGCTCCAAAGTATTGGTTTAGATGTTAAAAGAACGGTCCGAGGTCGATTCCAAGCCTTCAGTTTATTCCCAGCCTTCAGCGGCGATCCGAACATACAAGAATATTTATAATCCAAAATAGTAATATAATGACTGAATCCATAATAAAAAAGGGTTAATGTAATCAAGTGCGAATATTCTTGAGATGGCTAAAACCACAATTTCACTACTTGATGTCTGATTGTGAGTATGATAATGAGTATGCCTGTGGGGATTATGACAACAACATCGAATATGATGATGATGGCCAATATAAACATTTCTATCATGAAACAGTTGAACGTGATTGTGACATCGAATATGATAATGTGGGCCAATCTGACCAATCAAATTATGAAGCGGAAATGCCCGAAATGAATGGGAATGATGATCATGGGGCATTTGAATATGAACTGATTGCATCTGAAATAAATGGGTACAACACAGAAACAAAAAATTTGGAGTACGATGACACCCAATACCCAGATTACGATTATCAGTCAGAAACGGACACCCAATATAACGATGATTACTGGTACGTGTCAAATGTGTACACCAATGATTCTGATGATATGACCGAACAGCCAATGTGCGATCATTTTGACACACCCGTTGTTGGCAGCCTCACTGCTTCATATGGTCACACTGATTACTACCATAACGTGCGATCACCCTTAACTGAATCTACTGGTGATCAATGTGTTTCAGTACCCAACGGCCCGTCATCCAACCATGGCATTGTGGTACAGCAACCACCTGTTTACGAAACACTGATACATCAATACAGTAATGAAACAGTATCCGCCTTCTACGGTAGATTGATTCAGGTGTTGAACGCGGATCAGATTCACAGACGAACTCTGAGCACCTACTTTCTGCGTGGTATCAAACCACAAATCCGCCGTATTGCCGATTTGAATCGCTTCGAAAGTGGTCGATTCAATTTTGACCTGCCAATTGAGACGCTGTACTCACCTGCACTCGCAGCTGAATCACTCATCTACGTGTATGAGAAGATTGAGTACAAGGTGCGTCCATTCAGTGACACTGAACCATTTTTGTTGACCACTTGGCTACTGAACTTTGAGATCTGTGTGTCACAGTGCTGGCGTGAAACTAGACTGAATGGTACATACGATCAGCAACTCACTGATTTACTGCCATACTTTCTATTCGGTGCACCCAAGTCTGTGTACGATGCCCTACCGTACAGTGTCTGGTCTGGCAAACAAGGTTTCGCTCGTTTGAAACAAGCCATGTACGATCGCTTGACAGTAGAACACGAACAGAAGCGAAGATCACGAATCAGGCCAGTTAACTTGTTTAAAACTCGGTTTAACAACAACACCGAACAGTCAGTGGGTGACAGTGCGCAGTGGTCAACTAAACCACCGACAGTGCCAAAGCACAAGTCAGCCAAATCTGAGAAAATGTCAGATCAGAAAGTACAGGCCACGTGGGCTAAGTATCTCGACATAACAGTCAAACCACTGAAGCAGGAAAAAAACGAATCAGTTGAAGAATTGTTTCTGAGACTGCGTCGTAAATTCCAACGTTCGCTCTCTGTCGTCCCAAAAAGTGACAACGAAGCAGCCCGTGAACTGTTCGATGCTTTACTGCCCAGCATTCGATCCAAAATCACATTCACCACCAGAACAACATTGGGTGAAGTAGTGAGCGAAGCGTGTCGAGTTCAATCCACGCCAGGCATAAAAACGAAGGCCAAAGCACCTAAGCCACCGATCAAAGACTACCCTACGGCACAAAAACCAGAAGTGACTGTCAGAACAACATCAGTCTCGCATATAAAAATAAAAAACCGCGAATCATGGCACAGTAAGCCAACCCAGATCAGGTCTGAGGATCGCATGATTGCCAAACCGGTGCATAATAAGAACATGCAGCGCACTGACAAGCCGATTTACGATCGATCGGATACCTACGGGCCATCGGCTAAATATAAGAACAAGCATGTCTACATGCAACAGGTTCCTTTTTATTACTCAGACGACGAGATCCACACTTCCAACGGATCCTGTAGAGACAGATCCAATGTCGACGGACCGTCCGGTAAATACAAAAATACCTTCTATCGTAGCAACAGCGAGGAAAGTTGCATGGACGCGATCGTTCCAAACATCAAACATGCGTTCTCTAATGTTCGCGGCCCAACAGCCAAATATAAGATCAGGGAAAAAGCCCAGCTAATTACCAACAGCTGTGTGCTAAAAGCCAGAGATGACGCGACTAATGCGTCAGGCAAAAAATCTAGATACAAGAATGCCTAATTTCATGGCAATAAAGAACCAATAAACTTAAATCTGACAGTATTTATAATGTAATATTTTATATATTCTATATTTATACTGATAAATTGTACCTTAATTCTTAAAAGTTTGTGATTTAATTTCTATTTTTATTTAAGTCTATATTTTGTGATAACGATTCTATTTACAAAGTATTTTCTAATACGCAATGTGTTATTGTCCGTTGTTGACAATCTGCGTAGTTTTCAACGCCGTTTGTAATTATCCGATGTTGATAATTAGCGTTCAATTTGATTATATAAATGATAAAACCCAATTTTTCTCAAGTGATAATTTATTTTCTAAAGTGATTCTTACTTAGTTATATTATTCGTATTATTTAAGTATTTTCGTAGTTTTTCAAGTAGACCCAATCAAGCCTGAATACCAGCTCACACATCACGCACACCCAAGCGAAATCCCTGACTTCGCTTAAATTCAGAGGGGGAGTGGTGTAATGACAGCGGTATTTCGAGGTGTTTATCCCTCAAAGTAATATTCAAATATTCAAATTTCTTATTTTAAATATTCACACATTCTAGCTAGCCCAGATGACACGTGCACCGCTCAATATGACGCGTGCGCCCGGTCAGTTCTCACTTGCTAAATTGTTGTGGCTGTCGCTATTAGCAGATAAGCCGTCTACTTGGTCACGTCATTCTATTGTTTACTCTTGTTTTCACGTTTTCTATGTCTAAGCTGTTCTAATCTGTCGATACTATTTTGCTATATATACCCGTCCATTTTGTCATAACAATAATTACTTATCATTATGCTGAATTGAAGTTGCTGAGTTGAAGAGTTTGTCGGAAGGTTCGGTTGTTTGTGAGTCGAGGACGCTGGTGTTATATGGAAGTGAAAGTTCCCGTGGAGCTTGTCCTTCAAAGCGTGTAATTAATACTTTTATTTAAATATCTTATTCTCTCAAATATCTACAAATAACAATAAATTCTATTTTCAAATAAATACATAATTAATAACTCATCTCTTTAAGTAAGCTGTAGAATAGATCTTTGTTATTGTTTTAGATTCTCAATATTCTAAAACGGTAACATTGTCCAGCTTTTCTATCAGGTAAACTGAAGAAAGCACGTCGCTAATTCAGGGCCGGATTTTCCCGTATCGTTTGGGAAAGTTCGAATCAATTCAGAGTGGGACTCTCGAATTGGTGGCTGGAAGAAACCCCAGTTTGCACCGTGAATAAGAGTGATATTTCAGTAGTTAGTGACTGGAATTGATCTCAGACGATCAAGTGCTCACCGATTCTCCTTTTCGGTTTTCTGAGCTGAACCCCTGTTCGAGAAATCGTTGACAGGAAGAGCTAGTCTGGGAGATAGCTACACTGTAAACAGATTGATTGAGCCTAACGAACTCAGTCAAGTCTACATTTACACACGGACCAGAACAGTTGATGTTTCATAGACACTGATTCGGAACATTGTTAGAGGCAATTCTAATAATATCAGTGATTCTATAAGACTATAGACTGAGACTGGGCACTCCAAAAGAGGCCAGTCATTACAATCATGTTTAGTTATTTATTTTATACGTGGTTTTATTTTCGGGGACAAAAACTTATTTGCTCTAGTAAATTTGCCCATCACCTAGTGAGACTAACGTTTCAAGGTGGAAAGTGAACTTGCTGGTTTGAAAATCAGGGGCAACAGAACATGCTTATAGCATTGTTTCGTGAACTACATACTTGTCATTTTTGTTTAAAAAAATTCATCAAAAACCAAGTCATTACGATTAATATTTTAGCTTGTAATTTTTTTCCTTGCACGGTTCATTTCAGTTTCATTTCCAAATATGAGGCATAAAAATAGCAATCACATTCATATCGATTATAAATCGTTTATCAGTTGATCTGATTGGCATCGACGCTGACGCGAACGAATTACCTGAAAAACATTGTAAAGATTTTACGGGTAGCTGTACTGGAATACTCACTGTATCACTGACTGATTGCTGGTCTGTCTAACCCAAGTGCAAACGATCAATATAAAGATGGTGACCATCAATAGTACGATTCCAATTGACCCAATCAAAATGTTCATAGTAGATCTGAAACACCATTTGAGTGATGTGAGCTTTCGTTAGAAGTGTTTCGAGAGAGTAAAAATTATAAATTATTGCTAGTAAAGACTTTTTGAGCTATTTAGTTCGAATACTAGCCTTTCAGATTCGCTCATGATGAGCATGTAAATCAAAAACCCCAGGTAGCTGAGGTAACCAACTACACGGAGGGGCTGAAAATGTATAAAATATAATAAAGATGTGCTCTCACTTGCTCACTCTTTTCTCGCTCGCTCACTCAGTCACTCACTCATTCACTCACTCACTCACTCACTCACTCACTCACTCACTCACTCACTGATTTACTTACTCAGTAACTCACTCGTTCAGTCACTCATGCCAACCGTCAGGATAATATATGGCCATAACCACCACCCATCGTTAGAAATAATTCCAGCGATGATTGACCCCAGACATCCGAATGTAAAAAGTCCCATTACAACTTCTCCGACCATTAAAATTACATTCAAGTTTGACAAAACCAGATGCTGATACAAAATGACGAGTAGAAATAATATAATTTCCATAACGATCACAGCATATTGATTTCTCTGAAATGAAGTGAGAGAGTGGGTCATTGAGTGGAAAAGTGAGTGAGTAACCGATGAGTGAAAAAGTGGGTGAGTGAATAATTAAGTGAGTGAGTGAGTGATTATGTAAAAGTAACCTTGTAAGTCTCCAAAACGCAGCAAGCTCGGGGAATTCGTTTAATTTGTGGATGATTATCCACCATTTTATCAGCCAGCATTGGCACTGTCTCCTCGGTTGCCTTATGTTCTGATGTAGTCGCATCTGAAACTGTTTGCAAGTCCGCCAATCAACCAATCAATCAGTCAGTTAGTCATTATTAGATTAGAGATACACACAGTATATATATCAAATTTTTTGTTTAACCTTGTTTCTGCTGGTTTCCGCTGCTGACATTGCATTTAGACAATTGATATTCAAGTTCTCTCAGCTTTTCTTGTCGCTGTTTTAGTAGTTTTTCTGGGTTTTCTATTGTTGTTGTTGATGTTGTTGTCGATGTTTTTGTTGGTGGTGGTGGCGGTGGTGGTGGTAGTGTCGGTCGCGGCTTTTGTTGTAATGATTGTTCTTGGAAGCGTAATTTTTTCACTGGGGCAATAATCTGTCTTTGAGATGGCTGTATCACGAACGCTAAATTCCTCAACACTTCATCCTCATGCTGTTGTTGTTGTTGTTGTGGTGGTGGTGGTGGTGGTGGTGGTGATTGTTGTTGTTCATCTAACTGTTGTGGTTCACCATATGATTGCTCAGGAATCCTATTTTCGACAAGTGTCATTTTGAGATGTTCAGCTGGTTTATCTACAAAAAAACAGTCATAACAGCAGAGTAATAATAGGTACACCATTTTTCATTTATCTGCAATTTTATAAACCCCAAAAGTTCATCGTACATAAGAACTTTATCTAATTCAATTTTACAATATACATGTACATGTACTGTATGTACATGTATGTATGTATGAACTGCAAATATCACAGCAAAATTCCGTATAAAAATACAGCCGATCATCAAAACTCAATCGAAAGTAAAGAATTTTTTTGAGATTAAATGGGGCAGAATGGAATTACTACAATTACTGGCTTTTGATGTTTATCAATGAAAATTTATCACTATTGCACGGGAAATCTAGTGGAACAATAAAACAGTGCATGAGATATTGCACGCTTCATTGGTTTCGCATCCCATTACCAGCAATTTTACAGCTGCGCAGCGCATGTACATAAATCGGCGCTATCAAAACCGATCGTTGGGGTTCGTTAATGTGAATTCAATAACATTAATTTTGGTGATTTCACATGCCTTTTAAAACGTGTGTTGACAGTGATTTATCATAAAACTGTTACCTACATGGTACATAAAATTAGAGCATGTTCGGTGAATAAAGATGACAAATTAGCAGCATATTATCAATCTTCATTAAGCATAATGCTCTAATTTTCAACCCTTTTTTGTAAATTAAAAAAAGATAACAACTGTTTTAAAGGGGTCTTGCTATGCAGAAACTTTCAGCATATTTTTGGCGAACATAAATACAGTATGTATGTGATTCTTTTTTTGTCTAAAATAAAGGTTTCCTAAAAAATTTGGACAACATTTCATCTCTGTGCACGGCGTATAAAACAAACATATGGAGAAAATGAAAAAATACGGAAAGCATTGCACATATCGACGATAAATGAAATTTTATGCCGAATCGTAATATGTTCCAGTGCTGAGTGAAGAAAAAAGGTTCGCCGTTGAAAAGACGCACTTGAGATTCACGACCACCAATTGATCAAACAATGACGCATCGTCGGGGTGACATTGGTACGGAAACAGTCCGTTGATCAGTCACATATGTAGTCAGTCACTCAGTCAGTCAGTTAGTCAGTCACTCAATCAGTCACTCACTCAGTCAGTCAGTAAAATAGTCAGTCAGTTAGTCAGTCACTCAATAAGCCAAATAGTCTGTCTTTTAATCAGTCAGATAGTCAGTCATTTAATACTTCAGTCAGTCAGTAAAATAGTCAGTCAGTCAGCCAGACAGTGGGAAAAACTATCAGTTAATCAAAAAGGGAACGAATCATCCGGTCAACCAATGATCTAATAGTTAAGTCAGTTGCAGTGAGACCACCACTGACACATTCTTTGGATAGTTGAAGAATTTTTGTTGAATCACCTAAAATAATTGCATAATAATAGATAATAGTTGGAACCCGTTATTAAATACGAAAATCACTCAAGAGGAATTATATCAAGCCAAAAGGAAACCAGATTTTCACGAATATCTGTTCTAACCGAAGATGCTCGATTACTTTGCTGCACATTTAATAATTCAGCCAATACAATACAGTATGTATGTCGATCGTTCCTTCAGGCAGCACATTTGTCAATCAATCAGTCAGTAAGTAAATATGTTTTGCAAACTATGTATAATAAATACTCTAATTGCCAGCGCAAACACCAGTCACAACAGCAATAACATTCCTTAATTGGGCCAAATCATTTGTCGAGCATCATGCGTGCAGGAGTTCTTTCAGCATTGAAAGACTGTTGGAGTTCTTTCAGCATTGAAAGACTGTTGTGCATTCAAACTAAACTCACTAACAATAAAAATAACCAGAACAGTTATTCTGGTGGTATGTAACTGGGAAATTGGTCTCTAACAATGAAAAACTGACTCACCAACTGGTTTCCAGGCTGCACATACTTATAATAGATTTATTTTTATTTGGAAGATCGTCCAGTATTTGACGTCTGATTGAGTCATAGCTCTTGTGATCTGTTTTTCATATGGCCGCTAACACTGAAGGAAGTTCAGATTGAGTCGGTGAGTAACTGGGCGAGTGATGATGGGTTAGTGAGTAAGAAGTGAGTGAGTGAGGTGTTGAGTGGTGAGTGACTTATTACAATTTATGAATTTGTTGTAATTTGAAACTGATCGATACAAATCTTCTTGTCAATGCGATTACATATATGTACATGTCTGAGTCTCATCTCACAGTTAACGTTAGTGATATGTTCTATAACAACCTCGATTTACAGCGAGTAAAAAATGAATAAAGGAAGTTTTTTTATTGGCTTTATAACAAAACAATATAAAACATAAAACAGGAAATCAGGTTTCTGATAAAATGAATATATCGTTGTTGATTCCGAATCATACACCCGTCTGGAAGCACAAATAAAGAAAAAAATAACTGGCGGAAAGTTTTATAGTATGATAACTTCAATTTTACAAATAAAATCACAAATATTTCATATGAATGTGTACTGCTGGCTAAATACATAATTGTGGGAATCAAATCACCACGTATCATCACGATACAGTTTATAACATTTTTTTCACGCGAAAAATCTCACAAAAAGCTTTGCACATTCGGTATTATATGTCATTAACTCATTAAGTTTCTACAATTAGCTCTTTTTTCAAAAAACTGCATTTCGCCGAATTCAGTCATTAGTCAAATAATTTTGGTACAGAAGTCATTGGAAAAAAGTCATAAACAAGCTGATAGACAATTCACTTTCTAGATTTGTCGAAAATGCGGGACGCGACCAGGTATTCCCTGGCGTTGTCTTCAGGTAATCCCTTACGAGGTGTTGGGCCCGCAAACAAGCCACACGTACTGCGTCTTTGCTTCCTAATGTCCCCATGCCCCTGGAGAGACTGCATTCCGTCCTTCTGACTGTGGACGGAAGGACTTGAGTTCAAGCGGAGACTCCGTGGACTATTTGTTAGCATATTAGCCGTGTACAACGGATTTTCCTCTTCCGTTCGTCCGTCTGTTGTCGACAATCGTATGGATTTTTTCCTCGTTTTCGACGGCGGATGCAAACGGAATTCGATCGGAGCTCGACTGCGTGAGCATCGGTTTTGACTAGATTTTCTGAATGTTGTTATGATAGAAGTGGAACGACCATCGGATGACATGAGACCGAGTGACCTGTAAGTGAGCGATTTGGTTAGAGGTTGAGTGAGTACGTGAGCACGTGAGTAAGTGAATGAGTACGTGAGTAAGTGATTTAGTCAGTCAGTGAGTCAGTCAGTCATGTAGACATTTGTGAGTATAGGATCAATAGATAGAGGAGAAAAAAGATGTGTGGAAGAGAAGCCTGGCCGGATTGAATATTGCAGTTGAGAAGCAGAATCTCAAGAGTGCTCGTGTGAGAATCGGATGTGCAAAAAGAGCGTGTCGAGTAACTGTCGGTGTAAAATGTCACTCCCCTGATCCGTGAGTCACTCAGTCAGTCAGTCAGTCAATCAGTCAGTCAGTCAGTCAGTCAGTCAGTCAGTCAGTCAGTCAGTCAGTCAGTCAGTCAGTCAGTCAGTCAGTCAGTCAGGTAGTCACTCAGGTGATTTGTCTCTTTAGTATGGATACTTAATCAATCAGGCAGTTTTTCAATCTGTGACAACGAATAAAGCACAATCAATGTGTATACAGTTTTTTTGAGAAGCCGGAAGTTACAACAAAGAAAACAACCTCATTTCAGTAGCATTACAATAGACCTGTAAAAAGTAAAGCAAAGGGTGAGTGAACGACTGAGTGACTGAAGTGCGGGACGGGACTGGGGACTGAAATGACACAATAAAAAACATGGTCCAATTCCGGATAATTCGGAAACAAAAATTAACATCGACAAGTTTCGGCTTTTTACGGTGTGATTGTTAAAAGGGACAGTTTCATAAAAAGACCATAGTTTACTATATTGCAGTTAAAACATACAATGTAGTTGAAAAAAAACGATAGTTGAAACAAAGTAAAGTTTTTCTATTTTCGCTAACTTCAACAAGAACTGTCTAAACTCGCGCATTCGCAGGTAACACAGCGGCTGCATCACCGAATGCAGACCAATCAGCGCCTGAAACATGAGTTTTAACTTGAGCATGAAAACAGCATCCTATAATCATAAATAAGTAGAGGTTTCAAAATTTATAAAAGGTTTTGCAAAGTTCTACAAGTGAAACAAAGTTTTAAAGTATAAAATAGTTACATACTACATACGCATAAAAAGTTTTGAAAATTCATTAACCTGCAGTACGCTGGTGAAAATTAGATTCTGTATACGACTGCCTCTCGAATACTCAGTCCACCGTTGACTCATGTAATATTTGGAAAGCTGAAAAGTTCATGACAGACTGACTGACTGACTGACTGACTGACTGACTGACTGACTGACTGACTGACTGACTGACTGACTGACTGACTGACTGACTGACTGACTGACTGACTGACTGACTGACTGACTGACTGACTGACTGACTGACTGACTGACTGACTGACTGACTGACTGACTGACTGACTGACTGACTGACTGACTGACTGACTGACTGACTGACTGACTGACTGACTGACTGACTGACTGACTGACTGACTGACTGACTGACTGGCTGACTGATGAATGAGTGAATGAATGGGCGAACCTTCAATGTTCCATAAGATAGTAAATAAACGACATCGATTAATATTACAAGTCCAATAACAAGCACATATTTATGTCTCCTCAGAATTTCCGATCGTTGTCTTTGTACATCATGTTGGTTAGCAATCAGCGTTTTGTCATGGTTGTTGTTGTTGTTGTTGTTGTTGTTGTTGTTGTTGTTGTTGTTGTTGTTGTTGTTGTTGTTGTTGTTGTTGTTGTTGTTGTTGTTGTTGTTGTTGATCATGGTTGAGCTTTGACGGTTGTTGTTTTCGTTGCTGTTATTGTCTTCACATGTGGTTCCGCTTAATAACTCCTTCAATGATATGTTTTGTTGAGTGTTGTTATCCTCCTTGTTTGTGTTATTATTCTGCGCGTTGTCTTCGTTGTTGTTATTGTTATTATTATTATTATTATTATTATTATTGTTGTTGTTAATGATGATGTTAACGCTGGTGCTGCATGTTTTGTCATTTTCAATATTGTTGTTGCTGTTGCCATTATTATAACGTATGCTGTTGTGGTTGCTATTATATTGATTGTTTGATTTGTTGCTGCTTTTACTGACTTTATCCGTCGATTTGGTTCCGAGGGTGATGGTGCGCTAAATAAATACAGGCGTTGACATTAAAAGTCTGAATAACTCGAATCGTGTTTGACTTTTAATAATTTACTTACTGACTAACTGCCTTAAAGCCAGTTCGACCGAGTGACAGAAAGCCTGACTGACTGACTGACTGACTGACTGACTGACTGACTGACTGACTGACTGACTGACTGACTGACTGACTGACTGACTGACTGACTGACTGACTGTCTGACTGACTGACTGACTGACTGTCTGACTGACTGACTGACCATCGATTTGGAGCCGCACCCAGTCAATCGTCTGTCCATGGCCTGTATTCGATGAATGACCAGTGCAAATCGTATGTAACAAACGACGACCACCAAAAGGCAGATGGCACAAAACAGCACGATGCCGATCGAAGTGATCAGCTGTCCATCAAACGGAGATTCAGGTCGATGCAGGCACCTGAGGTGAGTGAGTGAATGATTAATTTATCAATTTACACATGTTACCTCCTACACATTTTTAAATCACATGTTCACAACTTCTCATCCAATCAGTTGTTGTGCTCCGGAAATGGTCACGTAAGTGATTAACTAGCCTTCACTAATTCACTCCCTCACCCGCGCACTCACTCACCTACAGACTCTTTCACTCACTCACCCACTTACTCACACCCACTAACATAGACGAATTGTTCGATTTCTGATCATGATGTGTTTCGGATGATGATGTTTCATTCGTTGAACCTTCACACGGTCCGATCCATACGGTCTTCTGTAGAGACTCAATATAGGAACCGGCCAACGTGAATATCCAACTGAGTAACCAGGCTGAAGGAACAAACTAAATTTTTATATCAAGAACACCTGAAATAATCGTAGTTCGTCCTACAATTTTAATAACTGATTATGTTGTTAAAATTATAATTATAAAAATGAACCCAGTGAAACCCACTGTTACGAACAGTTGCTTGTTTTATTTCACTCTACAGTGTACTCACTAGTATCGAACCAATCACCTACGGCATGACAGTGCACACTTTTACCAACCAACCTATGGCGACGGCCGTAAGCACTCGTCGTGTCTTGACTATACTCGAGTACCGAAGTGGGTGCTTTATATAGACGTACTCGTTGATGGTGATCATTAACAGATTGAAAATCGTTGCCAAATTGCAGAATCGCAGTATCATTAACAGGTAGATTTCGAAAGTAGAACCAGTGACCACAAAAGTTTTCATGACAAAGAGGATGAGGCATGCCGACTGAAAATGAGTGAGTGAGTGAGTGAGTGAGTGAGTGAGTGAGTGAGTGAGTGAGTGAGTGAGTGAGTGAGTGAGTGAGTGAGTGAGTGAGTGAGTGAGTGAGTGAGTGAGTGAGTGAGTGAGTGAGTGAGTGAGTGAGTGAGTGAGTGAGTGAATGAGTGAGTGAGTGAGTGAGTGAGTGAGTGAGTGAGTGAGTGAGTGAGTGAGTGAGTGAGTGAGTGAGTGAGTGAGTGAGTGAGTGAGTGAGTGAGTGAGTGAGTGAGTGAGTGAGTGAGTGAGTGAGTGAGTGAGTGAGTGAGTGAGTGAGTGAGTGAGTTAGTTAGAGAGTAAAGTAAGTTTGAAAAAAATCATATTTCAAAGTTAAATCATTGATTAACAAAATTGAGGAATAAATTATTGAGTAAGCGTGTCAAGCGAGTCAGTCGTTCAAGCAACCTTCAATGTATCAATGGCTGTGAAGTTAGTGATCAGCATGTAAAAGACGTGTTGCATCGTCTTCACATGGTGTCGTAATAAAACCATTAGAATCACTGAATTCAGTACCAAGGCGATTATGCCCAGAATTATGCAGACAATAGCGAGAATAACTGAAATGCAAAATTTGTCATATATTCGCTTACTCACTCACTCACTCACTCACTCACTCACTCACTCACTCACTCACTCACTCACTCACTCACTCACTCACTCACTCACTCACTCACTCACTCACTCACTCACTCACTCACTCACTCACTCACTCACTCACTCACTCACTCACTCACTCACTCACTCACTCACTCACTCACTCACCGGTAAACTGTCTGGATTCCATAACCACGGTATTGAGGATCATATGATCGTCAGCAAATACATCAATCTCTGGTTCTGGTATGCTTTTCGGTGTACCAATCAGATCTGTTAGATTCATGTTTCCCTTTATACGGCCTTGACTGCGTAGGAGAGCCTGAAGCATTTATATTACTGTCTGTTCACCGTATCTTGTTACCAAAACTTATCTCCACGAATCCATTACCAATACTGAACGCAACGAATAGACGCAGTAGATTCGTTTTTCAGGTGAATGGAAACCAGAGAAGCATTTGAAATTCTATTCGCTCAACAAAAATTGACCGAATGTGTCAAAAGTGCTCAAAGGTTTAGTGTTTATTCAACTTGTTATTCAGCAAGTAAAACGTAAGTACATACGCGAGAGCCAGGTTAATTTTAGTGTGCACCTGCCTTGAACGGTCCCCTACATGTTCAGGTTACGGTATGTTAATTACACAATATTGATTGCCCGTTCCTCCATGTCACACAATCGGAAGGGCATCCGGATGTATGCATCTCTATCTTCACATCATAATCGTCATTGTATACGGACGACCCCAATTACCGTAACCATCACCGTGGCAAACACCACTGGCATCGAGATGGAGAGGAATCGGGGAACCCCCCCCCCCCCCCTCTTAATGGCAAAAGAAAAAAATGGAATGAATTCCTTGTGGTAAATGATTTGAAAACTGTCAGGTCCGTTTTCAGAAGAACTCTACGCCTTTGGATGGTGTTATTATAGGGCAAATGATGCCGTATACAAGGACAGGTTTAAATACATATACAGGGTGGGCCAAAAAAAAAACTCTGCGATTTTGTGAGACCATAACTTTTGCAGTGGACGACGAATTTCTTTGAAATTTGCAGGTTATTTCAATAACATATTAACTTAATTTTCTCTAAAATTTCAATGAGATATCTAACACACACCGGCCACACCATCAGGATACATGAAAATTTCAGTTTTTCCTTTAAACCGCGTCAAAGAGAAATCATGTGTATAAATTAGTTTTAGGTATTAATCTATTATTGAATTGAACGAGTGAACTAACTCGTAATACAAGGATTAAAATAAACTTGTTTAAGTAGCAATTCGGCCAAAATTTAGTTTCAGTGTTAATGAAAAACTCTTACAGTAGGGTGCTTGCTTTTTGTTCCCTTGTCTGATGTACGGCATTACCTTAGAGTTGGTTTTTATTAAATAATTTGAATGAAATTCTCAGAATATCTCATTGATTTAATATTTTTTATCGTCTTGAAATTTCAAAGACATGCAATGCTTAAAAGCATGAAACTTGCGAAATAAACAAGCACCGTACCTGGAAAACTCGACATTTGCCATAACCAGCTTTAACAAACTTCAACCGCGCTGACTAACGTTCCCCAAAAAACATTGACGTATGGACAGAACGAGCATGTTTTTCATAAATCTTGAACTTTTATTTATTGAACTTGAAGTTTTTTGAGGAAAAAATTAACGTATTTGAAACGAAATGTCGCTGAGGAGGAACGCAACAGCCGGTAACAGACATGAAAAACTGTTTAGCACCGGAACTATCGCGTTATTGGAAGAAAGGTTTAAAAGTAATACTTTTTTACTGATCAACCACTTAACTTTTATTTTTTTTACCATTATTTAATTTATTCGTTCAATTCATAAACAAATTGATGCTTATAAGTTACGTATGCACATGATTTCTCTTCTCGGTTTAAAGGAAAAACTGAAATTTTCATGTATCCTGGTGGTGTGGCCGGTGTGTGTTAGATATCTCATTGAAATTTTAGAGTAAATTAAGTTGATATGTTATTAAAATAACCTGCAAAATTCAAAAAAACCATGGCTCACTGCAAAAGTTATGACCTCACAAAATCGCGGAGTTTTTTTTGGCCCACCCTGTATATGAATAGTAACGGTGGGCATGTGTAATTATAGGGTGTTTTCGTTGATTGTTATACCGAAAAGGATAGGTTAACTACTGTACATATAAAGTCTGAAAGTCAACTGACTTGCGTCGTTTCAGGAAATACATTGGAATGTCTGGTAAACTTGGTCTAAACTGAAAATTCTGCTTTGATCAGTCTACCGCACTGCTTAGAGCTGAACGTACAAACGAAACTGAAGTATTTTATCGCAAAACAATTTGCTCAAATAGTGTAGGAACCTAAAATATCTACAGAAAAACACCACACGCACATAACGCATTGTTACAAAGTTTGAAAAATGAAATGGTAAAAGCGATCTTACGATTATGCAATACACTTATCCTTAAAATATTGTATTAATAAATAAAAAGTACCAAACCTCTAGCATGGCCATTGACTGCTTCTCCAATTCATAGTCGCTCGTTTCAGCCATCTTTTATGAATATAAAAGTTGTGGATGATTTGTTGTCGATAAAATTCTGATTTCCAGGTTGTAACTGATTTTCGAAACAGTTTTTACATTGTGAATAACTTTATATTTATTATTAGGTGTGTCTGAAACTTTAAGCTAATTATAAGTCACTCACTCACTCACTCACTCAATCACTCACTCGCTCACTCACACATTCACTCACTCACTCACTCACTCACACAATATGAGCACGGTACCAAGCAAAACTCTGAATAATCTCAGTTACATACATCCATGTACATGTATATAACACTTCCGGGTGAAGCTCAAATTAATGATGACGCTCAAACATTCACTTCTCTGTAATAAGGTTGAAGACTCAGATAATCCCACTCTATCTTAGCGCACCAATGAATATTATAAAAATGTCAACGAAATTCGCTTGCACAGCACGGGATTGGTTACGGAAAGGTACTGAATAGTGGGTGAACCTAATAAAACAGGGTTTAACAGGGTTTACATATTTGCAATCCATATTTTGGTTACATAACAAAAGTTGACAAACACATAATTGCCGGCTAAAATCTGGATGACATGCAGAAATAATAAAAACGCATTCCCATAAACCTTTGCACCCTGATATGAATATGAATATTTAATTTGGAGCTGCATAGAACCTGATTTTTTTGCTAAATGGGTTGTGATATCATGATGCGACGAATCGGACATCTATTTTGATTGATCCGTTGCTAGCCTTCAGCAAACCAGTAATTTGCATGTGAAATGTAAAATATATGCGAACTGAGTGTGACAATTTGGTGCATTTAAATAATAATTGAGTGAGTGAGTGAGTGAGGGAGTGAGTGAGTGAGGGAGTGAGTGAGTGAGTGAGTGAGCGAGCGAGTGAGCGAGTGAGTGAGTGAGTGAGTGAGTGAGTGAGTGAGTGAGTGAGTGAGTGAGTGAGTGAGTGAGTGAGTGAGTGAGTGAGTGAGTGAGTGAGTGAGTGAGTGAGTGAGTGAGTGAGTGAGTGAGTGAGTGAGTGAGTGAGTGAGTGAGTGAGTGAGTGAGTGAGTGAGTGAGTGAGTGAGTGAGTGAGTGAGTGAGTGAGTGAGTGAGTGAGTGAGTGAGTGAGTGAGTGAGTGAGTGAGTGAGTGAGTGAGTGAGTGAGTGAGTGAGTGAGTGAGTGAGTGAGTGAGTGAGTGAGTGAGTGAGTGAGTGAAAATATGACTGTGGTAAAAATAGCTGGCGCCAGTCAGGAAATCAAATAAAATTTGTCCCGGGCGCCACTGCAAAATCTAGATGGAATATATCCTGCGGCAGATCAGCTGACATTTCATATGTGACTTAGCACATACATATTAGTGTTACTGAACGGAAGGCTTTCCGTTTATATTCTGACATGGAGCTATTAGTTGCGTGAAAAAAACTGAAGTAGTTTTTGGAGTAAAGAGATACATATTTTGATGATGTTTCCGTCCGCCCTCTACTGGGTACATAACACTGGTTATTTGAATATTGATCCAGAGTAAATATGGATGCCCACGACTTTGCGATAACGTCATTATTGTAGGGTATATGTAGTGATTGAGTGAGGGAGGAAATGAGTGAGGAAAAGAGTGAGTGAATCGAGCTGTGACTTGAGAAAAAGAGTTGGTTTTTAATCGTTTTCTTTTTCAGCTGAATTAAACATGAAAGTGCGCGAGTTGATAGTGTGTGATGGTAGTGTAGGTTAAAAAGATTTTTGGTTCAATACAGAGAAAGCAAACACGACAGGATTCATTAATTCTGTTTAATTCTGAACTCTGGCTCATTGTTCACAGCTCATTCGAAGTATTATTTTTATTAAATAATATTAGTTTATTGATACTCAAAAAATTTTCGCATGCAAATATTATTTGTTAACACAAATTTAGAAAAAAATGAAATGAACAGTTTGCGTATACTTAATTTACTGCATTTGTGGTAACGGGTTTAGACAATAAACTCCAATAGCAAGATAACTTGGAAATATGAGCCATGTAAGCCATATGGCATGATGCTCTTATTATGGTTGTACACTTATTAGTAGATTATAACAGTTATTTTTACTGGTTAATTAGCAGAGAAAGTTTACAACAGGCAATTGCATTTGAGACAGTGTACACGTAAACATAATCTGGCAATGTAAATGTTGTTTGCATGTTTTCCTAAGAAGTCATGATAATTCTGCTATTGATGGGTGGACAATTGATTATAGGAAAATTCGCGAACGCTAAGTATTTCCCTATACACCACTTCAAATTGTGGATTCTGATTATTTCGATTTTGGATCCAGCTATTGAACTATCATGCTAACTGTTTAGATTATACCCTAAGAAACAAATTCTACTTTTTTAAACGCCAAAGAAGGTAAATTCCACTTTTTCACCTTTTCTCGCCCGCTAGTGGTCATGTCGATGTATTGTTTCCGATCCGACGTACAGTACGGTGTGGATGAGCTCTGTTTACTGAATCAAGTTAGTTGTCAAGTATCGTGTTAATTAGTTCGTAAGACACGGCATGTAATTAATTGTCTCAGATGTTTGCTTACTAGCTTACTATATGAAAAGATAGTTATAGCTTGCTTGAATCATAGCTTGTTACAAGCCTACATATCCATGTATACAAAGTAAACAAACAGTGTCAGGCTTGTTTGAATTGGTTATTTGGAGAGAGGTGCGTTGTTTACCGTATGTAGTTTACCGGTGCTGAGAACGGTGTCAAATACACGTTCCCAATTAATTATCATTTAAATATAATAATATACTTGGTTATTGCTAATACGCAAGCGAATGGTTGAAAATCGACTTTTATTTACTGTTTGTCACTACGAATGCAACATAATGTTTTAGGGCCGACTTATGTAAGCTTGTGGCTCATCAACAGACCGGCCGGAAAAAATTCATGTGTAGGTTATACACATCACCAGTAAAGTGGAGATTATCTGCATCCATTTGTGGTCGGAGCAAGAACGCATGAATTACCCGTCAAAGAAATATCCGTTATAAACATCTATTGATTAATAATTTATGAGTTGCACCATAAATAGTATACAAGGGGCCAAATAATTGCGCACACTTTGATTTGTTCTGGAAGTGGCTAAACCAATCTTGTCAAAAGAATGAATAAAATTTACTGAATTTAACAAAAAATGACACTGATTAAAAAAACCTGAACACTTAGAAAAGCTTTTTCTTACAGCCACCACAAGAAAGGACCGCACGTTTTTGCCCACCCTGTAGTTAATACTCACATATTAATAAATAATGAACAGTAAGCCTTAACACGACACCTTGCGTGGCCGTAACAATCATATTCATAACATTTTTTAAATGACTCAACCACAATTATGGATTATGAATATTTCTGAAATTGCAGTGTTTCAAGATTATGAGAACGTCACCAAGCCATTAACACAGCGATGAAACACTCGTTCACTCACAGATAACTAAGTAATACATAAGTTAATACATAATAGATACAACTAAGTAATACATAAGTTAATACATAATAGATGCAAACCCACGTGAAATGTCAGACATTACGTGATCATGACTGGAAGTGGACTGAGTGATATCCAAATCACTGGTGGGAATCCTCCAAATGATGGGGTTCTTTGTCGAAGAGGGAGGTTGGCAGTTTTCAGGGCATTTTACCCACACCTTAGGGAACAAATTCATCTATTTAAAAAACTCCGAAGGGGGAATTCCACTTTTCCCACCCTTTCTCGTCCACTAGTCCGTGATGAGTGGGATATATCTGGGCTGTGGGCTGAGTGAACTGAATGATATACAAACAACTGTGAACGCCAGAAGCCATTTTTAATATACATGTAGATTTTATCTCAAGGTTCTGCAGGAATAATGCAGAAAATCATTAAATCGCTGGATCAAATATGTACACGAATATATTATCCCATCATCTCAACAGAGATATGTATACACCTCGTAACTGATTATAAGAAATGATTGGAAACATCGAGAATCAATGAAGTTAAGAATCTGCCTCAATCAGTACCATATTCTGCCATATTCTGCCAAACATTCTGGCTCTGGCATGGTCGAAACCGAATTCTCAACTCAATGGTTGGGAAAGGACTTGAGCACAATTTAGTAGTTACGTAGGTTATTATATAGCTATTATATAGGTTATATTCAGGGTTATATTCATGAATATTCAGTGCAATTTAATGGTCGTAAACCGTTTTTTCTTGTAATCAATTACGAGGCCTATAACATGATCACACTTCCAAAGCAAAGTGTTTGTATTGTAACAGCATAAACTGTGTTTATATTGCGGGGGCCAAGTTAATTTTGAAAAGTGTTCGAGTAGACACGCCAGTATATAAGTGGGTGGCAACCTATTCAAGTTGTCCATAATGCGCTAGAATACATGTAGCATGCCATAAAAGCTGTTGCGCGTCCGAGCTTATTATGAGGCGGGGCGGGGCTTATTGAGAAAGCCAATTACAACGACCATGCATAGCTGCATCCAAAATCCGGTTATGCGCTGATGAAACAAACATCTAAAATAATAAAAACGTTTAAATTTCAGCTCTTGTTTCCAGCTCAGACGGCGGATAATTAGGTGGTATTATTATAAAAATCTGAATCGAAGTTACCCTGGCCGGCCAATCAATTATAATAAGCTTGAGTGCAGTTCATGGATGGGACGCACTCACCAAATTAATTATTGCTTTTCCGTGGACAAAAATAGCTTTTCTCGAATAATACATTTATGAGCTTTACAAAATTTATGAATGTACACGATTGAATCAGAAAAAATATCCAAGTTAGTTATCAAGTGCTTTTTGTTTGGCCCGTCTATTTAGGAAGTCAACACTATATTACCATATGATAATGATGTGTTCATAGTGACCACAGACATAATGGGGCAATGGCAGATAACCCAGAGCAACTCCGCTCCATGTTCTGTGTTAAAAATTTATAAGTTTACGAATACATTAAGTTTAATGCAAGCGCTACGCCGAAGTTCGAAATGGAGTATTCATGTTTTCCTACGTACGTATTGAATCAAAAATTTATAGCTGGATATTGTGTTAGGCATTGATCTTTTTTGCACGAAGAAATTCAGATTAATTACGGGGGAAGTCGCACATTTTTATCTGTGTACCATGTACGAGTGCATATCCGTATCCAGCTTTATTAAGAGAAGAATTTTTTCTCAAGTGAAACATTAGCTCTACCAAAAACTATCATTTTTGATGGTCTACTAATTCAGAACCTCAAATCAGCTTCGGTTTAGCACCAGGCTGAAGGACACATTCAGATTGAAAATCCAAAACCGAAAACCTCAAATAAGCAGCTACTCATACAAACTTGAAGCTGGGCTTAACGAGAGGTTAATAGACATTGTATGTAATATAAAACTGTAAAATAATGATCAATCGGATACACTGAATGTATTTACTTATAGCCAATCCAGGATTTCTTGTTACTCAAAAAGTTTTCGGCACGTACGTAAGAAGTTTGAATCCGAGTCCGCATGTTCTGGGATTTTTGTCCTTGTTGAAAGTCTAGAGAGCAAAACTTTACATTATTTTTGGACACAACACGAACGGCGTCTAGATCATCGTGAATGTGCGTAACGGATGCCTAAAAATAATTTTTGATAACAAGAAACCTTGTCCAAGCCATGCATGTGCTCGTTATAATACAAAAATACTTATAAATCGAATAAAATACAAAGATTCAAGAACATAATACGTATAACGGATGTTGATTGGATTGGGTACAGGTGTGTACGTTCCCAGTGTTCAGCAAATATATAAACAACAGGTGACATGACAATCCACCAACAATTATTTGAGCAGAAGGTCCAAATAGTTGTATGTACACAACAAGAGAGCAGGAAATTTCAATTCCAAAAGCAATTCAACTTTAATGCTCGATATCTAGATATAAGATAGAACCAAAACGGCAAAATCACTCAGAGTTGGTTTACACGGAAGTGATACTGCTAAGTAACTCTCATTAAAAGAACGTTTCATAGAAGTTTCTGCTCGGAAACTCGGTTCAGAACTGGAAAATCAGCACGATATGAAACAATAGAACATGTACGTGACTCAGTATTTTACAGTACTTTATTTATAGCAAACAGTGTGTTGTTACCTGGTCAAAACCCAAACCAAAGTACAATCGATATCCCGTGGTCCAAGCCGAACAATGTTCGGGCAAAACTAAGAAAAACTTTGTTCACAAGGTTTATAATGCCACCACTAGTAACGAAAGAAATACATACATACACTGATGAATTAGCAATTCTGAGGTAATTTTATCTATACTTTTATATTTTATGAAATTGCCAAAGAGGGGGGAGATTCCACTGTATCATTCTTTCCTCGTCCGGTAGTGCTAGAAACGAAAGAATTATCCGATGGTCTAGTGAACAAGACGGCACCCGCTGCTTTTATATACATACTGTACATGACCTCAGCGCCATACATGATCATGATCTAGTGACAACATCTCAGCGAAAAGTATGCACTTTTTTCGTTTTCAGTATGTCTGTTTTTTCTGTTTTTGTTATTTTTCGCCTAAAAACCTTGTTGAAGAAAAGCCATTTGTTTTTAAACGCGGACTAAAAAACAATGGGGATCGGTTATGTCATGTTATTATGTCATCAAGCATGAAGGGTGTTCTCAATATGTCATATTACAAAGTCATATTTTTTCTTCATTTGTTAACCGGTCTCTCTCTACCCACCATATCAATGGTGAAACAGAAGGGCATTGAACACTGCACAAAAAAGACATGAAAGTTGTTACTGTATGTATGTATGCCCAGTGCCCACCGATGATCGGAACCGGCACACATTGACATTATATGCCCAATATATACCGTGCCCGGCTGTGTTCGCAGACAATTTCGTCGGCAATAAAGTTAATGTAAGTTTAGAAATGTACCTTATACATATGGGATGTAAGTATTCTATTTCCATCACGTTACCGAGCCTTAGAGTTATTCTGGGATCAAAATAATGTATGTAAAATAAAAATGTCATTTTTTAGCTATTTCAGAAGCAGAAATAAGAATGAATAATAAAATCCAATCATTTTTAAATTCTGCATTCAGATTCAGTTTCACATATAAGTACTGTATATGTAAAAGGTGGAGCTGTTGTTTTTCAAGACTGAAAATTGCAAAAACAATGGGAAGAATAGGTGCACAGAAAATACGAGGATCCGAGCAGGAGTGAATGCCGACTGAACTCTTCTCGGGCGTGATATGTATGTCGTGATTTACAGTAAATACTGTATGTACATACTGTATGTACGTAATGTATGTACACTCGTGACATGGCCAATGTACTGATTCTCAGCATTCAGCCCCACCAATCAGATCTAATTTCAGTACCCAGCATCTGTAACCCGACCCATGTTTCAGCCAGTAACATGATCACGATTATATACCGTACTGACAGCTTACTTTTTCCAGACTTTGTTTTCCAAAGACGCTATTTTTAATTATTCCAACATATTTTGAATATCTTTCCATTGAACAACAAAAGTGTTTATAAATGGCCGGCTGCATACGGGTTCGAATCCTGGGGCCGTCACCAGAAACCGTCTCATTTGATTCGTGTAGACGGGTCCAACTCAAATGCTCCGGAAGTTGGCAAAACAGAATTCCACCGAATCAAAAATGTAATGCCACAGGATGGCATTTTGAAATTCCCATTTGCATTCTTCAAAACAATGCTAAAATGAATGTCAAATTTGAGTGGTCGTACATAACTTTTAGAGTGCTCAGATTAAGGAATACGGAAACGGTATAAACTAAATACTGACCTTTGACCTTAAAGTAGATTTTTTATGAAAAAAGCTCAACTCGCTACACAGTACAGATGGTGAAGAATGTCTAATGATTGATCATTTAACGAATATAGTCTGACATTGAATCGTGTTGCAGAAACATAATATGGAATATATATGTAGATACGCATTGTTGTTATACGTACATGAAAAGAAAAGCCCATTTGAGACCATAACAGCACTGTCAACCATAGCAAAGCACAGGCTGTCCGCACCAACGAACTGGAGCATATGTATTTTTATGTATGTTTCTTATGAATTGGTGCCAATAAAGTTTTTGTGCACGAACACCGACAACAACGACAACGACAACGACAACAACAACAACAACAACAACAACAACAACAACAACAACAACAACAACAACAACAACAACAACAACAACAACAACAACAACAACAACAACAACAACAACAACAACAACAACAACAACAACAACAACAACAACAACAACAACAACAACAACAACAACAATAACGCCAAAAACAAACCAGAGCAAAGCAATGCCAATACAGTGAACATTCATTTGGAAGCCAATGAACTGGAACATATTCCATTTTGGAGCCCAGGAGCGAATGGCCAAATGGGGCTTCAATAATGCCAGAGAGAGATAACGACATGTATATTAGTTTATACCTGACGATGGTCAAAACAACAAAAACAACAACACATAAGGATGACGTGCTAAAGTTTTTAGCGTTTGTGATACAGCCATCTCAAAGACATATTATTGGTGAAAACCCTGGTGAAAAACATACACTTTTAACAACAACAACAACAACAGGAACGAAAGCCGCGACTGGGACAACCACAACTCATCACCATCGAAAACTGATTCGGAAAGCAACAATAACAACAACAACAACAACAACAACATAAAAGAAATTTCAACAACATTAAACACGCATACAAAGTTGTAAATAAAAAAATGTTATCAAATAAATTGGCAGTTTCATGGAACCCTCAAATAAGGAAATTTGAATCATTCAAGCCGGTTCCTATCAAATCCTTTTGTCTTTTTCTTTGTGTCAAGCACACAAGAAGAGATAGATTTCTATGTGAAAGAACGTATGAATCAGACTCACGTCTAGTAATTGAACAGATCATCAAATGTCACAGTTTCAATCACGAGCCCAATTATCGATGACAATCTCTACAACTCAATAACTACCTAGAGTAATACTCGACCTCGATAAATATCCTAGTTTCTA
>OZ038443.1:13490430-13509526 GCA_964036265.1 Daptonema setosum
GACTGAGAATAACGGACGATGCTCAGCATCTCTTGTTGTCGATAGGGATCACCTGGAAACTAACTGAATCGGTTAAATTGGAACGAACAAAACACATCTTCAGAAATAAATCCCGGATTTTGACGAGAGACCGGAGCCAAGTGAAATTGAACTGTTATTCTTATCTATAAGATCAAACACCGCACTACAACTGAAGTCTTCATGTAAAGCAAGTCCATATGCACAGCACATCGCTAGTGGACGAGAAGGAGTGGGAAAAAAAGAATTCCCTCTGTTTGGTGTAGATAAAATGGCTCTTTGACGAAATTCCCTTATTTTGATGGATTATTTCAACTGACAGTGCAACACACCCACAGATTGATTGCGTCAAACACTTCTGGAACCGATGGTACAGTATACAGTATGTACCCATGACGGATCCAGTTACAGTTTGAACCAGTTTCAAACATTGACACAGACGCCGCACATGCACTGACTGTATTTATAGTCTAACTGAGTCTCAATGTTCTGAAAATTCTCTCATTTGAAAAAGAAAGAAATCTGCAAACTGAATACTTTGCAAAACTAAAAAAATTTTCACGAAGAAGATTGTTGGGACCATACATTCTCTAAAACTACGGTACCCAGGTTTTAACGCTAATTAACAGCTGACTGTGAGCGAACAAAAAAAACGAGAAATAACATCTGTGCCAGCAGCAACAACAGGAAGCAAGTTCAGTAAAATCCATTACTGAACTGTTATCTGTTACCCCTGTGCCGTAACAACAACAACAAAAACAACAACCATACATCTCATTCCTACTTACTCAGCGTTTGAAGTCATTAGATGATGTATCCGTTTCATGCAGTGCATGGGCATATTTTTTAGGATTACGTAAATAAAAAATTATTAATGTACTTGTGCCGAGCTATTATAACCGGAAAATTAAATCGCATGTTGGATGTGAAAAAGTTTTGACGATCGGAAGTACACGACTTCGTTGGTGATTATCGTTACACTGTGCAAAACATAGTTGAGCGATTGTGTGACTGAGAAACTAGGTAAAAAGTGAGTGAATGACTGAACGAGTCAGTTGCTCAATAAGATTAATATTGAGAGAGGTACATAACGTCATCAAAAGCTGAAATATTTGTTGTAGAAACTGCAGCAGTAAACGTGACATCTACAAGATTGACGGCTTCCGCACAAGAAAGGCTTGTGTTTCAGACAAACAACTAAACGTATATATTTGTTGTCCGAAAAGGTTTAAAAAACTTAACACACTAATTTTAGTATTATAATCAAAGAGAATGACTGAGCTTGCGACCCTCTGAATAGTCTATGTAATCCGGTATTCATAGGTTTTCCCGATGTTTCACTGCAGAATGCTATTTCTCATTTAATGAAACCAAAACGCAATTCGTAACTTGAAGCATTTATAGTGGATCAATTCCAGAACGAACGCAGTTATATATTAAAAGGTGTCTGGTTTTTGTAAGATCATATAAGTAAAGTCTAAATATAAACTAAAAGCAGCAACGTGAAAACGGAGAGTTTTATCCGATAGTGAGTGGCATTGATGACTTGATCATTAAGGCTCTGCCCATTTCGTTCAGCTATCTAGATTCCGATTGGCCCAACTAAGGCTCAGTCTTTTATTACTCTGATTCAGAGAGTTGTGACGCTTTTTGGATTAAAATAGACCAGATTGCATGTAACTGCAATTGAAAAATAAACGGAAAACGTTTTTTTACAACATTCGGAAGTTCAATTTTAAGTGAGAGCATAAAAACGGTAATTATCGTTATCACTCGCTCCTGTTCAGTATTACAAACCGACGGTCAAAGGACGTCGATGAATTCCATACTAGAGTTTCCTTAAATATCTGGTGTACACTTCATCATAAAAAATCATGTTCTCTGCTACTGAATTTTAGTGGAATTGAAACTCTTCGGTGGTTGACCGATGCCTTTTTATCACATCAAACCATTTTAGTTCAAGATTTTTCGTCACCATGCTTAACTGCTAACATTGGTTCAACACCTAACAGGTTTTGCTAAATGTAGTCTCCAATTAGCGTTCTTTAAATATATTCATTTCATTAAATCCCTAGAGCAAAACAATTTCAAAATAATTAAAACAAAACACAACATTGTACTCAACCGCGAATTTTATTCCGAATAGCAAATCAGATTATTTTAACTAACATAAGATAACAGATCACCCATCGGAATAAAATCACAGCATACAAAAAAACAGATAGGATCTTCAATAATAAATGGTGAAAACGCAACAAGATCTTTCGGAGACACCATTCTGTTGGTATGGTGGCATAAAAATTTTATACACGTCTATCATTCACTCATCTCGTATTCCCTCTCGATCAGGTGGACAAAAATTCGATAAATCCGCGGACCGCACTAAACGATGGCAATGAGCTGGTGCGAAATGTTGAGTTAGCGCCCATAATCAAGTATGACATGAGCGGTGTTTCCCAAAAGTACATAACTGAATCGTTTCCGCACCCCGCACTGCCAACGCCTGCCAATTGATAATTGCAATAATAAATGTGGATTTTTCTGAACGTTTTACAATAATGTCTGATCACGCGTAGCCGTACGCAGCAATCACCTTCTGGTGCGGCGCAATCTTCTTCTCGGCGGACTTCAGTGCCTTGGCGCGCAGTTTCTGCAATGGTTTTTTATTACTTTACTAACAACAAATTGAAAAGCTCCGTAATCAACAAATCATTTCAAACTAGGTTCAGCTGAAAAAAATCTCGGTAGACTGAATCAAGATTAGCTCAATCACCTAAACACTAATTTATAGAGGACGAAATAAAACATATCGAGTAACATTCAAATAAAAGAATAAAAAAATCATGTCGCGAACTTCTTAGCAGTGGCAAAATATTATTCAACTCAAAAGCCACTGTGGATATTTTCGCATTGCAATCTACCAGAGCATTGGCCCGATTTGTTATGAGTTAAACTAATCGGAATTTGACTTGTTCTGGAATGATTTACCTGTCACACTACCGCATTTAATATGGATACGGATACTCAATACAAAGTCAACATTGTCATTTACATCACAACCAACATTAAGAGCCTTCTTGCGTTCGTAGTAGGCGGCAGAGTTGACCTTGCGTTTGTCCTCCAGCTTCGAGACGATACCCTCGTACTTCCAGCCCATCTCGGCTGACAGACGACTCAGCTTGCACGACTGAAAACAATCGAATATGGTCATTATCTACTACTGAGCAAAAAACTCATTCAACGAAATGATATTATTTTTTACCTGCTTTCACCGGAATTATGTTCGTTCTGTAGCGAACTTTGTAGTAGTTACCAATTAATTCAAAAAAGGCGACTGTGGATTGTTTTGCGGTTATCTACCAAAACATGGGCCCAATCTGCTAGTGGATCAGATCAACACAGATCGGAATTTGACTTGTTCTGGAGGCTTCAATTGTAAATTTAACTAAAACATATAGTGAAGAAACATGCGATGAAATTTAAACGAATGTTAGAACCTTGCGTCGGGGTCGGAGGCAGAGATGTTTGAGGGCGCAAGGTACCACCTTCTTGGTGCCCTTATCGTACGGTGAAGGTACACCCTCGTATACACGCAGCTTGCGCAAACCGTTCATGCCGCGGGCTGTCTTGTGCGGTACCATACCTGCAAATATCCATAGTCATAGTTCAAGTGAGTGAGAACGACATCGCGAATGAGTGAGTGACAGAGTGAATAAAGTGAACAATACTGAAAGTATTCGAAAAATATTTCAAATACCTAACCACAAGTTCACGGAACGATGTGCCGAAAACATAGACGATTATTTTATTCTTGACTCAATTCGTGCAGGCCATTTTGCACCTAATGTTGCACTTTATAATTGTCGAGTTTAGCAAGTTTTAGCATGCGATTTGTTACTAAAACGTCCAAAACCAACTAATCGAATGTGAATCATTAGGTATGAACCAGTCCTTGCACTATTTGAGTCCAGAGTAAAATAATCGACTATAAAAACTAAGATAAAAATACATGTGGCGAACTTCTTAGTAGTGGCAGAATATTATTCAACTCAAAAGCCACTGTGGATAGTTTCGCACTGCAATCTACCAGAGCATTGGCCCGATTTAATATGAATGAACTTAATCGGAATTTGACTTGTTCTGGATTGAGTTTGTTAAATTACTAGCATGTAAATTCAATACTAAACTATATGCCACTCATTTAGTTGCAAAAAACACTGACCACGCGAGGATGAACATAAGCGAATGCATCGAAAACTCATTTTATCAAGGATGCCTTTATAGCTAAAAATTTCCTGAGACAGAGAAATGGTATGAGCGCGTTCAGAGTCGTCTTGAGACTTTCTCAATAACTTCTGAACAGCGGATGATCAACCAGTAAACTCACATTTCAAGTTCAAAGAACCGCTTTACAATTTTCATGTTTTCCAATTGCCATCCGCAATTCAAAAGTTCTTTGAGACTTTCTTGAGACGACTCTGAACGCAACCTATACGGAAAACTTGCAAAAACAGTTGCAACTTTTTTGCTACTGACCATGAAGGCACCAATACACAATAAATTCCAAGCCATACCATAACGGACATCTATTCGTTTATCGTGACCTGTCCTATACTACAAATTTCATATCCTTGAGAAAACAGCAAAAAAGAAACACCACACCAACCCCTAACGACGCGCCAGAAAATCCTAGAGGGTGCGCGATAATGGAACGAGCCACGTGACGGCTTGACGTTGCATCGTTTGCGCAGGAAAGACAAAAACTTTAATTTCGAGCGATGGAAGTTGCCGGAAATGCTGATCTCTTCGGCACGCACGACGACGATCTTTTGACCTATAAGAGAGAAGCTGAGCTGATAATGAATGTTAACTTGATCCGGTAATCGCGACCCGTCGACCGGCCATTTGGAGGTTTTTAGGCTGCCTACATAGCTGGATAGGTTTAGAAGGCTAGGCATGAGCATCAAAATTAGGTTTCTGTGTAGGCTTAGGCTTAAGCTTAGGTTTTTGCGATAGGCTCGAGCGCTACGCGCCCGAGCCCATACAAAACCTAAGCCTAAGCCTACACAGAAACCTAATTTTGATGCTCACACCTGCCAAACTGTTAGTATAGTGCTCCAGAATAACTTTTGTAAACTTAAGTCGGTGCTAGGAACTAAGCCGAAGCCGTACAAACAATATCAAAATTCTGGGTCGACGGGTCGCGATAGCCGACTTGATCGATAGGCGACCCATTTAAGGTCCGGGGGGGGGGGGGGGGGGGGGCTCACATAGTTGGTCCTAACGGAACGGTCCCATCCCTGAGCCGTCAGCGTCAAGATTTGTCAAGCAAACAAACAGAGCTTTTATGATCTAACCTACATGAAAAAAACGGAATTTCAGCTGACGATTACGTTTCTTCGTCCTAAACTGTTGACCAACCTTGAAGAATATTTTTGGCCACAACGGTGGCGAGCCGACCGAGCAGGTGGCCCTTGCCGTCTATGACAATCGGCTGCGAGGAAAAACCCATCTCTCTCGCCCTGAAAAAATATAATAATTAATTGTTGTTCTCGAAACGGAGTCAATTGACAAAGTTTAATTGTTTTGAATCGCTAAATTTCGGCGTTTCCAGTGCATGAATCCGAAATTCAAACCGACAAATCCAAAATAAACATTTTTCTTAGGAATAGTTTTATTCTGCAATTGCGATTTGGCAAAATGTCCCATGATTAAAATTTTTGGTTTCTAGAATTGTTGTTTTCAATAATTTATACACAGTATAGCAAACTCATAATTTTGTGTTTTTTCGCTGTTATATCATAGCCTGTTTAACTCAAATCTATTCTTAGCGCACATTGAAAATAAAAACTAGGTGAGTTGCTCGACTCCGCACTCCGCAGGCAGATGGCATGACGGTTTGACAACTTACGATCGATGGGCCTTTCATTATTTGTAAATGAACGTAACGCCTGAAAAATCTTTTATTATTACTCTCAAATATTGTCCTCTGCTTTTCAATGCACATACTCTTTACGCTATGACAGGCACCACCTTTTCACGTTCAGATTTTGCACTTGAAAGTTTAGTTATGGCAATTAACCAACAGCAGCTTACCATATTCATGACTCTGTATGCCTTTGTGGTAATATTAGTTGTTTGGCTGTGTTCATTGTTACCACGTGTGGTCTTGCAATGTACCTGCGCACATGTGCAACATCATTGAAAACCTTTCTTGGCAGCAGTTTTACAACAACTTTGTGGCGATGAACTGTTTTTTTTCTTGAAATTAAGAAGCAACTATAAAAATGGCCATAATGTTTCATATGTGCGCAGAGACAGTGCAAGGTCACATACAGTAACAATAAACCAGCCTTTGTGAACTAAAATTTTTTTTTACAGTTTTTGACTTGACTTTTGGATTTTCAACGCAGCAAATTATGACGTAATGTTTTTAACGCCCCTACACCTGAGGTAGATCGCAGATCGTAAACGCGGATTTTGAACAACTAAACAAGGCACTGTTATAAAAACATCCACTCAACACTTCTATTAAGCCAACACAGTTTTTTAGATTCTCCTTATTTTTTAGTTCTTTCATTCTCAAATTTGTCTACATTACAGTAATTTTTATGTTAGCTAATCTGTTGTTTTAGAACGAATTGTTCCTAATTGCTCGTCAAACATTTAAAGATGTTATTTTTCTTCTGAAAATCTGAACAAAAACTTTTTTGGTTACGGTAGTGTACAAAGTTGGTAAACAAAATTCTCTACACTAAGAAACAAAATGTTTCAATAAGAATGAATTTGTCTTTTTAAATAAAACTTTTGATACACATGGTTTTCTGTTTTTCCAGTAAGTTCGTTCGCCTTGAATTTTCAGAATTTCGGCGCGCATTCAAATATGAGCGTATTAGGACTCCGCCTTCTCGTCACTCGCTGATGATTCAACTCACTGGCTGACTGTCTAAACTGACTGGATTTCGGAATGGGATCGCTATCACATCGATATCAGTAAAAAGCAGTTTACGCCATTATGATATACAACCAATGTTTAATGTACTATTAAATTTATTTATGGTGATCTGTTTGTCATGTATAGCTTGGTCAGAGTGTCTTGTTATCAAAACTTATGGCCCGTTACGACCAATATGCAATGATTAAGACACAATGTGTCATGTGAAAAAACGCGATTTTTGCTCGAAAATTTGAACGCGCGCCAAATTAGTTTTGAATTTGAGTTAAAAGCGCAGAAATACTTTTCTGCGATACAAGAAACCATGGGTTTGGATATATGCACATAAAATTATCTTTTCCAATACTATATACCACACCACCACATAGTTTGTTGTGCTTGTGCATTATAACGTACATAAATACCATGCGAAACATGTTGTTTTTCAGTTGTTGTTGTTGTTGTTGTTGTTGTATTTGTTGTTGTGGTTGTTGTTGTTGTTGTCGGTAGTGATTCGTGGTTGTTGTGTTGCTGTTGTTGAGCTCAGTACACATACTATATTATATACAAAAACGGTGTGGTGTATTGTGAATCGCGTTTGTTTGTTAGGTTTTATTGCTTCAAGTTTCTCATTGTGCTCTTCTGTAATAAAGTGTTTTTAATTAAATTCCTCTAGTTGTTGTCTTATTAACGGCACATGAATGTTTCTTGTATTAGAAACAAATACAAGATAATAATAGAACAATACTTGTTTCGTGTGTTATTCATTTTATTGTGATTCAAGTATAAAACGGTTATTCTGCTCGCCAAATGCACTCTTCCTAGGTGCCCAATGTATTTATCATTTTTATTCGCACTTCAGAAAACACCACATGTTTTGTTTCACACTTGTTACGTACCAAGTAGTAAGTACAAAGCCACTCCATATGAAACTGATGTTGCCATTCTACGGGTCATTCACTTTGTTTTCTATCGTTAATCGCATAACCTGCTCTCCCGTTACTCGAACTAATGTTTTAATTTATTTGTCTATTCTTTTGAAATAACGTTGTCTTTATTTATTGTTCCTTAGAAAAAGCAAAGGTTTTTACCATTTTGAAGGGGCACGTTCATTTTAAGTTGATATAAATATGCTCATATTTGTGTTCGTCAATTTGAATTAAAATTTATTTTATCTGATTATAAAGTCATACAACTAGACACTAGTGGTGATTGGAATAATAAAATTCGTCAAAATAAGCAGAACTATAGTGAATTGATTCTCCTCCTCGTATTCACAGTAGTGCCCCACCAATCCACTACCACGGACTTAGCCCAATTACGCTATATCCTAATTAACAAGCTCTGGCCCTTTCTTGTCTCACCGCTAATTAGCAAGAATTTCTTTTGAAATTGACCCCAATTTCCATGTCACAACTGGATACGGCTAATTTTCGACACGCGATAATAATGATTAGCTTTATGTGCTTTTGATCACCATAAAAGTAAGCGGATGGATGTCGAAATAACTTATGATAGTTATCAGCGGCTGATCAGCCGAATATGATTTTTTTCCTACCAAGACAAACTGTGTATCTTACCATACAAATAAAATAAAAGTTCTGTGGATTATCAAAAGTTTAATAATAAAATTAGTTTTGCGCTTGTGGAGCGTTATGGATCCAGTGCATACAATGGGCTATGCAACACCAAAGGGCACCCCAATATGCTGTTGCTCTAGTGGTGTTGTCTCTATGTTATATACCCCTACCCTTTCTCGGCAAGAGGGTAAGGGCTTGCCAGGGGGCAGGGCAATGTTTTCGGTAGGTGGTAGTCGCGGGTGGTTTCAGGATCTCTCCTTTAAGAAACATCTTTTATATCTTATCATATCTTCTTACATCTTAGTTAATCCCGGAGCATCTTCTGTGAATCAACAAATTTTTAGGTTTCAAAAAATACGATCCCACCCGATAGTGATACGTGTTTTAGTTGGGGGTCCCCTTTTTGGGAGTCACCCTCAAAACGCCCTCCCCCCTTCACGATAGATAGTCGCTTGCATATTTATTATCTGCCATTAGAACGGACACCCAATATACACGGGGCAGCGACACTCGTTGCACTGGAATATGGCCGCCGTTTTGGGCCGAGTGTTTTGTTTTATTGCACAAATATTGTGGCCGAGTGTTATAGCCCCGTTACTCGTCAATGTAATGGCGCTATAATGCGCGATTTATGCCCGTCGTTAAATCAATTAGCGTGAAAACGCGTAGATTCGCGTGGACTTTGCTAATTGTATTGCTTTTTGGATGAGTATATCACTAATAATCAGTTGTTTTTCAGATTTGGCATACAAAGTGAGTTTATTGTAGACTAATAGTAGCGTTTTGAATCAATTAGTGTAAAAACATTTACGTTTGAGAGATTTTTGAAGAAAGTCTTGCTTTTTCTATGTTGTAGAAAATGTTGTCTCTAATTATTAGTTATGCATTTGGGTTACGGTTAACAATATATCGTTGACCATTCGTGTGAAATCAACCAAAGCACACATATTTCGTAGAAGTAACAAAAATTTGTTTGTATTATATAAAGAAAATGTTCACTGAAGATTGGATTATGTATTCAGGTAGTCAAATAGTCCAGTTCTGTCGAGGGCCATACGATGACGGTTTTCAAAAAAGTAAATGACGATTGAATAGCTAAACTTCTCAACTTCTTCAAGATAATACTTCGCAGATATTCAAAAAAAATTATTTTGGTTTGTTTCCGTTAATAAATATAGCAATCCCGAGTACAATTTTGGACTGTAAATACAGCCTAAAAACTGTCAATGGCCGGGTTATGCCTCTTATCTGCGGAAATTTTGCAGTTTAAAGCAAGTGACTGCTCTATGGCTTCCCCACATCATCATTTATAGGGCCGTAAAAATGTTATACTGATTGTGATTTATGCACTCTGCTTTTGTGCGTAGAATATATTATATTACTGTTTGGTGGTGTGGTAAGTTTCTTCATATTTTATTCAGATGTTTCGCTGTTTTCAAATAGAAATGTTTGCTGTAACTGAAACAACTTTTATGATTCGATAGAATGAATTTTATGCCCAGAACTGGAGTTTCTCCATAATCCTAAATATCAAATATAAATAGGATTTACTAAAATCTGCAAAAATAAGCGGATTAGTTGAATTTCGGTCAATTTATGATGCAGTCTTCTATTTATGCACGCTTGATGATAATATTTCGGGGTATACATCAATCAAACTAAGCACGTTGGATCAGATTTCAGAAAATCCATTGCAACCGCGATAATACATGATTTTCCAATCTGATTTTGTAACATTTCATCCCACAAGTTGAAATCATAAGCGCAACACGTTTTTGTTTTTGTCGATTTATAACCACACAAATCTGAAGATACCGAGATCTATCATGAATAGCGATTGGTTTAGCTTTTACAAGCACTATCATACTTTATCAAACTCATAAATTTTGTTTACAATTCAATCATCCTGTACAATTTTTCTACATTATTCTTCAAAATATGACTTTTCACTGTCACTATTATGGTATAACGTATTGATTCGAGTACATATTGAACGAACGATTGTGTAGATTTCGTTCCCATCACCAGAGTTAAACGCCCGGTCGTTTTGTTGACACAACCAGCAGATTTATAGCACTGATTTGCTCAACTATTCTTGCTAGACGCACCAATATTTTTTGTTTTATAGCGTCGTTATGCGTGATTTATTGGGCTGGTTATTGTACGTCAATGTTACGGCTAGTTAGAATGACTGTTTGTTCCAAATTTCGCTTTTAACATAACATTTTATGTATGAACTAACCTTAAATTGTTTTTGAAGTCTACATTTCATATAGGTGTTTATGATTTATTGATGGTAAACCTTGATGCATGTGATTCAAGCGGCTGATATAAACTGAAATTAAATTTTTCGTTCTGGATTCTTTTTGATATGCCCTCCAAATATATTTATTTTCAATGTAGAATAGTTGCTTAACCCACTCGCGTATAAAAGTTGCTCTAAAATATGTAATTTTATAGCTGACCATCAATGTGCTTACTTTTCCTTGATTGTTCTGCCAATGGTTTTTACAATCCATTGGAGATTGAACCGAGAAGACTAGAAAGAGAAATAAAAAAGTATTTTTATATAAACTTAGTAAAATTAGGGCACAATCAAAGTGGAACGTCAGTTGTTGACATAATTCTCAGATTTATGGCACTGATTAGGGTCACAACTCTTGTTGATTGGGCCATTTTTCAGTTTTATCACCGCTGTTTGACTGCTTTTTCCAACAATACAATCGACAGTAACTGAAAAAACTAACCATTTTAAATCTTAGATGTTACATCTCTTTGACGTAATTTTTATATAAATTGTTTCATTTCCATTCTGAAATATGGTTAGCCTTCGTTCAATTTTATACGTTTTTCGACATCTTCAAAACTCATATCTTCCCATTCTACCCTTTGTTGAGTGGGATTAATCACATTAGTCACAGGTCTGTCGACCAATACTGAATACAGGGACGACATTATAAATGAAATGTACCTAATTACACGGTATCTTTGGACACTGACGTGCCAAGTAGCCATTCAACTTTCTGCAGGCTTACTTTGTTGTTCGTAATGAATGGATGTAATTCGCCATCCCAGTAAATGTAATGTATGCTTGCAATTTATACCATGTATCCAATCAATAACAGATACTGTAATCATCGCGTGCTTGTCCCAGTCCAAGTTGCACCCTTAACACCCGAAATTCCTGCATTTTGAAGACACCTTCCGAATTATCTTTTGACGTTATATTGTATTAACTTAGCCAAAAAAATTTTACGTTGTAAACATGTTTTGTGAGTGAAGTCCAGGGCTCTGTTGAAGGTGAATTTCCATTTTTCCCATTCACCCTGGCAAAACCTATGTATCTTCCTTCATAATTGCATTCAAATCATAAACCAATCTTTAAAAATAAATGAACTAAACATTTTCGATTGTTATATAATAGACTAGTGAAATTGCGCTGTTCTTCTTCGTGGATGAAGTTATAATGAATTTGGTATTCTATTATAATGGAGTAGCATGTACATACAACGCCAATGGTAAAAAGCCGGGGTATTCATACATAGTACAGCACATTCACTCCCATCCCAACCATTATATGCTAATTTCCACACTGTTGTTGTGTCTTCATTCTTCATGCTTTTACTGCGATCTACGGAATACTTGTGGGTTGGTTTATGTTTTCCACAAATGTGGGCTTTGTTTTTAGCATCACAGTACATATTTTTTGCGGCATACAATGATAGGCAGCCATTGTGTTTTTATTGTTACTGATACTACAACATGTTTTTGCTGAGCTAGGAAATATGAGATTTGAATGTTTTAATAATGACTCACTGAAAGCAATCGATGTTTTTGTCGTCATCTCGGTGAAGGCTTTGTCACGGATGAAATTCTGTCTTAGAACTTTCAAGATGAATTGATGAAAAATGAACTGACTAATTATTCCACACAATACATTCAGACATTCTGAGCTTCATTAAATACATACTACTGTTATTTTTTTGCTTTAGTCTCGTATTCTGAAGTGCATACTATTTAATTCAGTGGCTGGCATTCGTTTATGCATGGCTGTTGGTGTGAATTCATTGACTGTACATCTATCGTATTGACTATAGCATGTTTTTTGGTTTTACTGCAAATTTGAATGAGATTGGTTGGCTTGTCTGGCCGATTGACTGACTGACTGACTAACTGACTGGCTGACTGACTGGCTGAGTCACTGACTGAGTAACAGACTGATGATTTTTCGACTCACGGACTGGCCAGAAGACTGTAAAACTGAATGACTGTGTGTTTGCCAGTTTGACTGAGACTTGTCTGAGTGTCTGACAGACTGACTGACTAACTGACTGACTGACTGACTGACTGACTGACTGACTGACTGACTGACTGACAGGCTGATCGAACCAGTGACTATACAGTGATATGTGTATGACAGCTCCCCACACATATCTCTTCCTGACGTACAAAGTTGGGTTATTTATTGTATATGTGTGTAAAGTTATAGGTGGTTGTGGTGCTCACCATGTTGTCCGTTCATTATTTAATGTCAAGTTTTCAATGTTGTTGAAAATTTCTTTCATTAGCTTTTATCGTTAGTTGAAAAATAAGGGAACATATTTGTTATATTTATTATGGGGTACGCTTGTCAGGCTGTGGTTGCCATTGTGATTTAGGTACATATATGAATGCACCTTTAACAAGTTATTCCAAAATGAAATCAGATCAAATTGGTGAAATAATTCGTGTTTTGGTCCAATTAGTTTGTCTGGACATCTTTATTAACCTTCGATTTTTCTCATTCAACCACGTTTTCCATGTCAAATTTGAGAAACCTGTAGATTGTGACTATGCGTTTGCGATAAGTGACAGTTGGGCGCATTACTTGGGGCGAGTGGCGAACTCATCAGGCTCAAACCACTAATAATACTACCTCATTCCGTTGGATCCAGAGTTTAATTATTCCTAAAAGTTTAGAATTCTGAGCTAGTAAAAAATTAGCATCGACAGTTTGAAAATTTAACACCTCAGCGGAAAACTTCTAATCCGCCGTTGTTGTTTAACACGCCGAGCGCGTCTGTGTGTTATTGCTACTTAACGTGATTATATTGTTAAGTTATGGTATGGTTTATAGTCGATTAGCAAGATTTATGTTCGTTATTACGGTGTTCTATTACTTTATTGGAGACGCTGATGACATTAAACTGTTATGTCGCGTTATTTATATACGCTTATGAAATTTGGCTGGGTAATTCACAATGTTTTTTTAATTGTACCAAAAATGCTCAAAATTTTTAGTCAGAATTATCGTTTTATTTATTTACAGTTTATATAGTCTACCACCAATATCTCCGGAGCGACAACCAGATAAAATTTTACTTGTGCCCAAACTTTTTATAAAAAATGGGTTTTGACTTCCAAATGGTTTCGTTACAAAACCTAAATGCAACGCATCAAGACTTGAATTCCTGCGCCGCCTATTCTGTATTTGAAATTCGGTGTATAGGAGAAAAATTTGTTTAGTGGCCACTTCTGGACGACCATAACTATGATGATGATTGTTAATAGTTTCCGATGAAAAAGCAGCACCTGAACAAGATTCCCGGATTCATGAGTTAAACTAAGCTGGAAACAGGATTATTGACTAATGTTTAATATTTACATATTTCTTGTTCACACAGGCATTTGGTTTGATCACTATCTATTGTGCATAATATCTGATTTATGTGACACCAATCCATAATCTGCAGAAACCCTACGGCAAACGATACATATTCATGTTTCCCCCTCTGGCAATGTAGTGTCTACATTCAGGATATTTTCCATTCACCATCATGTCTCATTCGCCCATTTTTTCAATCATTATATATTACTGTATTAAAATAGTCACCCACTGTTGATTCCAATGTACGCATAATTTTGTGTGTTTCCAGATAACCGAGTGGTCAAAACATACTTGGTCAACGAATTGCTAATAAAATGACCTGAAATTTTTTCCCTCACGGCACGCGACGACGTCGTCAGCTAATTTCGAGCAAAAACGTTTAAAATATATGAAAAGCTAAAAAAATCGACGAAAATGTGGCAGAAAATCCTAGTTTTGGGTGTATTTACGAGCTGTGTGATCGGACGTCAGAGATTACCGGCCGGTGATAATGAGTTCGGAACGGCGCATATCAGCCAACAGTATGAGCACTTTCAGCCGGTGAGTGAGTGAGTGAGTGAGATAGTGAGTGAGTGAGTGAGTGAGTGAGTGAGTGAGTGAGGTGAGTTAGTGAGTGAGTGAGTGAGTGAGTGAGTGAGTGAGTGAGTGAGTGAGTGAGTGAGTGAGTGAGTGAGTGAGTGAGTGAGTGAGTGAGTGAGTGAGTGAGTGAGTGAGTGAGTGAGTGAGTGAGTGAGTGAGTGAGTGAGTGAGTGAGTGAGTGAGTGAGTGAGTGAGTGAGTGAGTGAGTGAGTGAGTGAGTGAGTGAGTGAGTGAGTGAGTGAGTGAGTGAGTGAGTGAGTGAGTGAGTGAGTGAGTGAGTGAGTGAGTGAGTGAGTGAGTGAGTGAGTGAGTGAGTGAGTGAGTGAGTGAGTGAGTGAGTGAGTGAGTGAGTGAGTGAGTGAGTGAGTGAGTGAGTTTTAACTGATTGGTTGGTTGCTTTACAGATCGATGGTGACCCGTTCACTGGTATTTGCTCAGTAGGAAACTGGGACGGCACAGTGCTGAGGAATTTTGTCTGGATTCCGATGGCCACTTGTTTATGTTAGTAAATTACTGAAACAATTAATCAGTGACTGAATGACTCACATCCTAGTGATCCGATCGCGTTTAGTAGAATACGTGCACAAATTGCACTCATTATAAATGTCATGGCGTTGACGAACTAACGACAGATAACGGTCTTCTCTCTAATAAACTGACTAACTTATTGCTTGACTTATTGACTGACCGACTCATTGTATTGTTTGTCTGACTGACTGACTGACCGACTCATTGTATTGATTGTCTGACTGACTGACTGACTGACTGAGTGACTGACTGACTGATTGACTGACATTTTCAGTGGTTGGAGTGCTGCTACTGTTTTGCGGGTTCGTGTCAATGTTACGCATCCGTCGATACTACATAAAATATCAGGTATGTATACTGACTGACTCACTGACTCACTCACTCGCTGACTCACTGACTCACTCACTCGCTGACTCACTCACTCACTCACTCACTCACTCACTCACTCACTCACTCACTCACTCACTCACTCACTCACTCACTCACTCACTCACTCACTCACTCACTCACTCACTCTCTCACTCACTCACTCACTCACTCACTCACTCACTCACTCACTCACTCACTCACTCACTCACTCACTCACTCACTCACTCACTCACTCACTCACTCACTCACTCAATCACTCACTCACTCACTCACTCACTCACTCACTCACTCACTCACTCACTCACTCACACTCATCAACACCATCATTCTCCCCATTTTTCCAGGAGGGCAATAAGCTGGACAAAATCGACAAACTCGAGAAGCTGATGCTGCGAATTTCGGCATTCAGCTTCATGTACATCGTACCAGCGGTTGTAACATTGGCCTGTTTGGGTTACCAGTCATCAGCACTACCGGCCTGGCTCAGAACATGGTCAGTGAGAAGGACATGTTGTTTGGATTGAAAACTCTGGCTTCTGCTTTTAGAATTTTTTTTCTGAATTCGATATCAGACGTTTTTGTATGCTTTAGAAAGATCGTAAATGAAGGAACGAGTGAGGAAGGTTAGGTAAAATAATTTTTTATGAAGTGAAATTGAAATCTGGATTAAATTTGAGATCAGCCGATCAGAAATGTCACAATAATTGTATGTGATTCGGTAGCTTCAACCATGTTATCCTAATTTGCAGGTACAACATTCGTTGCGACTCAGAATCGCTGTTGATGCAGGGTATGCCGCATTCGGCGGATCACCTCAATCCGGCCAGTGGTGTTAATCCGCAAAAATCATGTATTCCTGATCCGTATTTTGACCGTCAACGTGATACTGTCTATCCGGAATTTCTTGTGTTGGTTGCTCGCTCACTATCACACACACTCACTCACTCACTCACTCATTCACTCACTCACTCACTCACTCACTTACTCACTCACTCACTCACTCACTCACTCACTCACTCACTCACTCACTCACTCACTCACTCACTCACTCACTCACTCACTCACTCACTCACTCACTCAACTTGCAGTTTCGTCATCAAGTACCTGATGGCACTGATCGTCGGCATCACATGTGCCGTCTGGATCTGCTCCGGCAAAACCGTATCATCGTGGCACAACTTTTACTCTCGAATGTGGTGTCGCGGTGGCGGTAGTCCACGACAACAACAACAACAACCATCACCTCCGCAACAACAGCAACCACAACAACAACAACAACAGTTGAACAATATGCATCTGAATGTGATGCAACCAACGAACAATAGCAAGAACTTTGGCGGTCGATCATCGGGTCTGACGGCACCGTTGATACCGTCCAACTACCCGATGCAGTCTGCGCAATCGCAGGCAACTACGGCGCAGATGGTGAGTCTGCCACCCGAGTACAGACCCCTACTACCACCTAATTACTCGTAGAATTATCTATATTCATCATTATTTTATGCCTTGTTAGTTGTTTTTTGGTACAGATAAGTGCGCAATTTATAGGAATGGTAAGTGGTTGCGTTCTGATTTCAGTATTTGCGTTTTATAAGTTTTGCAGTCACATGCAATAAGATGTTAGGAGCAATAAAAGCCGTCTTGCTTCTTTTTGCTCCTGAACGGCTTGGTATTCTATATCTGTACAGTGATGGATTAGTGTCTATCGAGTTTAGGTAGTCTGGTGGAAAGATTGCCAACTGATAATCCGATGCGCAATGGGATCGAAAACCTCGTTGGGCAGCAATAAAAATAGCGAGTAAGAGAGTTACATGTGGTTTTGTACAGGGTATGTATGTAAGTGTTTTGTTGATTTTGTCATTGTGCTTCAATCAATCACTCATAGTCTTGACTAAATATGGCTACTTTGTCTACTATCTTTGTGTCGATTACTACTTTTGGCTACATAAATCACGTTGAGATTTTTAGCTTGTTTCCTCTGAAGCAAAAGTTTTGAGTTTAATGTTTCGAAAAACTTCCTTTCCTTCTAACCTTCTCCTGTTTCAGTCGTGTATATAGATAGATCTCAGTTAATTCACCGTATTACATTGTTATATCTGTATTCTTCACTGTCCTACTATGTTTCCACAGTAATATTTAACTATTACAGAAGTGGGGATATCATGTGACTGATCATTCAAATGTCTGATCGCCTCATAAAGTACTTCTGAACCTATAAAATCATTCTGTCATTCATAAAAATAATCAGTCGTTCGTCCTCCTACTATTTTTCCTGTTCACTGTCCTTCATTCTTTATAGTCAACCTGTCAAACCATTATTTGTAAATCTTCTTCAACGCACGCTCGCCAATTGTTGCTTCCTACCTTACATTAACCGTGTCATTTTATTTTACAAAAAAAATTTTGAGAATTTTCGACAGAAATTCGTTTTGATCACAGCAGACAAAAATTCTATATTTGCCTCACACAACAGGGTTTGTTCGTTAGTTGATAGCTTCAAAGATTATATTAATATATGATTTTATTGTCATTGATTTGTTTTACTGAAATTTCTGAAATTTTAACCTAAAACCCCCAACACACGTTATCGAAAACATTTTTATGCTTTTTTGCATTTATGTGCATGCGCTTCAGTTTTTGTTTCATGAAGTTCAGTATTCGTTTATATTCATTCGTTAATCTTTGCCCTCCCGATGTGGTATTAATTACTGTTTCTATGTATTCGTGTAGAAAATTATACATGTATAATGATAAACAGAGAAAAAACCCCATGACACAAAGTGCGAATAAAAATTGAGAAACCAAACATTTCGGGTTGAGTCTGGATGTGACATGTAAACCAACACCAAGTTTAGTTTACTCGTATGCTCATCAAAGTAGTTGTTGATCAAACTCAATTTTCTATGCCGACACACAATCAGAATCAGAGATGCCCCGCTCCGCTTGATACAAAGTTATGTACACAACTTTGCACAAGTTCCACGGGGAAATCAGCACCGAATCAAATCAACAGATATTATTATCAGAATTCAATACATAGCTAACTTTAGCAATACTCTACTGCTGTCCAAACAAACAACCGTATTATCAAAAAAATTTAAATCGCTCCAAAAGTTTGTCTCAGTAAGAAGCAAATTAGATTATCATCAACCAAGGAGTTTCACGTGTGACGTTGATTTCGCGATTTTTTACTGATAAAATTCTATCATGATTTTGGTGTTTCGCAGGCTGACTGAGGGGACTGACTGAGAAGTATCCGACTGTCTGTTTAGAGATCAACAAACAGACTGACAGACAGGCTGACTGACTGACTGACTGACTGACTGACTGCGACTGAGTGATCAAATCACTCACTGACCTACGGACCAAAATAAACTAACTGATTGACAGACCAGTGGTACGAGGTGTGTCAAAATCACTGATTGGCACAGAAAAGTTTCC
>OZ038443.1:13509726-13519726 GCA_964036265.1 Daptonema setosum
TTATGAGCAAATGAGTGAGTGAGTGAGTGAGTGAGTGAGTGAGGGAGTGAGTGAGTGAGTGAGTGAGTGAGTGAGTGAGTGAGTGAGTGAGTGAGTGAGTGAGTGAGTGAGTGAGTGAGTGAGTGAGTGAGTGAGTGAGTGAGTGAGTGAGTGAGTGAGTGAGTGAGTGAGTGAGTGAGTGAGTGAGTGAGTGATTGAGTGAGTGAGTGAGTGAGTGAGTGGGTGAGTGAGTGAGTGAGTGAGTGAGTGAGTGAGTGAGTGAGTGAGTGTATAAGTGAGTGAGTGAGTGAGTGAGTGAGTGAGTGAGTGAGTGAGTGAGTGAGTGAGTGAGTGAGTGAGTGAGTGAGTGAGTGAGTGAGTGAGTGAGTGAGTGAGTGAGTGAGTGAGTGAGTGAGTGAGTGAGTGAGTGAGTGAGTGAGTGAGTGAGTGAGTGAGTGAGTGAGTGAGTGAGTGAGTGAGTGAGTGAGTGAGTGAGTGAGTGAGTGAGTGAGTGAGTGAGTAAGTTAGTGAGTTAGTGAGTTAGTGAGTGAGTGCGTGGTGAAATAAGTTTCAAGAACCTTGGTGCCTTATCTGAGAAATCGAATGATTGGATGGATCACTCGGAAGTCGGAAACCGTCAATCTGGATTTTCAGCGTAGTGTGTTACTTTATGGTTACTCACTCACTCACTCACTCACTCACTCACTCACTCACTCACTCACTCACTCACTCACTCACTCACCCACTCACTCACTCACTCACTCACTCACTCACTCACTCACTCACTCACTCACTCACTCACTCACTCACTCACTCCTTCATTAAAGTTACGCCATGCTGTAGCCATCAAGCCAGTCACGATGTGAAATCACTGAATTATGTACCCATGGCACCTGAAAAAATGGAATGATCCCAGATCAAACGAACTATGCACTTCGTTTTCAGTGAACAAAATCACAGTTCTCAAGCAAAATAAAATTCATTCTGTCTACAATTACAAGATACCTTTTTATATTATGCAATACATATGTCATGAACAATTATGCAATATGCATCAAGTCTTCATTCAGTGATATTCTACATGCAATAAATAAAGTAATGACTATTACGGACTGCCAATTAACCGACTACCCTGAAAACTGGGCAGGAGGATTTTTCATCTTCGGGTTTTTCATTTCTGAGTTTTTCATTTCTGGGTTTTTCATCTCCGATTTTTCATTTCTGGGTTTTTCATCTTTTGAAAATGATGGTACAGGTCTTTTCATCTTTGGGTTTTTCATTTCTGGGTTTTTCATCTTCGGATTTTTCATTTCTGGGTTTTTCATTTCTGGGTTTTTCATTTCTGGGTTTTCATCTTTGGGAACGATGGTACAGGTCTTTTCATTTCTGGGTTTTTCATTTCTGGGTTTTTCATCTTCGGATTTTTCATTTCTGGGTTTTTCATTTCTGGGTTTTTCATCTTTGGCAATTCGCGTACAGGATTTTTCATTTCCGGATTTTTCATTTTCGGGTTTTTCATCTTCGGGAACCGCGAGTAAAGTTTCTGTTTTTAAGTCACTCTAAAACAAGTTAGCTATACTTTTAACTAACGAAACCTGTGAATTCGTATTTTACGAACAGTTTGTGCTTGTAATTCAATGCACACGCAAGTGCGATATGTATGTAGTCCAAGTAAATCTGAGCTGGATAGTATCGGGTGTTCTACAACGACCTGTTTGCGCAGTGCAAGTGCGCGTACTTGTCGTGCAGGAGCCGACAAGTTCACTCCCTTCCGTTTTTTCGTTGAAAATTTTATTTTTATCAAACAGTTGACAAGTACCTCTATAACTTCTTAACAAACTAAGTTATCAAAAGTGTGCGATATGCAGTTATTTTGCTGTTGTTTTTATAATGATACGTAGTAGTTAAGTTAATCAGCCCTGTTAGGATAAGCAAAATGAGTAGGCCGCCTTTTTTGCCCATGTTTAACTAATGAACCTGGCCATCATTTTTGTGGTGTTTAACTTCATGTCATGTTAAATCAAATTGGAATTGAATGATTATTTTTAGACTATTTAAAAGGGGCTGTGCAGCACTCGCAGCATTGCATCATTTTCAAACTGTGCAGCACTCGCAGCATTGCATCATTTTCAAAAATTTCAATGGATTCCAGCTGGTGAGAATAATCTTTCACTTTAAGTCAACGCAACTAAAATTCATTATTATGAATCTAAAATAGCGCACGAAAACAGATTCAAAAAACGCGCGCAAAAATTTTGTTGAGTCAAAAAATACATCGCTATTTACACTAGCGGACGAGAAGGTTAGGGAAAAGAGAAATTCCCCTCTCTTTGGCGCTTTTGAAAAGTTTTATTTGTTCCATATTATGTAGGTAAAATGACCTAAAAACTGCCGATGAGGGCCAAAAAAACTGAAGGGAGTGAATCAGCGGCTCCTGCACGACAAGTACGCGCACTGGCACTGCGCAAACAGGTCGTTGTAGAACACTCGATACTATCCAGCTCAGATTTACTTGGACTACATACTTCGCACTTGCGTGTGCATTGAATTACAAGCACAAACTGTTCGTAAAATCTGAATTCACAGGTTTCGTTAGTTAAAAGTATAGCTAACTTGTTTTAGAGTGACTTAAAAACAGAAATTTTACTCGCGGTTCCCGAAGATGAAAAACCCGAAAATGAAAAATCCGGAAATGAAAAATCCTGTACGCGAATTGCCAAAGATGAAAAACCCAGAAATGAAAAACCCAGAAATGAAAAATCCGAAGATGAAAAACCCAGAAATGAAAAACCCAGAAATGAAAAGACCTGTACCATCGTTTCGAGAACCTGAAGATGAAAAACCCAAAGATGAAAAACCCAGAAATGAAAAATCCGAAGATGAAAAACCCGGAAATGAAAAATCCGAATATGAAAAGACGGAAATGAAAAACCCAGAAATGAAAAGACCTGTACCATCGCTTCCGAAGATGAAAAGACGGAAATGAAAAACCCAGAAATGAAAAACCCGAAGATGAAAAATCCTCCTGCCTGAAAACTGACAATCGTTCTCACACCCACTCTTTGCCATCATATAAGGCTAAGAATAAGTATTTACCAAAAACAAAAACAATGTGACCATTCTGCTATACTTCAGTGAACAAGAACTGTTTTTCAGTGGATGACGTAATGACTGACTTGCGGACTAATATGTAGGCCACCGAAATGAGTCATCCGAACTTCGGTTGAGCAACTGAAATGTTAGATGAATTAGTAAACAGGATGGTTAGTATTCTGGATTCCACCGCTGAAGAATGAACTACCGCAATTTCACAGCAACCTTCAATTTATGTTCACATATGTTTGGAGTTTACGTTCAAAGTTTATAGTTTTTAATACAAGCTTTTCTCGACGTCATTGCCGTCACTGAAAGGGTTTACAGTCCAATAAAAGGTTTAAGATGCAGTTTGATGTAATAATTAGAAAAACACCAGGGAAATTTAATTTCATACGTGTTCCAAGGTCTGTTGAAGTGAGTAATTTCCAGGTAAAGTTAAGAAACTTTACCCACGTCAATGCTCCTGTTTCAGATTTCTCACTTTTACAGAGCACAAAGATTGGTTCGAAGATTACCAGACGTTTGTCATTCAGTCGTGTTCACGCTGTTCCATTGCAAATGTCAAACGACATGGTATTCAAAAGCGGTTTCAAATGATTCACCGAGCCATCACCAAACTAAAACTAATACTGGTTACTAACAATGAGCACAATTCATTTGGCATCTTTAAAAATGGATAACATATAATTTCAACTTCTTGATTTGCCAGACAGCATAAAATAAATGTTAGTGACCCTTCGAAAAGCGAACACCATTCGTTACTCAACCTGGAACTGGTTGTTTTAACGTTTTATCAGTACGTGAAATCGGGTGCCATCGACGACCTAAAAGTTGCGAATCGGTGACTACCTGTATTCGCGGATGACGGAAGAACGAAAAGTGGATTTCTCCCTTCTTCGGCAGTTTCAACAAAGTGAAATCGTTCCGTAAGCTGTAGATAAAATGGCTTCAAAATGGCTAATTAGAAGAAATCTTAGAAGAAATCCCTCCCTTTGGAGGATTGGTTGGTCAGTGACTCGCCTGTGTCGCATTCTAAACGGCACGTTAACCCTAAGCACCGTCTTGAAAAAGTTAGACGTGCGGTGTAAAACTTTGGCTGAGCTGAACTGCATTGACAGTGTTTTTGTTGCTTTAAGTTTCATTTTACGTCGTCTTTTTGCCTAGTACTGAGACTCAGGACTCCGGAAAACCCAAACATATATAGCAGATTTCTGATTATGGAGGTAATGTTCTTAACAAATAAAAAAAGGGTTTGAAACAAAATTCCATGGTGCCTCGAAAATAATTCGTGACCTTACTGTAAATTTTTGGGACGACGAAAACTTTATAATAAATACCCGATGCAACTTGTAAAAGTTGCACGTGTAAATAAAAAGTTTCCCGTAATGGTCTGAGAAGTGGAGAAGGGAGTAAGTGGAAGGGGGAGGGGGTGCCACTTCATTACGAGTCCTTTGTGTTTGTTATTTGTGAAGCTTAACTTCTTTAGCGCTGGGGATGGAATATGTAGTTTTTGGAGCCCGGGGTCAGTCGTGTGTTATCGATGGCTTTTCGGTTGTCAACTGGAGTCTGCCAGCTGACTAACCAGCAATTCAGGTATATCTGAGCGCCAGGAAATTATGTATATGTAGTTCAATACTGAAATATGTATTCACTCTTTACGCCGAATCTCACGTCCAATAAAAATAACCAGCCACTTACGGATTTAATTACGTCACTTACATAGATAAACTTCTACTTACATAAACATAATGTACTGTATGTATGTACATCATGCTGCTATTATCGCTCGTGCAACTCTCATCCCTTGCTACATAGCTTTGTTGATTTGAATAACCTATAAACGACTTTCGAAACCGGTAACAAGGGCACTTATATGCAAGTATGTTTCTTGTTAGCTCCACCAAATTCACTACCCACTCAAACAAGCAATATAGGACGAAATGTCTTTGCCGGCTTATATACCATTCGATCAGCGCCAAAACCCATCCAGTATTTCTTCAACGTCAATAACCCGTTTCCCACCGCATTTATATATCATTGTGGGTTACCTGAGGTTACCCGCTCACTATTTTACCCAAAACTGAACACTTACCCATCTGACTGCGGTGTTGCCCCCCTATTTTACGTTAACGGAAAGTAAGGAGTTGCGTGTTTTACGTTGGCGCCATTTCGCGGTGTTTTGTGTCACAATTGTACCACTTTTACTTTTGTGTTTGTTTAAACCGTATACCGGTCAGTTTTTGAATCTGTTGTTTGTTTACAAAACGATTAATTTTAGATTTTGTCGAAATCACGACGACATTTGGTGTTTCTGCCTTTTTTATTTCGTCTGAATACTGTATGTAACAAATTCTAAAAAACAGCAATACTTATGTGCATGTCTGTCTGTCTGTCTGTCTGTCTGTCTGTCTGTTTGTCTGTCTATTTGTCAAAGTGTTTCATCATGCAACAAACATACATATCTGTTATATTCAATTAAGGTTATGTAAACGAGTCTCCTATTTGAACTTCAACAAGTTGCCAGAATTTTACACTAAACAGCGAAAAACTTTACACCACTCTGATGAATGGTGAATTTGGTTTGGCATCTGCTCGTTATGAAGTGTATGTGAATTGTATCCTGTCCTGACCTGAGCACACTCCAGCAGTGATTTGTGAGTTCGGCCATTTGCTGATGGAATTGCGGTATGTTTGTAGCTCTGGATGCTTTACCGAATTTCGTATTTGGCAACTCAGTAAAAATGAAAACTGAGAATGTACCTTGTTTTATTATTATTTTGATTATACTGAGTATGAGAATGAATAGACTAGTCAATAATAAAAATACGCAGAAAACAGATGGATTGATCTGTTATACTACATTGTACTATGATAAATGGTGGATCTAGCTGTCATACTTTTGTGTGGAATTGATTGTCTTTTCCGAACAGTATTCTCAAAAAGTTACTTGTACGCCAATCTTTACTTAACTTTTTTTCATTTCAGACCATCTTTCCCCCTACGCATACTTCCCAATATTTTCGTGGAAACTCCTCTCTTAATTTATCACCTGAAACTCGAACCGAAAAACGTCAATCATTTATTCCTGTGAACTACGCCGAAAAAACTTGTGCAAATACACCGACGATTTGGTGTGCACATCGAAATAGATTTGTGAACATCGAATAAAAATTTAATTTCGATAACCAACTTGCAAAAAACTTTGCACCTACATACATACGACTCATACCTTCAGCGTTTTTGATTCAAACACTATTGGAGACAATTCCGATTTTTACTCCAAAATCGGATTGTAATGTCATCGTACTCGCGTCGACGCAGCCATTCGGTGGTTAGTCAGCCAGTCATTCATTATCAGTCAGTCAGTCAGTCAGTCAGTCAGTCAGTCAGTCAGTCAGTCAGTCAGTCAGTCAGTCAGTCAGTCAGTCAGTCAGTCAGTCAGTCAGTCAGTCAGTCAGTCAGTCAGTCAGTCAGTCAGTCAGTCAGTCAGTCAGTCAGTCAGTCAGTCAGTCAGTTAGTCAGTCAGTCAGTCAGTCAGTCAGTCAGTCAGTCAGTCAGTCAGTCAGTCAGTCAGTCAGTCAGTCAGTCAGTCAGTCAGTCAGTCAGGTCAGTCAGTCAGTCAGTCAGTCTGTCAGTCAGTCAGTGTGTCAGTGAGACAGTCAGTCAGTCAGTCAGTCAGTCCGTCAGTCCGTCAGTCAGTCAGCCAATTAACTCTATTTCAGTTTATAAGAATGTGAAACTTTTTCAAATGTTACTGGTTATTGTACTTTTGCATCCCATTCTCAGTTTAAATTGGCTTTATTTCGAAGAGTTTTCCGAGTAATAAATAATTTACCGTGAATCTGACGTACAGTAAGTTCGTAGAGCGATCTTGATTTTAAAATTGTATGATTTGCATTGAAGAAGAGTTCTGTTTATTCAAAACTCCTTTAAGAATGAGCGTTACTCATACCCAGCTAAGTGTCCAGTTACTTCAAAAGTGTTCACGGTTTTTCACGATGTGATTTTTAGAAAACTGCCTTGGTATTTTTTCTGGGGGTTTCCTGTCATTGTTCAAGGTGGTATATGTAGGTGGCCCACAGAGTTCCATTTGGAACTACAATTTGCTTCGGAAAATGTACCTTTCGTCAGCTCCAATGTTTGAACATTTTCTCCCGAACTGGTTGTTTACTGTTTCTTTGGAAATAGGATTGTTTACAAAGAAAGGCCCTCAAAATGTTTTTCAGTTACCCTTAATAATTGTGTCGAGAATATTTGGAAACAATTCTTTCACTAATATGGTCTCGTTCCGTCTCTCAGTTTTCATGTAGCAATTAAATTGTTGTTAAATTGTGTTGTACGGTTATGTCTGATAAAAAAATAAAAGTGTGTAAAAAAGGGTTGACGTTTCGTATCGCAGTGATTTGAATAAAACTCATGCAGTAAATTTGATTTCATATTGCAGTGATTTGAAAAGAAACCTGCGACTTCATTCACTCAACATGGTGATCGATCTCGTGAAAAAAATGTTCATAACGATTTTCGTCTTCTAAGCTGTAGCAATTCATGTTTACAACAGGAAAAAACTTTTATGGAGCTGTTCTGCAACTTTGGTCGCTGTCGCAATACTTTAGTCTGTTGCCGTCTCGTTGTGTCGCCTTCGGTGTCCCACCCCTGAAACAGCCCGAAACGTGTAACAGCCCATAAGTCTTTGCATAGTGAAACACGTTTAGGATGGAAGAGGGCTTTCTTTCAACGAACCCTGGTCTGATGTCCGTGGTAAACAATACACATATGCCATGTTGGAATGTTGTAGTTGTTGCTGTTGTTGTTGCTACTGTTGTTGTTGTCACTGTTGTTGTTGTTGTTGTGGTTGTTGATGTTGTCACTGTATCTTACCATAGTTGTTGTCAATAGCATAGTGACTACAAATGAGGTTAGATTAATAGTGAAAACTCCGATCCAATTCCGTTCCAAATTGCATACTAGAACCTTTTTTTTAAATATCCTAGTTTTCTAATGGTTTGCTATTCATACAGCCGGACTCAGATGAATATGTGTTTGTTTCTTTCTGATAAAAACCATTAATCACAGAAATAGGCTGAAAGCTTCTTCATATTTTTTTTCGTTCATGAGAAGGAGATGTTTGACTTTTTGTGAAATTGAGGATACTGAAGAACTTTTTGCTTATGTAACGATGCTTACACAGGTTTTTACGCATACAATTTAATGTTATTACAAAGCTAACTAAATTTCCTACACAAATTGGTCATTGCTCTAAATACCCGATTTCTGTGTTGTGCTCAATAGTGTACCGTTCGAAAGTTCAAAGGAGCTCATTCCTTCCTTCATAGCATATCTATCATTGTTCAAAACCTAAGCTCGTCGTCATCAAAGGAGGATTGTTGGCTGTCTATCATTTTACTGACCTCTTTGTCTGTGAGAATAAGTTTACGAGCGTCTTATACCGGCAAAAATTGAGTTAAAACTGACAGATTTGGGCAGAAGAGCAAACCTTTGAAAATATAGACAAAATGAATGGTGACCCACGGCCGAAGCTGAAATTCAAGGTCGTTATGCCTTTGGAAGAAATATCTCAGTTTGTTAGTGAGACACGTCTGCGCTTGGTACTAACTACTGACCCACTTTTTGAATCTGAATCCTGGACCAGGACTTTGAAATTTTTCTCTTTCTTAGCTGGACTAAAAATTGTCTTTTAATCTGGTTTCTTATTCATCTGTCACGGAATATCATAGAGCTCAAGTTATTGGGACAATGGTGTATAAATTTTGAGCTCATATCCGTAAGCTTACATATGTTACAGTCAGTCAATTTTCGACATGCTTCCGTTCATAAAAACACTTTATTTTGTTACAGCCTACTATGGTCAGTAGATCAGCCTGCTTTCCTAAAGCAGTTTATAGAACATGAAAGTGTAGAAAAGCCCTTCACCGAACTTTCATAACGTCCAATCAAAAATATGTAAACGATGGAGTCCCACCCCAAACATGTCGGTTAATCAAGTATACCAATCTAAACGATTGAGTGAGGAGTGTGCGGTGTACGCCTCTGTATTTCACACAGCTCACCGTATAAAAGTCTCTGGTTGTATTGATTCAAATGTAGTTTGAGTTGAAAATATGCTCATATTGGTCTCTGTTCATTACATTAAACTTATATATTGAGCGAAAATTGTATTTTTTCACAAAAATCAAGAAGACTTTCAAAATTACCCATTTCAAAAGCCAAGTGATTGTCTTAACTTAAAATTGTGTCACTTCACGCCCGACACCATCAATTCCATTTTCTTTAAACGGGACTCGAGTTGAAACATAATGTTTTTTTTTAGAAAACTACATGGTCAACTTACGAAAACGATTAAGACCCCGATTGCACACTATGAAATCTATTGATATTCGTAGCTGTATTGTAACAAAACGACATCGTATGAAAAAAAAACAGATAAAGCGCAAAACAACGTAGTTTTGATTCTTATAAAAATGCCGCACATTCCACTTTCAATCAATGGATATTATCTAAACAATTGACTCCGTTTACGAGCGATTTACACCACCCTCTATTTTACAACACGCACTTTTATAGTGTGAAATGAGGGTGTACGCTTGGGTATTGGAACCAGTGTTGCGTAGTAAAGTGCTCGATTAGTAAAGTCAATTGCTGTCGTTGTCATCTACTATTACTATTTGGCAAGTAGTCCAATAAATGCATATGCCAGACTTGGTTGCATTACTGCCTGTTTAGGCAGCCAACTTCACACGATGAAACGACAAAGTTGGAGCAACGTTAGTATACATACTTATCTATGTAATCATCTGTGAAAATACCAGAAACTGTTTATTAAATGAAACTAGGCACTCAATTTGTTACTATGCGAATACTGTTTAATTTGATTTTCGGAAAGGCATAAAAGTTTGTATGCATACTC
>OZ038443.1:13522226-13539741 GCA_964036265.1 Daptonema setosum
TGAAAAGCTGCAAATGAGCTTTTCAGAACACCGAGTATTTCACATTTGTTGACTCGAAATGGAACGTTTAGTTTTGGTTGAAAACTGTAGACAAAAGTTTTACAAATGTTCATAACTGTATCATTTTTTTCATTAAGCGAGAAATTACGTCTTTTCCCTGCAATAATTTGCCGGGTGCATTTCGTTACATGACCTTTAAGACAAACCACATTCTCCTGCGATCGACATTTGTGTTATCGTTGAAGTTTGGCACCTTGCTTTCGTGCTTCTTTTCTTGTAGTTGATTCCTTACGTTATGTACATGATAGCTTTTTATACCGAAGCTCTGGCTGCTTCAACTTCAATTAATATTCATGTATGTATATTTTTAGTAGATTTATCGGGTTAAGAATTTTACAAACCTACTGAAGCTTTATTACGCTTCTTATACGACTTTCCACCACCCACATTTTCATTTTCAATTGCCAATCGTTAATTCTGGATTGAATAACTTTATTAGCCGAAACCAAACTCGTTTGCAATGTTTTCCCATACTGCATGGAACATAAAATCTATTTTTCAAAGTTGGGAGAACTGATCTTTTTCTCTCAAATATTGATACCATCTGCTGCTTGGTCTGCCTTTAACGGCCATCATCAGCTTTCGATCACCTCCGATGCCGCAAAAAACACGTTTCGAATTATGCCATCTCAAACGCATCGCATCTGTTCGACTCGAATTCCGGCGGAGTTGACGAATTAATGGCCAGATTTGCCTGAGATCTGTCTTCTATCTAAGAAGTGAGAACAGAAACCTGATTTCGGTTGAATGAATTGGTTGAATTTTGAGCTATACAGTTACATGCGAGATATAAGATAGAATACGTACAGATTTGCGGTTATTTCATGTCATGCTCTGGAGTGAACTCAATTCATGTATAAGTAGCTGTTACACTGCCCGTTTTTTCCTTTCTAGCAAGCAAATGTATTCATTTTGAATTTTGGCCTGACGTATTTTGATAACAATCGCGAAAGATAATTTTCAGCAATTATCTGTTCCAAAAGTGTAAAGTTATGTCTTGCGATGCTGTCAATGCAAACGAAAATGCATCAAGACAGAAGTATCCCATTGTGTACGTCGATCGTCGAATGTCCTCTGGTTTCGACTGAGGCGAATTCCGTTCGCACAAGATAAATATGTAGACGCGCCGCATATTTTTTGGCATACAATGGAAATCACATCTCGCAGTGTACTCGATCAAGTTTTTTATTATACTCATATTTCATGAGAAGCGGTGACCTCCCTTCCGCCCTCAGTTCACATTCAGGAATATTAGGCAAGGGATTTTTTCTGACCCCAAAATACCCAACTCAAATTAGCTGTTGAGTGTTGTCATATTAGAGGAATTTTGTAATGTACTGTACGTAATTCCTTTACCTTTTCGTTTACTAGTATAATATTACACAGCACATGATTCAGAAAAATGTCATTGTGTAAAAGAAGGAGAATCGCTCAGTAAAACTTACTTATCTGCACCTCCTGGGGGGCGGCAAGTTCAACTTGTATTGCATGTATTTGAATGAGGTCATTTCCCCGTTCCATCACCTTCTTCATCCGATCGTGGTATTTGGCGAACTATCTAACGTGGAGGTGGAACAGAAATGCGTTCGTGTCAACACTTTACCACTCTGGATCAGCAGGCAAGTGTGCCGCGGTCCATTGGCGGACGAGCCAATACTCCAAAGGAAGGAGAATTTTTTTCAGGAGGGGTATCAGCAGTGTTGAGGTTATTTTACGTACACATTAAGGAACAAATTCTACTCTTTTGAACTGCCAAACAAGGAGGAATTCCAATATTCAGTCCTCCTAGTCCGCTAGTGACCCGTTTTATTAGCCAACGTTAAAAGCGGATCAACAACGGTTCCATATCGAACAGCTCAAATCCATAGTTTTCTGAAACAGGAAATAAAACAATTTTTTTTACAAAAAAGAGAAGTGAATACATGTTTTGAATATTTGGGAAATTATTCTAATTGAACTTTGATTGCGATGTTCATCCGCCCGTGTTTCAGTGAAGTGCGACAGGTTTCGGGATTAGTTTAACAAGTTTCCAAACTTCACTGACCAGACCAGCTGATTTCGGCTTAGTCACCCTTTGAAACTTACTTCAACTGTTGGAGCTTCTTTGATTCATTTAGTAAGTTTTACCATATTTCTCACATAAAACCCAGATTCAAAACCAGTACGTAAGTGATCCAAGCGAATTAGGGTGAAGGTTTTCTCACAGTATTCACGTTTGGTACGAAAATCAACAAGTTTGTTCTTGATGAATGTGTGTCCATAGAAATTCCAATTTTGTCTGACACTGACTGCTTTGGAATGGAATCGGTGCAATAGACCATTTTTCTATCTATAGTTGTTTTGTTGTGTTCCAAAATCATAATATAATAAAAAAATATTTAAGAAAATATGAATCAGGCTTTGCAACTTTAGTCAGTTATCCTATTAATTACAGTTGTTACCTGTTGCAGCGCTACGCCCCTCAAAACGGCGGCGCTGCGCTTCCCGAAACGTTTCGGTTTTCGCACTCCGAAATTAGTAGCAACAACAACCACAACGATAACTTTATAATACATTTGTTAATCGCGACAACAACAACAATAATTACAACGAACGCAACAACAACGACAAATAACGATAAACATTGTTTTGGAAAACCAACATTGAGAAATTGATAATAAAATAATTATAATTAAATATATTTTTATACTAGTTTATTACGATTATTGATAATTTATATAAGCCATGGTTCGCATCGAGGCCCGTCAGCGCAAGGTCAAGCTTCGATTAGCTTCGGCCGGTTAGATAATTGGGGAGATGAGCGAGTATTTGAATTCAGCGAAAGAGTTTCTCTATCGGAATTTATTGTGGAGTTGATCGAATACATTAATGGTAATTTTTTTGACTAAAATTTCAGGCCTTGCGAGCCGAGACTTGTATAATACAAGTCGGTATTCAGGTACATATGTATCAATAGTTTTATATTGATTTTAAATTGCATATGCACTTTTGAATAACTTACGAAACTTTATAATGTCTCGTTGCTGCACTTTGGTATAAATATTTTGATAGACTAACAAGGAGTTAAAACAAAATGTGAATTGTTCATTACAAAAATGCCTGGTGGTAATAGACGGATAATCAATTATCAATAACTTACATAACGTATTCGTATAAACTCGTCACTTCAACTTTATTCTATACAAAAAAGCTTGCTATTAACTAATTTTGTCACTACAAACTCAAGCTATTTATTTAATAATTTACTACGAAAGGTTTTTAGCAGTGAGACAGCATGGTGAATGTGGAATTTTTGGACATTTTGAACTTATAAATCATTTAACGGTGTTTCAAAAAAACTTGGAGCGAGAATCAACAAGAAAATTGAATTACGGACGTTCATTATGTTTTTTATGATGATTTATCTATAATATTATTTATAATAATTACAGGTCTTGCCCCTGAACTCACATCAACTTCCCGTTATGGTGGATCTTCTGGTTGGTACAGTAAGTCAACCAGTCAGTCAGTCAGTCAGTCAGTCAGTCAGTCAGTCAGTCAGTCAGTCAGTCAGTCAGTCAGTCAGTCAGTCAGTCAGTCAGTCAGTCAGTCAGTCAGTCAGTCAGTCAGTCAGTCAGTCAGTCAGTCAGTCAGTCAGTCAGTCAGTCAGTCAGTCAGTCAGTCAGTCAGTCAGTCAGTCAGTCAGTCAGTCAGTCAGTCAGTCAGTCAGTCAGTCAGTCAGTCAGTCAGTCAGTCAGTCAGTCAGTCAGTCAGTCAGTCAGTCAGTCAGTCAGTCAGTCAGTCAGTCAGTCAGTCAGTCAGTCAGTCAGTCAGTCAGTCAGTCAGTCAGTCAGTCAGTCAGTCAGTCAGTCAGTCAGTCAGTCAGTCAGTCAGTCAGTCAGTCAGTCAGTCAGTCAGTCAGTCAGTCAGTCAGTCAGTCAGTCAGTCAGTCAGTCAGTCAGTCAGTCAGTCAGTCAGTCAGTCAGTCAGTCAGTCAGTCAGTCAGTCAGTCAGTCAGTCAGTCAGTCAGTCAGTCAGTCAGTCAGTCAGTCAGTCAGTCAGTCAGTCAGTCAGTCACCGACTCATTGATTGTAGGAGTGGCCAGTAGCTCATACGGAACCTCCTCACGGTACTCCTCCTCATTAGCCAGCCCCTCCTCCTATACTTCACCGAGTCTGAGATCGCCGACCTATGAGTCCAGATATTCAAGGTGTGTTTTTGGTTATTGCTCAAATTTCTATTTGAAATCAACATGTGACACTTTGCTCATTAACAGGTATACTAATAAAAAACGCCGCAGTTACTGTTTTCACATCTTATCAGTAAGTCAATTTCAGGTCCAATAATGATGTCACGACCAACAGTTATACGAGTGCCAGTGATTCAGGTTGGTACTAACTCACAATCACTCACTCACTCACTCACTCACTCACAATCACTCACTCACTCACTCACTCACTCACTCACTCACTCACTCACTCACTCACTCACTCACTCACTCACTCACTCACTCACTCACTCACTCACTCACTCACTCACTCACTCACTCACTCACTCACTCACTCACTAACTCACTCACTCACCAACTCATCACAGCCCGCCGTCGTTCGTCCGTCACCAAGCAGGACAGCATTGGCAATACAACCGATGATACATTTAGGTTAGTATTACAGACATAAAAGGAGGGTAAAAAACGGGGAAACTTTTATGACTGCTGTACAGTACAGTCTGTACTGATTTCCTGATTTCTTCTTCCAGTTGGGGACGTTAACGAAGAAATTAGTAAGAATATTCGGATTGTTAAGACTCTGAGTTCTAGTTGGTTGAAGCCTTCGAGCCGTTTCTAGACAGAATGGAAGTGTCCGAGTATGACCGGCACAACCTGTATATGTAGTACAAACTTTCTCAACGCTGTTGAGATAATTTTTATGCATATATTGTTCAAAGCCTCACAAGTTCAATCGTTCATTTACAAGAGTAATTATTATATGTTAGAACCTCCCTTCACCTATCGTATCACCCGTCCCGTGCAATTTTTGTTGTTGTCCAGTACCATCAAAATATCTTTTATTACAGGAGCGAGCGGGCAAGGTCATTATTTTATTAAAAAATTCAAAACTCAATGCTTTTTACAGCCAGTAACAATTGAACTGACTAATTAGAGTAGTCCCGCCGCGTATTGCTAATACTTTTTTGTTTTAGTACTCCTTACATTGAAATAAAACCCTTAAATTGAAATTGAACCCTTTTTGATAATTACTTCATATTAATCATGAATCCTGATCTATTCAAAATAAAAAATATTTCCATCCTCATAATAATTTGTGCATTTATCTACAACACGAAACGCTAAAATTTCAAATCTGTTTAACTTGGTTATTTGCCCTACTCCTATTATTTTCATGTTTCTTCATTTTCACATATCACTTTCCTTTCAATTTTTTTAAAACAAACTAAGAAATCCTCATAATTTTTACAACAAGTGAAAAAACGTATGCTGTGAAATTAAACACAAAAATGCGTCATCATAGGTTTCATATATGTATGAATGTTTCCAAATAATGCCCTTTTATAGCGAACTGTACGACAAATACGTCACCAAATCACGGGCCGACGTCTCCAAGGATGAGCCTGCTTCGAAGTACGGCACGGACACGTCAAAATCAGTTGCGTCAAACGACGTATCCAAATCGACGCCGACGTCCAAAGCCGATGATTCGCGTCCGACGTGGCGACGTCAGTTGAGTGATGAAATGCGTCAGATTGAAGCGCTGAAAAACTCGGCGCATTCAGGTTAATTCAGTTTTTATATTGTTTGAGATTTTTATTTAACTCTTTTTTGTTTATTCATTTCCCACCCATTGTCAGTGAAATTAACGTAATCTAGGTCATGACGTTGTTATGTGACAAACTTTGTCTACTCAATCACATGCTTTGCTAAGTTGGCAATAAATTTAATCCTCTATTACGTTCCACTCCTATACGGTATGCAAGTTATGCCAACAATTTGCATCCACCGACTAAATAATTCAAATCTACTTCAAGTCTGGACACGTCAACGTTGAAAAGTATTGACAGGAAACCGACGACCCATCAAAACAAAACCAAACTTCACGCGAGTTCGAACTTCACTTTTGCTGATGTCGTTCTATGTTTTAATGGGCCTCGACATATCTAAGCACTGGCGGACCAGCCAAACTTCCAAAAGAGAGGATTCTTTCTAAAGGGAATTCGCGGAAATTGGGCCATTTTCCCCTACACCTTAAAAGAACAAACTCTATTTTTTCTAAGCAGTCAAAAAGGGAGAATTCCACTTTTCCCTCCCCTTTTCCTCCGCTATGTCTTGAAGTATCGGGTTTCCTGGCTGGATGACCGGCGTTGTCATAAATAACATATTGTTGTAAGCTATCGCTTACTTGACGGGATAATGCAAATCATATTTCAATTGATAATGCTTCAATGGTATCCTCTTTTCAAATCCAATTAAGTGGATAAAAAAATTTGCGGAGCTTTGATTTTAAATAACTCTTTTCATCTTTGTCAGTTAAAATAAAACGAAAATTTTGTATGCAGGCAAGAAAACAGTTTTAATGATCTGAAGTGAAGTCAAATTTCACCAAAATCGGTTTAATTCTTTTTATTGTTCTAACTCTGTTGTTTACTAATGTTCTCACTTGGAATAAACTATATTAACTTGACGTCATCTCTCCATTATAGAATCCCGGATATTCTTTCCAAAACAGCTGAAGCCCATCCTTTAAAACTCGTCGTTTCAACATTTAGAATATACGCTTGACGTGAAATTTTTATGATTACTGAAAATGGCATGCCAAAAGTTGAAATTTCGATCGTTTGACACGAGACCAGATGTTTGTGAATGTTCTTGTAAACCATGGTCATTACAAAACGAATTATAGTCTGGTCTAACTTTGTAAGAATCTTTTTGAAATGCATTGTATTCACATAAGAAATTATGTACGTTATAATAGTATATGTGCGTAGATGTGCTATTATGTGTTCTGTATATTTGTTCACTCAATCAGAAACAACAGCCCAAAACTCGAAAACACGATGCATAAAACTTCATTTACATGCTCGTAGTCCATCTGCATTGCACCAAATACCAATACCAACATTGCCGAATACCACTTCCAGTGCCAGAGAGTACGTCTAAAGCGCTAAAATCAGTCGTTTTTGGCGACTGGTGCACAACAACAACATCGGCTTGTATTTTACACCAGAAAGCACCAAGCCATTGGTCGTTGTTCGTTGACTGGATTTTTTTATTTTTGGTGTTTCAATGTTGATGAGAAATTAGTATATCATAGGTCAAGTGACAAACTTATACAGTAATGATTTATGTATGTTTTGTAGAACCTTTATCATACCTGAGTTCTGCTTGAAAATAACTTGAATATGATGATCAAAACTGTTTGGGATATGAAATAGGGTCTGGTGCATCTTTTCAGTCAGCAAAAATGGGAAAAATACGTTAGTGTTCATGAAACATAGCTATCATTGCCAGTTTATCAACACACCCAAAATATTTCACAAGAAAAATGTTGATTTGTAGAATAGGTAACATTAAAGTTTTACAATATATAACTCGGTGCAAAAAATGTGCCTCTTGATGTGATCATCAGGTGTTAATTAGCGTTAATCAAGTAATTATTTAGTGCTATAAAGTCTTTCATCTTTCGATTGCTATCGTAAAGTACACCACATTTCTCAGCAGCACGTTAAAATTTTCTGATATTACAAATAATGTTCTAACATTAATGCAACAAAAACATTGATGCATAAAATCTTTAACACTGTTCAACTATCTGCATTGTTTCGTTGGTGTCAGTTATTCATCAGAAGAACCCCTTCAGAATGACAGATGGTCAACGTTGATTACTCTTATTAATCCATTACTTTAGTGGTCAACGTTTTCCCCGAATTCAATCTCAACAACAGTATCATTGGTGCGGATCAACAGCTCAGCTGATCAATCAGTATTTAAAAAAGTTGCGTGCACTTGTTTTCTAGTAGCCAGATAGCCAGAGGTCGACCCGGTGTGTTGACTTGACCACTCGATAGCTTAGCAACGCTGACGGCGTGTGCCGACTGCTCGCGGATGAGAATCATAGGCGGATTATATTATTGAGATTTTGTTACAAATATTAATTTTTTAAGTGTTTTTAAGAATAACTTTAAAAAGTTTAGGTGTGTTTCGCTGTTTCCTGTTTCGTACCTAGCTTGCTTTTTCGTCATTCATAAATTCATTTGTTGTTTTATTAGTATTGTTAAAGTACGACATTTTTTACGCAAGACTGCCGCGATTTAGCGAGCTGTTCACCGTTTTTTATATGGTCAAGTTTTTATGGTATTTCTATAAAACAAAAACAGCTTTGGTGAAAATCTAACTATTTCATACGTTTCAGAAATGGACGAACTGGACACGGCCATCGAAGAAGTCACATCCAAAAGTGGCTACGGCGGCCGAGACTGCGATGTGGTAGACGTCAAGCGATCGTCAACGGCAAAAAGTACGTCGGCCACTACGAATGGGACGAGCGATGCAGATGACGAGGCAAACATCCCGAACTGGCGGAGATTTCTGAATAAAAAGACCTCAGTCAGCGAATCTGACAATAATCTGCTTAGCAAATCGGCAACCGCAGCGTCCACAGATTCGAACGTGTATAATCCACCAACTAGCCTTAGTGCTCACAATAGATCTAAATCGATCGATCAAAACAACGACAGTACTATTCATAGTTCAAAGAAGGAAGCGTCCCCGGAGGTACCTGCCTGGCGACGATTCCTAAAACGCGACGATTCAACATCAACAGTTACGACCACGACAACAACCAGTTCATTATCGACAACAACAACAACAACAACAAACGCAGCACCAACAACAACAACCTCAACAACAACCACAACATCAACAACAGTCACCAAACCCGATTCCGAATCGGAAGAAATGTCGGATGCTCATGTGCCCGCGTGGAAGAAATTCCTTAAACGGGATAATTCTAGCAAATCTGCATCGCCAAAAAGACAGGAAGTTCCGGTTCCTGAGAAGCTGGCTTCTGTTCCGGACGAAGGTGGAACCACCGAAGTGAGACCACCTTGGCGAACTTCATCCAAACAAAATTCCATCGAAAGTAACAAGGAAAACAGCGAGAAGCCTTTGGAGTCCCCGGTCGAGCCAAACGTCCCTGCGTGGAAAAGGTTTTTAAAGCGTGATGAATCGACGACCAAAAAAGAAAAAGAACCACAACCAGTTAAACAGTCAGCGGCCACCGAATCAGAAACGAGTACCACTGAGTCAAAAACACCGTTCTGGAAAAAATTCAACAAGAAACAGCCTTCTAAGGAACTCGCAGACAGTGAGGTGAAGGCAGAAATCAAATTAAAAGCGGATGAACCGGTAACACCATCAGTGCAATCGATGACACCTGCACCAGCAAAAACTTTACAGTCAGCAAACAAAACAGCAGAGAAAGCCAACACCGCTGTGCCATCCAAATCGAAACCAGTCGTACCAACCAAGATCTTTGACGAGGGTCCTTCCCTTTGGGATCAGTGGAAGGATGACGACTCTGCCGTCAAGGAGACTAAGTCTGATCCCACGCCGGCTTCAATCGATGTGAAAACACCTGAACTAAAACCTGTACCAAAACCTGAGCCCAAAACATCTGCTCTCCCACCTACACCGTTGACGTCAGCAATTCGAACGTTGAAAAAAGTACCTCCCCCGTCTGAATCGTCGGAAACAAATGAAGTGACTTCTATTGAAATCGGGGACTCCACCACTCCCCCAAAAGGCAGGAAACTCAGTTTTGCCGAATCTTTGCAGCTGAAAGCTGCAGAGAAGAAAGCTGCCGCAGCTGAAGTTACAATTAAACAACCTTCACCGTCATCGATTCGTAAGGCTGTTTCCACCAAGGAACCGACTCCACCACCGGCCGAAGCCCCCGCTTCCGAGTCGGTATTCAGCTCCAAGGAATCGACACCTCCACCAACATCAACATCAGCCACAAAGCCTCCTGCACTAGCGTCTAAACCCCCAGCTCCCACTCCACTGACAAAAACTGAAAAGCCTCAGACACCCATAACAACCAAGAAGGTGACCACGACTGTGCCATCGGCTATCACAAAGATCGATCTAACAAAAGGTGACGATGACGTTCCGTCGTTGTGGGATCAGTGGAAAGAAGAGGAAACCTTGGAAGAACCAACGGATAAAGAGGAACCTGAACTGATGGCTGAACCCAATGAACCTGAAGATACCACGGATGTCACCGTTACTGAGACTATCGTTCTGGCAGTGAATGATGTGGACCAGCCCAAAGAAAAATCATCTCAAGAAGTACAGCAGGCTGCTGACGAAGTTGACTTTTGGGCTACGATCAAGTCCGAGAGCCAAGAGCGTGACATGGGTCCATCTAAATTCAAAGAGATTATGACCATCTCACAGGAGTTGTCAACATCTGGATATAACGATAGCAGCTCACCAGCGGAACCTGCGAGTGAAGAGAAAGTAGTTGAACAGGTTGCTACTACTGAAGCTGAACCGGTGACAGAAGATTTCTGGTCAACCATCAAGAAATCGAGTGACGAGGATCTGGGTCCGTCAAAGTTCAAGGAGCTCATGGCAGCATCGCAAGAACTGGCCCAGTCTGTTCATGATGACATGAAGGAAGACTCTGTTGATGTTGAAGAGACCATCGTGTTGGCTGATCAGATCGATGAGGTTATCGAGGAACCTCAAATCGTTGAGGAAGAGATTGACTTCTGGGGATCAAAAACAGAAGATGACATTCAACTGGGACCTTCTAAATTTAAGGAGCTCATGAAGGTCTCACAAGAGTTACAAACGTCATACCACCAGGATGAAGTCGATCCGGAACCGGAACAACCTGAAGAGCCGGTAACAGTAGCGGTCAACGAACCAGAAGAAGAAGCAGTCGATTTTTGGTCGACAATCAAAAAGTCAGATGATGACGAGATGGGTCCGTCCAAGTTTAAGGATCTGATGCGAGTTTCGCAGGAACTGGCTGGAGAAAAAGTTGAAGAGGACGAAGTAGAGGAACCAAATAATGTGGAAGAATCCACGCATGTGCAACAAGAAGTTCCTCAGACGGAAGAGACTTTGGAAGAACCAGCAGACTTTTGGGCATCGATAAAAGCAGCTCAAGAAAGAAATCGCCTGAATTCGATGGAAACGTCAGCTATTGAGGAGATGAATGGCGAACAAGAGGAACAGATACAGGAAGAGCAGGTAAATTGTTATTAGTTATGAAAAGTATTATTCACGATGATTTGTGTTGTTGTTGTTGTTGTTGTTGTTGTTGTTGTTGTTGTTGTTGTTGTTGTTGTTGTTGTTGTTGTTGTTGTTGTTGTTGTTGTTGTTGTTGTTGTTGTTGTTGTTGTTGTTGTTGTTGTTGTTGTTGTTGTTGTTGTTGTTGTTGTTGTTGTTGTTGTTGTTGCTGTTGTTGTTGTTGTTGTTGTTGTTGTTGTTGTTGTTGTTGTCATGTTATATTTTTGCAGGTCGGTCAAACGGAAGATATCCCCGACTTCTGGTCATCAATTCGCAGTGACGAGGAGGATCGTCGCGACTGGGGTCGATCGAGATATAGAGAATATATGACGAGTAGTCAGGATCAGGATGAAGATGACGAGAATGACAATGGAGATGTAGAGGAGTCGTTCGTCATGTCGCTTCCTGTCAGAAAACAGGCCGATGGATTGAATGATAGGTCGGTTGGCTTTTTAACCGATATTTTTCTATGTTGTTCCGTACAAAATTACTTCTTATCCTGAATCACTCACTCACTCACTCACTCACTCACTCACTCACTCACTCACTCACTCACTCACTCGATGGCTGGCTTCAGTGCCATCGATAATATGGATGTATCCGTCGACATGACGATCCCTCTCAACGATGACTCCACCACTTCACCTTATAACACCCGACGTCCATCATCTTTGATGCAAGAAGACAACGACTCGGGTCTGGGAACGCCACCCGTACATACCCGATTACATGGCACTGCTTCATGGACCACGTTCAATAGTCACGAGTTGGTTTGCTTTTTAGAATTGAATGACTTTTCACATTTGATTTCTGTAGTTCGTTCATTCAACGTTAAAATGTCATGGTCATAGTTGCATTTCAAGTCTCTAAGATAACGCTAACCTTCCATTTTACTTAGCGTATGATTAGTCACGTTGGGTTGGATAACCTCGTAAGACTGTTTACTACGCCCTATGCTGTCAGTTTCTCAAAGTTATACTTCATTAAGTTGCCATCACTACATCGCATTATTCGATATTAAGTACACCATTGGTGTAACACCAACTATGGACGGGACAACACCGACATCACTCTGTTCAATTTGCTTCCCATTGTAAAAAATGAGCGATATATTTTCGGCGATAAATGTTTTTTTTCTCGAAACTTTCAAATGTAACTAAATTCGTATGAGTATCGAAAGAGCAAGGCATTAAACCGAGACCTATGTACGCAATTTTCCTATACATGTAACTGCAACACGAAACCCCGTGACGTGACGCGTAGTGTGCCTTTATAATATCATAACATCTTTTCATCACCACCTTTATGTATTTGTGACCCCCCTTTTGCAAGGGGTTCAATAATAGCGGACGAGCTAACTGACCATTTAGGATAATGAACCTTTCCTTAAGTAGATAGATCCTAAGACTTTCAAAAAGTTTAAAAAAAGTTATGTTGAGGGAAATAAAAAACGGCCAAGTTGAGTATACAGTTCACATAAACTATTTTTGGCACCCAGCAAAAAAAGGTATATGAAATATTCTAATATGATATGTCATATGATATCTTTGATACCGAGTTTGGCTCATTACCATCCGCCACTGCAATGGCTCAATGTTCCAGTGTGCCACGGCGTGTTATTATGATTCACCATAATTACCACAGCATAAGGCCGTTCACCACATCCTCAATGCAGTAGTTCAGTCGCGGATGAAAATACATCACAAGTAAAAAAACATGCTATAGGCGAATTTGAAAAGCACATTATAGTTTAAAAACATTATCACACCGTAAAAATATGCAAAATTGTGCAAAAACTGAAAGTGTATTCTATTCCGATCCGATTTAGGCTGGCAATAGATGAGGGTTCTAATGTTGGTAATGCAAAACTTGGCCAAACGTTATACATCGGCTCATTATTACAAATAGACATTTGAAGACCCTCCATCACTGGTGTACACTTTTTTGCACTGAGCTTTATGTTGCATTACGCAACAAGTACAAAAACTCACGGCAACAGTGAAAATCACCTTAATAAATCAAAAAAATGATTACACTTGTGAAATCTTCAAGCGAAAAAAAATTTGGTGACAAATATTTCAACGCCAAAGAAGACGAGTGACGAAATATTGGGCAAAAATTTCGGCATAAATTCCGCGAAAAATGCCCGGAACCTCTACACAATTTTTCTTCGACTGGAGACTCATGTTGGTTGTTCTAAAAATCGTTTTATACAGTTTTTCTATCTTAATTTCTTTTCTATAACTGTTTACTGCGATTACAGTGATTTATATCATTTTCTAGAATGAGGAGTAACAAGCGGCTTTCAAAGAAAAAACGTTTGATCTTTTGAGAAATGTATTTCAGCGTTTGTTGTGCAAAGTTTGTTTACAATTAGTGGTAAAAAAGATCAGAAGCAATGCATTTTACAACTTTAGGTTTTCAAATTCGTAGTCCAAAACACATTTAGCACATTTACATCTACATGTAACAACTATGTATTTTTTTATTTTTGAAGCGAACAAACGAAAAAGCATTTATAAAAAATCTAAAGAAAAGAAGATCAGCTACACAGCTATGTAGGAACACCTAATTTGAGTTGTCTAACAAGCCCATAAACATAAGTATGTATCCCTGCCAATGGCGCTTCCGTACATCAAAAAATGATTGGTTCTCAAAAAAAGTTTCAGAAGTATAAGGTCATTTGAAAAACATTCGGTCATTATCGCAGACTTTCCTCGTTCGCAAAGTAACTTGCAACTTTATTCCAATGGTGCATATGGAACTCATTAACTATTTGGTAGGAGATAAAAAGAGGCATCCAACGACTCTTGTCTGGCACCGAGCGTTGTCGTTGATTATTGGCGGTGCAGGGCACTGCTTAACATTTCGCTCAGTGCTTCAGCGGTTTTCATTTCAGCACAGTTTATCACAGTAATTAAAAAAATGGTTGTTACAATTAATTGGTTGTTTTAGTTTCATATAATATAATAGGAACAAAGTTCGAGCTACATACATATGTACGTAAAGATTTAGAATTCGGAATTTTATATCATTATAAGTGAAGAGGCTTGGCTTGAGTATGCATTGAGCTCACAACATGACTTTCTAGTACGTAGGCTAGAATCTCACATATCATCGAGAATAATGATTAAGGTTTTAGGATACTAAAAAATTCAGTCAAATTGTAAACATTAAAAAAATATGAAACTGCGTTCACATTCGGTCGCCGTGACGCGACTGAGAATCAAACGAATGGAAAGACATTATCATTTGGATACGTTAGAAAACGGGACTGAATTATCTTATCTTGGAAACTCACTGACACTCACTCACTCACTCACTCACTCACTCACTCACTCACTCACTCACTCACTCACTCACTCACTCACTCACTCACTCACTCACTCACTCACTCACTCACTCACTCACTCACTCACTCACTCACTCACTCACTCACTCACTCACTCACTCACTCACTCACTCACTCACTCACTCACTCACTCTCTCTGCAGAGCGTCAGCGCGAGGCGAGTCAGAATGCAGTCGGCAGAACTCGGATGGTGGCGAAGTAATGCCATCAAATCCCAAGGAACAGTTCGCCGTACTTGAATCGGATGAATCCGATGCGGAATCGTTGGCCTCCGAACCACCGGTGGGCACGACGTTGCAGAGACGACTCAATGAGGGAGGTCATCGGGTCAATCCGTTGTGCAACACATACAGTGTGCCACGTTCGTTTATCATTTAATTATTTGTGATTATTAGACTATACATAAGTTTTAGTTGGCTACCAGTTTTTTGGACGCCCAACGCAACGAGGATATATTTATTTAAAATACTCGCCTAAGTCATAAAATAGTCTAGAATCTAGAAACCCACTACATACGTACTGTAAGTACAAAAAAGACTGACAGAGTTATGGAAATATTTTAGTATTATTTGATTTGATACTTAGAGGTAGCTCAATACAAGTTTTATCATTACCAATCGGTATTTCATAATTTATTCACGCACTCATTCACTCACAAATTTATCTACTAACTCACTTTTTCATTTCAGATCTCATCCAGCCACCGTCTGCTGTCAGTGACACGAATCTCTCCAGTTTCATCAATTCCATGGAATCATCTCGGTTCGATTCTGATATCGAAGATCATGATACTGGTACTGATTTCGATCTACGATTGGCCACTGGACAACTCGAACCGGAACGACCCCATGTTATCGAACCTGTGCTGGTCAGTGAATCTAAACGTTTATTTCATTCACTCACTCACTCAATCACTCACTCACTCATTCACTCACCTATATACTCACTCACTCACTAACTCACTCACTCACTCACCCGCACTTTCTATTAACAGGCGCAACCCGCTCCGGTGTTCACTATGTCTGTCAACTACACCGATCATGAAGCCTGGGACTCGGCTCATGAAGAAGACGATGATGATGATGATTCACTTTCTGATGAGGGTGATTTACAGAGCGCCATTGAACCGGCACCAGGTGAGTGAGTGACTGAGTTAGTGAATGAGTGAATGAATGAGTGAGTGAGTGAGTGAGAGAGGGATTGAGAGAGTGAGTGAGAGAGTGAGTGAGAGAGTGAGTGAGAGAGTGAGTGACAGAGTGAGTGAGAGAGTGAGTGAGAGAGTGAGTGAGAGAGTGAGCGAGAGAGTGAGTGAGAGAGTGAGCGAGAGAGTGAGTGAGAAAGTGAGTGAGAGAGCCAGTGAGAGAGTGAGTGAGAGAGTGAGTGAGTGAGTGAACAGTAAAACAGGTCAACTGTGGTTAATTTAAAAAACTCACACTTCATGCCAAATCCCAGGCATGCTGACAATGCAAAAGAGCCTGGGCGGTTTTGCATAAATTTACCTAATCTAATTCATATGCCAACGCCACAGTACGCCATATTTTCTTAGAGTTCATCTAAAAAACGTGACACTGGGGGATAAGCGCATCCTTATTTCCTTATGAGAAAAACCGCCAGATTTCAAAACTTTTCATGATAGAGAAAGTTAAAACTATGTCATGGTTGTAACCGCAGGTCGAGTTCTGTTGATTATTATGCTACCACTGAGTTTGAAATAAGAAATTTTGCAACTTCACAGTAAGTACATAATATTTATCACAAATTATCTGAACTTTACAGGTGTGTACGAATGCATTGACGATGCTAGTGAGGATGAAAATTCAGCCGATCTTTTGTCGATCGTGGATGGTCAGTCCCGTGAACACACGCCCGCCGACCGAATGTACACTCCGTTTGGCAGTCAGGAAGATATTGAATGGCGAGCTACTCCTGTCAGGTTCGTCTCAGTCAGTCAGTCAGTCAGTCAGTCAGTCAGTCAGTCAGTCAGTCAGTCAGTCAGTCAGTCAGTCAGTCAGTCAGTCAGTCAGTCAGTCAGTCAGTCAGTCAGTCAGTCAGTCAGTCAGTCAGTCAGTCAGTCAGTCAGTCAGTTAGTCATTCTTTTGATGGTTTGTCATTTCAGAGAACTGAAGATGAAATCCGAAGTGCAGGTTCTCGACTGTGCGGATGTTTTTTCAAACTGAGGAATTGGCTGAAGACCAGGCGTTGTCATCTGATGTGGCACAGGTTGGACTTGGTTGCTTACCATATTTCTTATATAATGAATCATACGTGCATAATTCAACACTAACTCACTTATTCACTCACTCACTCACTCACTCACTCACTCACTAACTTGCAGCCAAGATGATCTGCGCACAACAATGCGTGCCCTGAGTCCGACCAGCAAGGTCAACCTGAACTTCTTCCAGAATTTGTCTTCGGTTAGTAAAACTTTTCCACTTTACCGGTAAATTGTTTAGCAGGAAAACATACGTATAACTTGAATTTCAACAGATGTTGTCCTCTTTAATAATATGATAATAATTACAGAACATATCAAAGGTGAGCATGTGATGGATTGGAATGCAAACTGATTGGGTTTGGTAGAGTAAGCTTGGGTTCTCAAAACAATGGAAGAATGACAAGTTTCCGACTGGAAATCCCCTGACCACAGATTGAACAAACGAATCTGAATAACTGGGTGAAAGTAGTATGAGTGTTTGGATTTTCAATGCAACCAAATTTTAGTATGTATTTTCCGGAGCATGCGAAATACAGGTATCTTATAATGGAACTGCATGATCTGTTTTTAAACATATAGGTATTTACTCGTAG
>OZ038443.1:13539941-13562441 GCA_964036265.1 Daptonema setosum
ACAATACCTGTTCACCGTTTCAGACTTTGGAGTGAATTGCAGTCATTTTGATAAGAAATAAAATGTTGAAATTTTTTGTACACTGTAATCTAAGAACTTGCATGCTGCAGAAATGACGCAGTGAAGAGTTAATAATGAATAACTTTTCGTGTGAAAAAGGTTGTACAGACATTCACCATTTGTTCCACTAGTTCCACTATATTGTTTCTCACTTTATTGACATTTACCTATTAATGAATGATTTCCATTTATTCCACTATTTTGCTCCCTTAAATTTGACTGTTTCTAGCGAACGTGCCGAAGAATGCGAAACGAACGTGTGAGTTGTGTTGGGTTGCTATGAAATTAATTGCTTTTCTGATCCTTTAGTTAATTATTGGAATAGTAACTTGTTAACTAATGTTAACTACAGCTGGCTTTGTGTGATGTAATTGGTTTATAGCCTGTGCAAATAATAAAGTAGAATTACAAGAGGCTCTGTAGATTTGATTATAGCAAAGAACATCCCACTTTAGTTTCTTTATTTTTATTTTTTCTCATGGTTTACCTACATTTCGTAAACCATATTTCCAGTAATGATTTGTAACAACATAGCACTACTACAAATTCCTCCCATTATAAATTTAGCAATGTTGTTTTGAGTAACTGTATCTTATTTTGTTTCAATTGGGATTGGAATATGTTCAACAATTTAACTGTGTCATAATGAGATTTATTTCAGCACATCGACCCAGACAGACCAAGCATCGTCTGTACGCATGGCCAAAACGTCGTGACATTGACGACGTTATATTCAGGTTATTCACTCACTCACTCACTCACTCACTCACTCACTCACTCACTCACTCACTCACTCACTCACTCACTCACTCACTCACTCACTCACTCACTCACTCACTCACTCACTCACTCACTCACTCACTCACTCACTCACTCACTCACTCACTCACTCACTCGCTCACTCACTCACTCACTCACTCACTCACTCACTCACTCACTCACTCACTCACTCACTCACTCACTAACTCACTCACTCACTCACTCACTCAGTCACTCACTCACTCACTCACTCACTCACTCACTCACTCACTCACTCACTCACTAACTTGCAGCCAAGATGATCTGCGCACAACAATGCGTGCCCTGAGTCCGACCAGCAAGGTCAACCTGAACTTCTTCCAGAATTTGTCTTCGGTTAGTAAAACTTTTCCACTTTACCGGTAAATTGTTTAGCAGGAAAACATACGTATAACTTGAATTTCAACAGATGTTGTCCTCTTTAATAATATGATAATAATTACAGAACATATCAAAGGTGAGCATGTGATGGATTGGAATGCAAACTGATTGGGTTTGGTAGAGTAAGCTTGGGTTCTCAAAACAATGGAAGAATGACAAGTTTCCGACTGGAAATCCCCTGACCACAGATTGAACAAACGAATCTGAATAACTGGGTGAAAGTAGTATGAGTGTTTGGATTTTCAATGCAACCAAAAATTAGTATGTATTTTCCGGAGCATGCGAAATACAGGTATCTTATAATGGAACTGCATGATCTGTTTTTAAACATATAGGTATTTACTCGTAGTTTTACCAGCACGGAAAAATAATTTCATATTCTGAAATCAAACACAATATTTGTCAAACATCCCTTTTACTGTATTCCACCATGTTTCTTTTATTGAACCCAGCACGTCATGCACCAAGTTCAAACATTCAAGTCTGGAACTCAAAATGACAAAACGTAGAAAAATAGCAGTAGTAGTAACAGAAAAACCAAACAACAACAACAACAACAACAACAACAACAACAACAACAACAACAACAACAACAACAACAACAACAACAACAACAACGTCGACGATAACGATTTCTTTTAAAAACTCGAAATCAGCTACACCACGCCCCAAAAATGTTCCGCGTTTTTCATATATACAACAAGCTTTGTCGTTGAAACTCGGTGTTTGCACAGCTCAAAAACCCAAACTTGCAGCCTAACTTATTTGCATAATTCTAAACAAACATCCAAAGCCCCATATCCACCGCAACTGTGCGCTTATACAAAAACAGTGCAGTAAGATTTTTCGAAAACGGCTGGGTTTTAAAGTTTAAAAAACAATTTTCTAATAAATTCATGTTCACCTGTTTATTTGCTTCTTGTTTAAAAAGCGATATTTTGTCCAACTGAACCAAATCAAAATATATGTATTAATGATGAGAAGACCAACAAGATTAGTGGTGAAAGGCCGTTTACCATCGAAGCTTCAGTCATCACTGAAAGCTTACAGAGACTACAATGAGGTTCTACCGAGGGGTTCATTTTATTTCAACTGTTGTCTAACCATGATAAAAAGTTCAGATACAAATACGTGTTTCTACATTGTGTATCAAAACATGTTACACATAATCAAAACCGGACCAATTAACAATGTTGTACCTATGTACAATCATTTTCTGCCAACGGTTTATGTCAACACGGTCATTACCAGTTTCGTTGTTCGATCCAGATATGATTGGTTTATCGGGCCCTTCGGCGAACGAGAAAGTTGGCCAAACGGAGGGAAATTTATCTAAAGATTATAAAAATACAGACTATTTTTCATAACACATCTTACTTTATTTAAAATTCAAGTTTGTGACACAAAATATGGGAATTAACAATTTTTCGTTTTTCGACCGCCAATGACTGGGTACAAAATTTGGGTTTTCCCGCGCGCCAGTCATTTGGTTTACAAGTGGCCACTCTGCCGACTGCCGACTTGAGATGGATCCACTTGAGCTGAATCCAATCCAATGCAGCCAATGGAACTGCCTGCAGACAGATATGGTTTTTTTGTCTCTACAAAAAATCAATAAGCTAACTTCAATAATAGTAGGATGTTGCCCACCAGGAATGACTCAAGCATATCCTTTCAAACCTACATTGTAAGGTATCTTTAATAATAAAACGATGCTCATTCTGATAAGCAATTTAACTACGTACACATCGTATGTGGAACAAAACCATAAATTTATGATTTGGGAATCTGAAAGTATTCACATGATTCCAATCACCGATCAGATAAGTGTAAAAGTGCTTCACACGTTATTTTTTTGGTGACCGTTTAGTGAAACCAAAAACTGCTGTTAGTCTGTTATAGGGTATATCTGTTCAAATTGCATTCGAAAATATTTAAATTTCAATCTGAATACTTTTCTGTATTTTAGAGATTTCAATCAATGCTTGCCACTTCCGCCGCCCATGTTATCATTGTTTTTGAACTAAATACACGTTTTAGTTATTCTGCAGCTTATTGCTGGAACTATGTAGTGATAGAATCTCGAATTTCATTCCATCAGACATGTTGTGCATGTCTGACAAACTTTAGAGCCACTGACTTCCTCCTCTATTCATTCGTCTTTTCATTTCTAATGTCATCCTCTTCACGTATTTGTAGTTCTATTCAACACTTTCAAATGCATGATATGTTGTTCACGTTGTCACCAATTTAGTATTTATTATTTATTTCATGTTCATTGTCGGACGGTCGGTTGGAAGCGCGCGTGCTGTTCTGTTGCGCTTTTTCAGCGCCGCGCGCACGCTTGTAATGCGTTCACACATGTGCGGATAATAAGTGAGAGCATCGGCAATCTCACTCACTCACTCACTCACTCACTCACTCACTCACTCACTCACTCACTCACTCACTCACATCACTCACTCACTCACTCACTCACTCACTCACTCACTCACTCACTCACTCACTCACTCACTCACTCACTCACTCACTCACTCACTCACTCACTCACTCATACTCACTCACTCACTCACTCACTCACTCACTCACTCACTCACTCACTCACTCACTCACTCACTCACTCACTCACTCACTCACTCACTCACTCACTCACTCACTCACTCACTCACTCACTCACTCACTCACTCACTCACGCACTCACTCACTCACTCACTCACTCACTCACTCACTCACTCACTCACTCACTCACTCACTCACTCACTCACTCACTCACTCACTCACTCACTCTCTCACTCACTCACTCATTCACGCACACATGTGAGCACGCGAAAAAATAACGGAAATCAACCTGATTGAGGAGATGTTCACACTCGAGCAAAGTCTGGTACGGGCTAGAAAAAGTTCCCGATTTTGATGATCACTTTATTCACGTTGAATTATAGCACCATTCGCTAACAAATCCGTGACTGATTGATTTGGTGACTGACTGACTGACTGACTGACTGACTGACTGACTGACTGACTGACTGACTGACTGACTGACTGACTGACTGACTGACTGACTGACTGACTGACTGACTGACTGACTGACTGACTGACTGACTGACTGACTGACTGACTGACTGACTGACTGACTGACTGACTGACTGACTGACTGACTGACTGACTGACTGACTGACTGACTGACTGACTGACTGACTGACTGACGGACTGACTGACTGACTGACTGACTAACTGACTGACTGACTGACTGACTGACTGACTGACTGACTGACTGACTGACTGACTGACTGACTGACTGACTGACTGACTGACTGACTGACTGACTGACTGACTGACATACTGACTGACGAACGGACTTGACTGACAGCAGACTGACTGACCTTCAATATTGTATCTTGAAATTCATATGAAAATTTCCTTGAAATTCTCCTGTCTGAGGCTCAAGGTCACACATTTAACTTTTTTCGCGACATCTGCCATCTCTTTTCAATGCCATTTGATAAAACCATTATCAAATCCAGCATGCTTTGACCAAGACCAAAAAGCATAACACTTTCGTGTGCTTCACATGCTTATTGTTTCGAAATATTTTTCGCTAAATTAAGTAATTTTCTGTAATATTTGCCAGAATGGTGGAATATTACACGATTATCTCATCGTTATTGCAATTATTTCTCTTCTCACTTCACGCTTAGTACTTTGTCGTTTCAGTCCCTTTCCTTCAATTGTTTTCCTAACGGTTAATTGACCGAAAAATCAATCAATCAATCACTGAAAAATCAACTAATATTATGGCATTCACTTGTCATTTCCTCTGTATACCAAACGGTTGTTAAGAGTTTCGGTTACAACGTATCCATCAGATTCTCTCACAGAGTATAGGGTGTTTATTATTTGGGCATTAAATGAGACAGAGAAGAATGCTATAATGAACCAATCATTTCACATGCACCTGATATCAACTGATTTGGTTTGTAATTGATAACTGACTATCATTTAATCATTTGCTGTTATTCGCACGCCCAATTTGCGCCAGCGAACAGCAAGTTAGCTTAACGTTCACATTAGGTGAATTCGCAGAAAGCCAGTGTGTTGATTACCTCTACTTTGTCATGCAGTCAGTCATTCAGTCCGTCATTCAGTCAGTCAATCAGTTACACGTTCAATCAGTCAGACATTCAGTCAATTAATCAATCAATCAGTCAGTCAATCAACCAATCAGTCAGTCAGTCAGTCAGTCATTCATTGGCGAGGGCAAACAGCTGGATGGTTACGTCAGTCGATCAACAGTCATTATTATTTATTGTTATTATTACTGTTTATTATCCACCCAATCGTTCACTAATGTTGTCTCTGCGTATCAGAAGTTTAGCAGCGGGTAGGTTGAGTAAAAGTTTTTATCTTCTCTTTAGATTTGTACTTTTATTACTTTTATTAGTAAAAACAGCTGTATGTTTATGTTCAATAAGACTATAAGGTCTCCCACATTTCCACCATTTAGCTCACCACTCACCGCCACCGTTCGATGCAGATGTTTTCTTAGTCAGTCAGCCATTGCGCTAACGGACGCGCAACATTTGCGGTCCAGTTTATCCCTCATCAGTCAGTCAGTCAGTCACTAGCAACCAGTAGCCAAGCAACCGCGCCCGATCACCTGTGCAATCACGACAGTCAGTCAGTTGGCGCACAAAAAATCAGTCAGTCCGTCAGTCAGTCAGTCAGTCAGTCAGTCAGTCAGTCATTCATTCAGCACTATCCAGTCACTTTTTACTCGTATCCACTCCACTCGATCACTCGTGGGCAGTCGATAGACATTTGAGATGGACAAATTGTCACCGAAGTAGTATGAAATGCCATTAAAGCTCTGTTATACAGTTCAGGAATTTTATTAGAAATATTATTTTTACACTCAGCAACAGAATCTGGATAATATTTCCCCAGAATCAGTGATTGATTCTTTCCTGTTCCAGTTTTTTGTATAGTTGGCTGAAGAACTCGCCATTCAAAGACTGGTTACTAGTGTTGTTTGTCACAACAACCTCAACGGTAAATTTTTTTAGCATCCTACAAGAAAGCCCGGTTATCTGGCATACGTTCTCATCTTTCTTATTTCCCATGTATCTCCGTCTTGGGGAAAACTGAGTGAATGAATGTGCATTGTATGAAGTACATAGCGTCACGTAACGATTGGTGCTGTTGCATAACAAGAACCAACAACAATGATGATGTGATTGCTACAGAACGACGGCTAGTCCTCCCAGTCCCCCATCGTCCCCGTCGTGTAATCTTGTTGTTCACCACATCGCCTTTTGTCCCCCTCTCTTTCTACCTCGGTATGAGAAGGAGGGGGTTGGGCAAATACATTACGGAATCGCCATAAAACCAGCTATTTTACTTGCGTTGTCCCCCCCTTCCCCCGTTGCCGAAGATGATCTTAGAAGGTGCCACAGCGAGCTGGCACATAACCTTAGCGTTTGTTCAGACCAAAATGGATATATAGCAATAGATGTTACTAGGGAATTCCCAAAGCAAGAGATTTCTCAAAATATTGAAATTTTGTTTCTCCTCTTAAATAAACGAATTTGAGGGCTTCTCTGAAAAAAACTCGAAATGATTGTTAATGTGATCCGCCCCTGGACATTAACAACACAAGTTTGTCTGTGGCCGTCGGCAGCGGATGAACCGATGCTCAAATGTGGGCACATTTTTCTAAGAGGCGGGACTAACACCGTTTTGAAGCCTTTCACTTGCACCTTTAGGAACCAATGCTTTGTAACTGTCAAATGAAGAAGAGGGGGAAACTACAATTTTTCGTTTTTCCCTCATCCGCTAGTTGTGGCAGTGGAAAGTGAGTCTGTCAGCCAGTTCGATCCCTCGTTCAGGGCATATATGCCCGTTGCGCCAGTATAACCAAATGTTATGGCTGCTGCGCGTTGCAGCGCTGTAAACGTGCTTCTATATTATATAGACCAAAGCTGCAGTGTGAAGTACGACGTGTTATTATATTTAGTTTGAAATAACTCTCACTGCCTTTTGCGTGACTGAAATTTCTGTGAGCCAATTGAAATTTGGTGTTCTTACATGTTTTAGCCTTCGCAAGGTACGCGTGATACGAATTGGCATCTGTGAATGCCGGCTAAACTTTATTGTCTCACAGTATTCAGTGAAGCTCGGAATGTGAAGTGCGGTAGCTTACATACCATAGGTAATTTCAGATAGATCTTTAACCACAACTATGTTGAATACAACCGATGGTTCCAGTTAACATTTCCAAAAAAACTAAAATTAGCCCGTTCGGGTTCTTGTTCTGCCGTTAATTTTGAGAATTATAGCACCCCTTTTCCGTGATTCATGTTGATTTATGTTGGTTAGTATGTATTTGAAACAGTTGAATGACACAAGCACTACCACACCAAAGTTGTCGGTTGCATTCAATATAACCAGTGTTGCTTAGCATTGCCCACCACCAATCAGAGTGTTCATTCGTAGTTTTATGCACCATCATCATCCCAGTCCACTAGCGGACGAGGAAACAACAAAAACTAGAATTTTCCCGTCTTTGGCAAATCCGAAAAACAGAATTTCTTCCTCAAGGTGTAAGCAAAAAATGCTACCTCAGAACAGCTACATATTTCCTATCTCTTTGAAGAATCGACTCGTCGGCCAGTGTCGTAGTCTGATGCTTTCCTAGTCTTATATTTTGCATTTTATCGTTGAATGACGAAGGCCGAATGCTTTGATTGACCGGTGCTGGTCTGGAAGACACCCGTACCATTGGAGCTTTGATTGGATCACATTCCGATGATTGAATGGCCTGTGCCGTGAAGATGCACCATCGGACTGAATCTGATTGCTATCGTCTCACCAAATACCATGTAAAAAATGTCATCGTTGTACATACGTAATTTGTACCAACTACACTTTTATAAAACTCGATCCATCATCATTCTTTTTCTACATATGTAATTTTACACAATCCCATTTCAGTTTTATTATTGTGTATTCACCCTTTTTTATCAGCCCACTTTCTCATGATTTTCTCTGTATCAAACGAAATTTTATTCTCCAACTTTTTATCGCTTCACCAATAATATTTTATTCCGTACCTCGTGTAATTTTTTTCGCAGCCTTTCTGTTGCTTATTCACGCGCAGGAATGGTCGTTTCATAAAACTAGTCTTTGGTATTATGAGAAAAGTTTCAGCGATGTTTACCATCTCATTAGCATAAACTGAGTTAGAATTCTTAGCAATGAGTGAAATTACTTTGGACTAAATACCACTGTGGTTTTCTTCGCAGTATTTTTGATACCATAGTTTTCTATGACATACAATTATTTAAAATCAGAATTTCTCTCGATCCCTTAAATTTTATATGTTAAGTTTCTACAGCCATATTGTTGTTGCCTCGATGCAGACACTTCTATATAATCTAGATTGCTGCTGGTTGAGAATGTTTTCTCAAGTCTCAAACCCAACTGGTTTAATGTTTGCCACATGTTTTCTAATAACGACTTGTATCCTTTCCACTACAACGACCTATGTGTCTGGAATCTAGCACCCAGTTTTCCCATTGCTCTGGCATTGATTGCTAGTAATTCATATTATCGAACAAACTATCCTTCATACCGTAGATATGTCCAGACAATGAAAATGTATTGTTTAGTTTCAAAATTTCTCATTAAAATTGTTCAGCTTTCGCAAACGCGCTGGAGCCGATAGAGCAGCCGGGCGATAATGTAATGGCGGTCAGATGTTTACAGCACTCACTCACGCCATTTGGACTGCGCCAACTTGCCAATCTGACCCTTGAAGCTAACCTATGTATTTTGAAATTCAAGGCTCTAAGAAAATTTTGGTTTTCTAGATGAAATTATTGTTCTTCATTTCTGCATCACCACCATGTGGTAAAATTGAACGATCAAGATGATAAATGAGATGTTTGGGTGTAAAACATCAACTCTCCATCTTCAACAAGTTCGAACCAGTTAATAAAGGTTTTCAAAATTTGAAGTCCCTTGCCGTTGGTCTGTTTACAATCTCGGCAGCATTCGTATTCAACCATTTGTTTTTTTAAAGATGTTTTGAAGTTTATTTTTTTATTGATGACGTAGATTGTGGCATTAGTCATCGAATGTTGTTGACTACCGACTGACTGGGTACCAGCAGTCAGTTGACGGATCCACAAACTCCCACGTTATATGGCCCAGTACACATTCGCTTGATTTATGCTGAACCTTCAGAACTTTCAGCTTGTTTTCCCAAGGTCAAAGCACTACGCATATAAGAACGCACCTTCCACAAACGAATCTGTTAAACTTGCACTACTTCTGTGAATAAAATCATGTAGGATGATGTGTGAACTCAGCAAACCACAGCCAACAAATCTCATTATCAAACTGCACACATTTATGTGTGTGGTAAACTTTTCTCGCATTTGGAAATCGGAATGCGAAAGTTGGACGCGATGTCTTCCTATGACGTACATACTGTATCATGTATCTGGATCGGAAATCAGATTTGTAACGAAATTTCGTCAGAACACTGAAAACTCAGCCAAGTTGCCGAGCCCATTCGCTAGTTTTTTTCACTAATTTTATGTTTTCTGTGTCTACGTTCATCACTGGTTTAATGTCTGTGCTCTAATTTGAGTTGCACATTAAGTTGCAGTGGGGTCAGAAAGCACTCAGTCCAGTGTCATTAAACAGGATCTCAGTTTCGCAGTGTAAAAAACGTTCTGTTTGCTCAGCGGTTCTTGGTGGGTTTAGGCCGCAGAGCCAATGTTAGTAAAATCTCGGCTCAGTAAACATAATGTATACATTATGTCTTATAAATTTTTTAAATGAGATAACCTAAAAACTCTTTTGATACCAAATTAGCCGGCCTCCATTAACTAATTATAAAAAGCAATTCCCGTCGAACGTTTGTTGTGTGTCAATATTCTTACAGGGGTCAAATGTTGACAAATCGAATACATCGAATACTCCTCTGTCTGTTTTATTTCTTTCCCGAACGCTGTAACCTTTCTTTAGGTTCCCTTCAAGTGGGTGAGTCACGCAAGCCAAACAAAACTTCATCCATACAATGAAGATTTTTTATCCAGTGAAAGACAAAGTGCAGAGTCAATACCCTCGAGCCTTGAGTACAAACCAGTATCTGAAAGAATCAGTATACAGATTCTTCCAGAACGTTCTAGAAAATATGATCGTGACGTTAGATATTCATCAAATCTGGGAAAAAATTCGATTCCCCGTGGATTTTGGTACCACATGACTGCAGTAGAACCAGAATGAGTCAGACTCGAACTTTGGAAATTTAACGAGAACTTCTGGATTTTGTGACGTATGTACATTTAAGATACGCTTGCTTCAATATTATGCCCAATGTTTTACAGGAGAATGTAAAATTTGAACCACATGATCGTTGAAATTCCTGGATGCAACGGATTATAATTGAAATCTATTGGAAGAACATTTGGTCCATGACGTATGGCTGGTACATCTACATACAAATGTATTCTGAATGTGGTTTATGGAACCGTAAGTTAAGTTCAAATGAACTGGAGAACTACAAACAAAGTAACGAATAAATAAGTAGGAGTCTCACATGTAACTGTTAGTCAGTCAGTCAGTCAGAACGTCCGATCCATAACGTTTTTCAGTTGGTCTGTCACGCACTCCGAGTTCCCCCATGTTTGCATTAGCATTTCGGTCCCATCCAAAATGTCCCGTCACTGGTTCAATATTTGGTTTTATGTTACTCAACAAATATGGGATCCTGAAGAAACTCTCACTCACTCATTTCGAATCATTCACGTGGTTAATTGAATTATTTCCGGTACGATCCACTAAGTTTGCATAATTAGATTTTATCTCATCTATTTCAAGCGTGTATAGTATTTCATAGTTTATGAATATAAGATACAATCGAGAGTAATTTCAGAAGTTTAAATAATATTTTCCACTTAAAGCAGATTCTGAAAACACCGATTTCAGTTATCCCGAACTTATTTCACATGATGTAACATGGTGAGCTTGGACTGGTACCAGGAACATCCAATGCTTTTGGAATGGAATTTATAAAAAAGTAAGTGTATGCTCAGCTGACCCAGCCAGCTGTCTCTTGGCATGTGACTATATAGTTTGTTCACGATTGACAATCATGAGTTTACTGAACGTTTCTCGCTGTTTTTTAGATGATACATAAAATCGAAAACATCCCTTTAATCTTGGTTTAAGAAAGCAGCCTGAAAAAAGATAGTTTAGTTTCCTTGATATAGTTATATATAATAGTTTCTCATCTCATGAAACTGTGATTGAACTCATGAAGCCGCTGTTCACATTCTTTGGTTGTCGACCAGCTGAACTCAATATTTATGGTCCCTGCAGCAAATGTTCAGCATTTTCTTTTTATATTCATCCAAATTGACTTTGGAAGTTATGCGAGCTGCTCTGCTGCATAAGATGTTCGCCAAAACATCACATTATGTTCCAAGGATCAGAGTGCAGTCCAAAAATTAAGTTATGATATTTTGTCCAAATGTTCATACTTTTTTCTAATCGGTGATTGTTCAAATGATCGTTTGTCCAATCGGACTTTGTTCTATAGATTTGTCCAATTGGTCGTTCGTTCAAATGCCCTTAACTTTTTGGTCCACCTGGCCCTTCTTTATGGACCGTAAACGGTCAGTGGCAAAGCTTTCAGCTACCGATGCTTATAGTCAACAAACCACATTACGTATTTGCCGAGTATGTTCCTGCTGTTCTCGTAATGGATATGTTCAAAAGAGAAATATCCATACCAATAATAAATATACCTAAAAATATCCATCTTAAATGTACTTAGATTTCAATTTCAACATGTCAGTAACACTTGTGAGTCGGCTACTTTCTTATTTTTTTCTCGAAAAACTTGTAATTTCAATTTGCGATAAACTTGCAAAGAAACTTGTATCGAATAATCATGAGGAAAAACTGCGTCCGATTGAGACGCTCCATCATTTCATCCATCAATCAAACGTGAACATGGCCCGAAAATCATGATGGTTTTTTGTCGGTGGTCTTGACACGGTTTTTCATTGTTGGTCAGCTCAAACTCTTTTCCGGCCAGCCGACTGCATGAATTTGATTTGGTCGAACAACATCATCACACTACACGGCCAGTTCAAGGCAGATCTTTGCAGTGAGTGAGTGAGTGAGTGAGTGAGTGAGTGAGTGAGTGAGTGAGTGAGTGAGTGAGTGAGTGAGTATGAGTGAGTGAGTGAGTGAGTGAGTGAGTGAGTGAGTGAGTGAGTGAGTGAGTGAGTGAGTGAGTGAGTGAGTGAGTGAGTGAGTGAGTGAGTGAGTGAGTGAGTGAGTGAGTGAGTGAGTGAGTGAGTGAGTGAGTGAGTGAGTGAGTGAGTGAGTGAGTGAGTGAGTGAGTGAGTGAGTGAGTGAGTGAGTGAGTGAGTGAGTGAGTGAGTGAGTGAGTGAGTGAGTGAGTGAGTGAGTGAGTGAGTGAGTGAGTGAGTGAGTGAGTGAGTGAGTGAGTGAGTGAGTGAGTGAGTGAGTGAGTGAGTGAGTGAGTGAGTGAGTGAGTGAGTGAGTGAGTGAGTGAGTGAGTGAGTGAGTGAGTGAGTGAGTGAGTGAGCGAGCGAGTTATGTATGTACAGGTTCAGTTATATACTTACTGTAGATTTGGCAGATTTGGCTCTATTCGTTACCGTTTTGCCCAATCTTGTTAAGTTCTCATGTAATGCATAGCATTATGTATATTTTCTCATATTCATCAAACAATTATATTTTTATAATAGCAAAGTGCATATTCTCATGATATACTTTTGCAATGATGTGAACACTTAGTTGATGGATTTACATACGCGGAATTGGGACAAGTCTTAGGCATTTACTTCTGTTATTCTAACCTTCAAATTTCTGCGTACCGTTGGGCGCTGAGTTATGCTATCATTTGAAGACATCTTTTCTCTTGCCATTCTTAAAAAATGACATATGTAGTTGATAAGCGAGAATTCAAAATAAACAAAATCTAATTTAGCACAGATTTTCTGGAAAACAATGTTCCAGGTACTACAAGTAAGAAAGCACAAACGTTTGTAGCACATCAAGAAGATATTAATCATGAATGATTCTTGCATTGCACGATAATGCAGAATTATTGATATTTACTAGTTGAGCGGACTGAATGAATTTAATATGTCAAGCTCAAACTACATTTTATATGTTAAGCTCAAACTACATTTTATATCTCAAGCTCAACAGGTTTTGAATTACACTTACGCTTTACTTCTGACAGTCAATATTTCATCGGTTGGATATTGAGGTTGAACAACAAACAACCATTGAACAGCACTTCGTGCGTCATTCAATGACTGGTAATACCACATCTATTCTCTTTCTGCTTTTGTTATCTTTTACCGGTTTTATTTCGGTCTTGAAATAGTATAGTTTTGCCACATTCTGTTTGTTTACACGATATTTATGTGTTTTTATCAGCTCATGCTCCCTTCAGATTTTGATTTTTATTAAAGCGATAAAAACCTCAGGTGACAGCAATCCGAGAAGTTGCACTTTTTCATTTGGTCAGTTTTGTTCTGTAATTTTGATATTTGTCAGTTTCTTACGCTCAATATCAAAACCAACGGCACTTGACTGATAACTAAACGTTTTTTGACCCCGACACGATGCAGATTAATGTGAATTGTGTGAGTCTTTGGTACCAGAAGAGGTTCGTTGGTCCTTGGGGGTCAGCTACGAGGTTCCTTGTACTTGTCTTCTTATAGACTCATCTGGTGTTCCAAATAATATAAGAAAACACAACCATACGACTTGAAACATTCGGATAGAAGATATTCGACAAAGCCTAGAAACCTGAGGACTTTGTCAATGTCAATGATAAACAGCTGGTTATTAGATGAAAGTTTTTGAGTACCATGTCACGGAAGTTAATTGGAAAAATACATACAATAGAATGTTAACAAAAATTACTCAAAATGAACAGCCAACAAACAAACCGAAAGGTGTCAGAATCAATTCCGTCAAGAGCATCAGTGTTCTGAATTGAGTCGATTTACGTTTGCTGGTCTCACTGGCGGACGAGCCAATCCTCCAAACTGAGGTGAATTTCCTCAAAGATGGGGAATTAGCAGTTTTAAACCGTTTTACCCAGAACAAATTCTACTCTTTTGAACTGAAAAAGAGGAGTGGGTGATTTCCAGTTTTCAGTTGTTCCTTGGTTCGCTAGAGGCTGGTCTGCATCTCTGATTTATTCTGGTAGGCACGGCCCATTAGTTTGCTGGCGCCACTCCTCATATATATTGTACCGTAATACAAACATGCCATGTATAATACCATTGCAACGCGCATGTGTGCCATCCGAAATTCGATATCTCATCCAAAAATTTGTCCATCCTCCGATTCTACGCGTTTGGCTTTTCTTGAATTTGCATATTTTGTTCAGTTTTTTTCCCGCATTCTATCGTCCCAAATGTTTCTCTTAAGTTATGTATCTAATATTCTCTGATATTATCATAAAAAAATCCAGTACCCTCCGATTTCTAGCAATACAGAATAACTTGGATTGTCAAGCCGTCATGTAAATAGTCATTGCCATCTGCAAAACTCGTCAACATCATCCAATCAAACTCCGACTCGTGTGCGAAATACCGTACTGTGATACAAAAACGCAATCATCAACCACAGCAACTGCAACATTAAAATAACTAAAATTGTAGAATAAAACATATAAAATAACAATTTTCAAATAAAATAATCAAAATGGCAACCGTGCTGTGCCGTATCCAGTACCTGAATGATATGGACCCGTTCGCTTCGACGAGTAGCTCGTACTTTGAACCAGCCAGACCGGCCACCTATGTGTTCTCCCTACATATACCCGTGTCCGAGCAACTCAGTTCAATCATCAGACTTCTCAGAGCACCTCATCCGGTTAGTAGACGGTCTGGCGGAGACAACATAGAAAGTGCAAGTCAAATCATTTATATACGTACACCAAAAATAAATTGTTTTTTAAGACGTTTATTCAGTTGGTTAGACTGGTCAGTCAGTCAGTCAGTCAGTCAGTCAGTCAGTCAGTCAGTCAGTCAGTCAGTCAGTCAGTCAGTCAGTCAATCAGTCAGTCAGTCAGTCAGTCAGTCAGTCAGTCAGTCAGTCAGTCAGTCAGTCAGTCAGTCAGTCAGTCAGTCAGTCAGTCAGTCAGTCAGTCAGTCAGTCAGTCAGTCAGTCAGTCAGTCAGTCAGTCAGTCAGTCAGTCAGTCAGTCAGTCAGTCAGTCAGTCAGTCAGTCAGTCAGTCAGTCAGTCAGTCAGTCAGTCAGTCAGTCAGTCAGTCAGTCAGTCAGTCAGTCAGTCAGTCAGTCAGTCAGTCAGTCAGTCAGTCAGTCAGTCAGTCAGTCAGTCAGTCAGTCAGTCAGTCAGTCAGTCAGTCAGTCAGTCAGTCAGTCAGTCAGACAGACAGTCAGTCAATCAGTTGACTTGGATTGCACATTACTGTAAGTAAAATAGCAGAGCCTCAGGGTTTTCTTGTATAGCTTCATCAATAAATTATTGCAATTATCAATTTAACCTCACACCCTACCTTTTGCAAGATTCGAACTACTATTTGTCGTGAGCGAAGAATCAACACAAAAGCACATGTAAAGAATAGTCGAATGAAACTTTTTGTTCAGAATTTCGTATCACAAAACTATACCTGTAGTACATCACGTCGGGTTGAAATAACTCCATAACCGTTTATCAGTTATGTACGTACATAACCTCAGCCCAATCAACCTTAATGTTTTTCTAACCCGTTCACGTTCTATTAACAGCGGTAAGCAATACGCGAAAAACTTGACTCAAATCGGCACTAACCGGTCGGCATTGATTTTATACGGTTCATTATTTCGTCAGTTTTTGCACTCTCGCAACGGGGGATAATGAAGATAATGGGTCATAAGTTACTATAAAAACATTACGCAATACAACCAACACAAAGCGAGTTATATATTTACATGTCGTCTGGAATCTAGCAATCCAGTCGCAGAATCAATTGTTATAATAGAGTCGTTTTTATCCGAGAACAGGCTCAAGGGTAAGAAACTGGTTTAAAGAACTCTTTATGCTATTCACATTCGATATTTATCTGAAACGCCTCTGAACGAACAGACATGTCATCAGATTAGCATCCAGTTTCTAGATGACAATCGTTGCATAAACTATAAACCATGTCATTTGAGAAAAAACTATCAGCCAACACAATAATATGAAAAAAAATAAATGAAATACTAAAAAACCTACAAAATCTTCTCACCAAAAACCAAAGCCATGCCTCGTCCTATTATATTACGACCGTATGCCGTTGAGCCGGTAAAAGTGAATGTCAGTTCCCGACGTTCATTCTCTCTTCACTCACTCACTCACTCACTCACTCACTCACTCACTCACTCACTCACTCACTCACTCACTCACTCACTCACTCACTCACTCACTCACTCAAACATATTGCAGGAAGAATCGGCCGGACTACAGATCTACCGGCAGTACGATGGTGGTTCGGGTGACTTTGGCTCATATCTGGACAACGAACTGGCACTGTCCGATCAGCCTGATGAGATGGATCTCCTCAAGAATGACCAGTTGGATTTACTTATATCTTTTTTATTATTTGGATACTTAGATTCCTCTTTAAAAAATCATTCAGATTTAGAAGTTTAGATTTTTTAACTATTAGCATAACGACGGGAAGCCTCACAATGCTTTACTTGCTAATCATCCGTTGGTTTTTTTGTTGGTTGTTCTTGCTTACTAACAGGTTGCTGCCGGTTATCATTCGTTCAATCATAATATTCATCTGTATGTTATTTACAATGTTTGTCGTGCTCAGAAAAACTCGTTTTTTAACTCGCAAATAGAATATTAATTCTCGAATTCTTTTGTCAATCATTCGAAATATTGCATGTGTTCAACCCCCGCAGCGTTTATGGAGCGTGCAGAAGTCAGTCAGTAATTGGTTGACAGGTGTGATTGGTGAGTACAGGGTGGCCGTAATTATTGATGAAGTACTGAACTTTATGAGTTATTGGCTGATACTTTTGGTCGAAAACCTCTTGCCATGATATCTGACTACTGTTTCAGTCTTGTCTTCATAATCGCCTCTTCACAGCAAAAAACACGAGTGCAAAGTAAGTTCCTCCAGCCATTCGAATAAAAATCATTCTGAAAAACGTGTTATTTGAAGCGTGAATAAGTCGTGCTAACTGTACTGGTGGTCAGTTAACTGCATCGCAAACATTACATGCTGGCATCAGAACGTATTTCCATGAAACACTTACTCAGTTAACTCCATCAGGTCGTAACATGCCGTTACTGCCATGCAACACCTGCCATACAAGTTACGCCACCCGGTTTCACAGTTGCGCCTCACCACGTGTACTTGAGCGTACTTTAATACGTACTGTATTGTATAGCTTAACGCCGTACTTTTACTGATAGAGCGCACGGATTGACACGAAATACGTTAAATCCCATTGCAATATACAGTTTAGTGCAACGCCAAGTGTGACCTGCTTCCGTTGACGAAACCGACCAGCGTCCATGCAACGGAGCGTAGTCAGCCGGACGCTGCTGCTGATATGCGCTATTACGAGGCGGATGATTAACTTGGACAGAGTAACTTATTCAGTTTTCAAGGAATTCATTCCCTGCAAAGTACTCGAGCTACATGGTAAATCACACGTTTATTTTCTGAATGTTTCGGCATGAACTTGTGTTTGTAATCCGCTGCGCACGCGCGTAACAGTGCATCAATATAATAGTGTTGCAGGCGTACGCACGTGCAACGTTATTACGCACTGATAGTGCGCTCATCCACGTGCGCCAGCCGGACAGATCATACTCGATGGTCACTACAATGCGCACGTTCATCATGTAATATTTTTTTTGGAATTAGGAGAAAAAACTTTTTGGAACACAAACCATTCAACATTGCATGGTCTTCAATCTTCTAAAAAGTTTTACACACACTGAAGTGTATTACTAGTAGAATCTTCTGGAATTATTTAATATGTTTATAAGAGTCACACAACTCACCATTCACATATATAAATGAATTCGGCATATCTCAAAAAGGATTATCTGCTACATTGTGATCGTGTCCGTCAATCAAGAGAAAAGTACGCATGTATTACATGGTCATGTTTTGACGCCTTTCTCCGTCCCCCTCGTTCACGAGCTTTACCCCTCCCAGGAAAAGTCGCCCCTCCCATCAAACCGATATCTTGATGATATTGCGCAATCGCAAACCAACTGACTGACAGACTGACTGACTGACTGACTGACTGACTGGCTGACTGACTGACTGACTGACTGACTTACTGATTGACCGACTGTACGTAATAATTGGTCAACCCCTCCCCTCCATGCACCACCTGCTCCCCCCCCTCTTTGTGTGTGAATCATGCATCGGCTGCTGCACGTGCTGCGAATTCTTGGAATTTGTCGGAATTTCATAGTTGAAATTTTTCTGGGCAACTTCGATGAAAGATAACGACTATTTTGTGAACCAGTTATTTTTTTTCGTTTAAAAATCTGGAAAAAATGATAATTGATTTGTGTTTGAATCAGTTTCCTGTACATTTTCTTGATATATCCTAAAACATTTGGTGAGAAAGTATTTCCACAATACATTGTATCGATTTAACTATAATCTGGTAGCTCTAATTATTATTTAACAAACGATTGATAACCACAAACCACCATTTTAGCTGTTTTTATACCCAATGCTCGACCAGCTCTGGCCACCGTCCATCAGATAAATCATTCTAACTGATTTACAATGATATTGCCACCACTAAAAACAAAGTTCCCATAATATATCACCCGAGGTTTCGGGAAATCGATAAAAAATTACCGAATTCATCAACTGTTCTTCGGTATTACAAACTCCGCATTCCATCAAAATGTCCGGTAACTCACCGGGCCCTCCATACCGTCGGGCCGCCTTTAACAACAACAGCATTACCAAAAACAACAACAACAATAACAACATCAGCCACAACAACAACAACAACAACAACAACAACAACAACAACAACAACAACAACAACAACAATAACAACACAACTCCAACTCATCAACATGCCGGTTACATGCCGGTAATTACTAGTCAAATCGGCAGTAACTCAAATGCCGGCACATCAAACTCGGCATCTCATTCATCCGGCATCAAATTTGAGCCGATTTATTCGGCCCGTCAACATCAAATTGGCACTATTCATTCAAATTCCGCCGTCTCTACAACAGTGGAAAGTCCCAGATTACCGCCAAAAAATACCATGCCGAAAGTGGTGCCAAAATTTGAGCCCAAATTTGAGCCCATGTACTCGTCGATCAACCGCAACCAAATTAGTTCAAATCCGTCGACATCGACCTCCGAATCACGGCCTCCCAACTTGGATCTTTATGGGACTTTGACAAGGAATCGTCAGACACCATCGAGTCAGATCCGTGCCACGGGGGCTGCCACTTCGGATTATGGAACGTACAGGCGGACCAAGTCTGGTGACAACAACAACAACAATAATAGCAACAACAACAACAATAATAGCAACAACTTTAACAACAACTACAACAATAACAGCAGTCGGCACTTACCGGATTATGCAACGTATGCCACAACGGGTTGCTCCACAGATCATCCGATCTATAGTCGAACCGGCCAACAACCTGGAAACACTTCGGATTATGCCAGCACCACACGAGTTATGCCATCTCACGGCACGTCACCAGCGGCCAGCAATTCAGATGTCTACGGTACCTGGCGAACAACGGCCGGAAACGGTAAGGCACCCATCGTCAAAGACCCCGAGATCTATTCTACGCCAAGCACCTCAAAAACCTCGAATATCATTCACGATGCGCCATCCAACGGCACGTATGCCACCATCGGTTCTGGATCAGCTACAGTAAACCGATGCCCCGTACCGGAGTCATCGGAAACGCTCAGATCCAACAAAAGCATATATCGCTCCGACTCATTGGGTCGCAACGGTCATCATTTCACAAACACGGCTTTATCAACGGCCAGCAAGTATTGGACCGTGGCTAACGACGAATCACCGACCACATCCGATGGCATATCTGGACGAGATGGTAATTGTGCCACGAGTCCGACGAGTCAGCAGAGTCCGATCTCACCATCGGATAACACACTTCGTCGTCGTCAACGGCAGTGGATGGAAACGTATCTGGATGAACATCCGATGCCATCGACATCCTCAACGACATCTACCGTAGTACGACCTGGCAAATCAACTTCGTCAGTAATACCAACTTGTCGACCAGTGATTCCAGTGGCTCCCAACAACACGGCGCCGGCAGTTGCTATTCCTTTCAACTCGTCCACGTCCAGTTCAACACCAACGTCAGCCACTCTTAAAGTCACTCGAGGAGTCGCCCGCACGCCAGAAGTGGCCACAGTCGCACCCGTCCTTCAAGTAGCAGCGTCTACGTCATCGATTCCGTCCACATCACAGGAGGATGCTGGCAAGCCGAAACCATCCTGGTCGACCAAACCGAGACGACAGAGGGAGGAATCACCGGTGAAGGAAACTAATGATAAACGGAAACTTGCGGACTGGCCGGCGAATGGAGAGACGCATCATTCATGGACTGGCACTCCAGCTGACGCACATCACCATCAACATCCGTCCACGTCCGTCCACACATCCCATCCACCCGTTGCATCGGTGGCGCCTAGTCAGTCTGTCAGTCGACGTCCATTCACGTCCACCGGCCATCAGTCCACACATGACAATCAGGGTCATTCCAGCATTCTGCCTCGATGCAAAGTTCCACCGTTCGTCGGCATAAACGAAAACATTCCGATGTCTTCCTGCCATCCAGCGGGCACTCTCAATTCCAATCCGTCCGTCCACCACTCCCATCCAACAACATCCGTGTCTGCGTCCACTGCTTCCCCGGCGTCCACAGGCAGTTCATCCACTGATTATCTCCGTCCAAAATCAGCACGAAAAACTTCCTCCGGTGGACAGAAGAATCCGTCGGCGCATCATTCGGTTATATCGAATGATTCCGGCATCGGCACGACCGCGGGATCCGTCCTCACGGCTGCGGATCCCGCGGGTTGTAGATCGGCAGGATCGGTGATCTCGAGGTATTTGCCAGTCATTGACGCCGATGATGACCAGGATCATCGGATGGTGCCGAGTCAGGTGGCAAGTACATCCGATACAACGATCGGTGGACAGTGAGTTTGCGTTTATTTTGTTTTAACGACGCGACTTTCTGTCAGCGATGTCAGTTCATGCTAAATTTAGCTTGTATTGTATATACATGCTGTTCTACTTGATATACTGATTTTCTCTTTGATATGTTCTATTTTGTTTCCTAACAAACTTGCGCTGTGCATAGTGAAGCTTCCCGCTGACGGAATTTTTTGTTTTACCTATAGATGAATCACTCAATCAGTGAGCTTGCCCATAAGTTCGTCATTCTGTCAGTCAGTCAGTCAATGAGTCAGTCAGTCAGTCAGTCAGTCAGTCAGTCAGTCAGTCAGTCAGTCAGTCAGTCAGTCAGTCAGTTAGTATTATATATGTTTCTACTCCACTCACCTACAACAAAATATTTAATTGTAGAGTAGATTTCAAGTGGTTGTCCGATAAATCCAGATAATGGTGAGAAAAACATTTCATAAACAAATTCCACAAAATAATGACAATTCAAATATTTGTTTGTCTTTTACAGACGCCGCACCAGCCTGATATTGAGGACACAACCATCGGTGAGAGTGCGCGCGATAACTGGTGAGTAAATGAATGAGTGAGTGAGTGAGTGAGTGAGTGAGTGAGTGAGTGAGTGAGTGAGTGAGTGAGTGAGTGAGTGAGTGAGTGAGTGAGTGAGTGAGTGAGTGAGTGAGTGAGTGAGTGAGTGAGTGAGTGAGTGAGTGAGTGAGTGAGTGAGTGAGTGAGTGAGTGAGTGAGTGAGTGAGTGAGTGAGTGAGTGAGTGAGTGAGTGAGTGAGTGAGTGAGTGAGTGAGTGAGTGAGTGAGTGAGTGAGTGAGTGAGTGAGTGAGTGAGTGAGTGAGTGAGTGAGTGAGTGAGTGAGTGAGTGAGTGAGTGAGTGAGTGAGTTGGTGAGTGAGTGAGTGAGTGAGTGAGTGAGTGAGTGAGTGAGTGAGTGAGTGAGTGAGTGAGTGAGTGAGTGAGTGAGTGAGTGAGTTGGTGAGTGAGTGAGTGAGTTGGTGAGCGA
>OZ038443.1:13564234-13582867 GCA_964036265.1 Daptonema setosum
AATTCATGTCAAGTCAGTTAATAGAATAATTTTGATACAAGTTTTCCAAGCTTGAGAAATTTGGCCTGGACTTGAGATATCAAACCCAAGTTTCAATAATTCAATGTATTCATAACGGTAGTATGATCAATGAACTTGTGCACAAATTATACACTGACACATAATTATTCTATAAACATGAGATGATGTCTTCAATATTTTGATTACTCACGGATTTTTTGTCTCAGGTAGTGGGAATGTACGACGCCGCTGAAGCCTACCACCATAAACGTGAGTACAACACATTCTGGCAGTTGCTTGTAATCATCATCACTCTATTCATCGCGTATGTCAGCTGGCTTGTCATGCCCATCTTCGACCAATTCCACGCACTCGCCAAATATGCTGGTTTGTTTCTTCCATAAACATTGTTCAAATATGTTCAATACATGCATTGCTCTGGGGTTTCTGCCATCGTCCGTCAGTTTACTCAATCTCTCACTACGACAACACCATTATGGTATGGTATTGTATGATTTGTTAACTTCCGTAAAGGCGAAGTAAAAATGGATGCCTTATATTTGAAGAAATTCAGGTTTGGGCACGTCATTACTGTTCCTGGTATACTACACGGGCAAAGGCTACATCTACATCGCTATCAATCCCGATATACGCAATCGGGTAATCGACATGATACTTAGAAGGTTTGGTTATTTGGTGGAACATGATCGTTGTTGTTTGGTGATTCTGATTCTGATTCTGTGATTCAATTTGTGGGTGTCATTCTCATGTTATTTATTATACATAGCTCAACTCCATTTAATTGTCTTAATGACTGATAAACTGTCTGACAGACTGACTGACTGTCATACTGAGTGACTGACTGACATATTGATTTTCAGACCGTTAATATCACCGAACCAACCACCTCCGTCACCAGATGCCACCCGAGTGTTCCACACACGGCACATGTTGCCATCCGTATCCTCTGTTTGATCATAATCGTACCCTGAATAATAAACTATGTATTACATTTTTCTTCACCGTTCACTCAAACTGTCTTTGTAAATATTGGCACAATATTTTAACTTTTCTACTTTATTTTGTACATTCAGTTGCTCAATTCCTCTATCAAATACATAAAGGCCTGTTATCAAACTTATGGTTTCGTGCCTGACATAAATACATACCATGATGATACAGAAGCAACCTTACTGCAGGCTAAGATGAAACCGAATGTCGCAGGATTTACAAAGAATATTTGATTTTGTTACAGCCATATTTCTCAGACTACTATACTTAGTGGTTCGTTCAGAATTCTTGCATAGGCTTGCAGTTTCTGTGGTATGGATGTCAGGTTTGTGTCCAGAAAATGTAGCAGTAACTCACAGGCTTTGAGCGTTCCCTCTTTCTTATTGAACATACTGGATCCTATGTCTTGACATTTATGTGGAACTCATTGAAAATGAATAAAACTTGAATTCAGTGTTGATTGTGATGTTAGCGGATCTACTCGACTCGAATCCATCATAGCGTTCAACAGCACAACAGATTCGCTAACTATTTTGGTTTTTAACCATAGGTGTACCAAACGGGCTTGTCACTGGGTTATCGAAACCCGTAAACGAACCAGCTTTTCATTTCAGCATCAATAATTACGTTTGTGCCATGTTGATTAATACATACTTACAAATCGAGTGTCATACGTTACTGATATTATGGACAGCCGTAAATGTATTTCGATTATAAATAGTTTGTGGTCACAACGGCCGTATCTATAGTAGATATTTACAGCATTAACTATGTTAAAACAATCAAATAAGTTCCAGAGCAGATGACAACCGTTTCAAAAGACCAAATTGTATTTCAATGTTCAGTGAGCCAGCAGAAGAAGGAAATTTGAAACTCTTGAATGACAGGATCTTAACAGAAAATTCATTAAGCGTTAACTTCCCGTATTGTCTGCATTTACTTGTTGTATAAAGAAAATTTGTGTATAGGTCGTGTACTTTACATATATGTATAGTATTGCAGTATGGCTTAATACGGCGAAATTTTCTCCTTCAAACCCAAATTTTTTTCCAGTCAATTCATCGATTCTGTCACTCGACGAGTAATCAGTACTTTCCAGATCAAAATCCGGATTTTTTACTAGGGAACGCAAAAATCACCAGACACCGTGAAACTTAGTTTTCGGTCACGCAGTCATGTCCGTAAAAACCAAGTACATCGGGTACCAAGATTCAATTTGCGGGTGACAATCGAGTCTAACGACTTGTCGACAGCTCAGCCAACTGCAGCACACCAACATCACCACTTTGGCTTGACCGGTAATTATTTATAGTAAATCAGTTCACCTGTCTCAAAAACTTTCAACTCCAGTCCTGACGGCATAAGTTACTTCTACTCGGTTCATTAAAAAATTTCCAAAAATTCAAATTATACACTAAGTATGTAGCTATACATACCAAACAGAATAGTTTACCTAATAGTACCTAGCTTCATTATCCGCGTTCTTTTACATAATGAAAAGTTTTTTTCTTCAAAATCGTTCGCAATCGCATTTGTCCTGCTGAGAAACGTGATTCTCAGTATTTTCAAGAGAGGTTGACGGAAAGCGAGGCAATTTCATACATCCTATTTAGATGTAAAAACACTTTACACTCGTGTTTGCCACTTATGTAAGTTTTTCTACTCGGATTGACAGAGGCACGTTCGCAGTACCACAAAATATATTACCAAGATAAAGCTGAGTCGTAAATTTTTTTCTACATACTTTTTTAATGTTAACGTTGATAAAAAAACGGAACTATGTGATGAACCGACGAAATTTCAAATATTTAATAACAGTTGACTTTTCTAGTAGATACATAGTTGCGCGCCTTTTCAATATAGTTTTATTTTTATTCTCTCTAGTTTTTTTGGAACATTGAAGGCAGCGTTTGCACCAGTGCCCGCCGTGAAGGGGCTATCCATTGTTGCTACGCCGTTAGTTTGTTTTTGCTCCGAAACCTTTCTAGTGTTTTTTTTTTTTAAGCTTTGTGGTTTGTCTAACCACTTCTTAACGTAATTAAAAGTACATCGAGAAGTTAAATATTCTTCTAAGTTACATAGAAAGTGCACTCCAACTATACTTTGTGGTTACTTCGTATTCAACATTTTGTTTATTTATGAACGTTACTCAATTTCTAATCTGATCTTTTCTAGTAAACCCCTGCTACTATTACTCCTTGCTTCCAGTTAACGCATCTCTCCTGCAAGGTTCATGACCTCATGCTATGGCGCGCAGTGATGCAAATCGAACAATGTCTTGGCATTCTGTCTGTTATTTTTCTATTTTAAAATTGTAAAATTCAACATTGCTGACATTGGTGGCAACAATATTTTCGTCACACGTTCTACCATTGATGAATTACACCTGAATGGTTTGTCTCCAAACATTAGTCTTTCGCTTCCATTGTTCAATGTTTCTTATCGGTTTGAACTTTGGAACGTAAAATTCGTAAACGATTCAATAGGTTGGACTTTGGCAGTTGTTTACTGATCATTTACCAAGCTTCAAATTTGCATCTTTCGTCATTAATCCAGTGACGATCCGCAACTGGCAGTAAAACGTGTGGGAAATTTAGACGATTCTAATCTAACGGTTCGTATTTCTATAATCGCCAGCTTTTCTATGTTTAAAAATATCCAGTTAAAATCACTCTTGTCAGCTAAGCTCAGTTTTGTTCTAAATGCAATCAAGATGAATGTGAAAAACTTTATGCCGAAAATCCCTTACTCACCTACAGTACTCGCTCACTCACTCACTCACTCACTCACTCACTCACTCACTCACTCACTCACTCACTCACTCACTCACTCACTCACTCACTCACTCACTCACTCACTCACTCACTCACTCACTCACTCACTATAGTCACTCACTCACTTACTGACGGACCCACCCATCTTGCACGTATGTGTTTACGTCTCTGGCAGCCCATTTCTCCTCACTCATAAACCGAACGACTTTTTGTTGCTTTCGAAACTTCTAAACACCGGTTCAAGATGCTTTTTGCCATACAAAGTGAATCCGAGGTGGGTTAAAGGCCCTCGTTTAACCGAATGACCTATGTATTGACGGACCGACTTCCTTATGTATGTATTTACTACAACAATAAGTTGGCCAGAGTTTGCATCGTATCCAATCATTTTTATGTGCCCGGCCTCTCATTCAATATCCAGTATTCCATATATATGTCGAAAAAAATGTCTACGCAATCAATCGGTTACTTGACGACGACACGCCTCAAACACACCGGAAAGCGAAATTGTCCCAAGTATTCCACTTTATTCCCATGTATCTCATTAGCTTACTCGCTCTTGTAACTGGAAACTGGGTACTGAAAGATGTGAAAAGTTCAATTAACGATCGGGAAGACATTCTGATTGTTTTTTAAAGGCCATTCTACAAGTGTCAGTCAGTCGGTTAGTAAACAAGTACTACTCAACTGGCCTGAAATCGTGCTTCATAATTACAGAAACCAAGCAGTTGTGCTCCTACATAACTTCCGTAATCATAGTTTCTTGCCAGAGCTATTTACAATAGGCAAAACAGATAAACAACTGCCATAAAGCGAAAGATCACGTTTCACTCGAAAAACACAGCTGCTTTTTATATTCCCTTCTGTTTTTTTTCAGTATAAAGAAATGATAAAACGGAAATACCTGAAGGAGATTCAAAACAATCTTGTTTCGCATTTATATAGAAGCTTAGCTGCGTATGTTAAATTTTTTTATCATTCATGAAGTGAACATCTTTCGATTAATAATGGCTCTACCGTAATACCCGTACAGTGAATGAACCAAAGAATCCGAACAGTCAATAATCATATTCACCCCTCAGCACTAGGAATTGAAAACCTTGCAAAATTGAATCCTAACCAGATGAGATCTATAGTCAAATTTTTTGGTTACGCCTTTTTTGGGATAATTATTTGTGTAAAACCTTTCCTTCACCCAGAAATTGGCGGTGGAAAGCAGCAATTTGGGGTTGATGAAAAGGTTTTAAACACAGAAAACTTCTTAAAAAGATGATTTTGAGTTTTTTTGGAAACTTTTTTGTGGTAAAACCTTTTCATCAACCCAAACTGCTGCTTTCGACCGCCAATTTCTGGGTGAGGAAAAGGTTTTAAACAAAAAAAGTTCCCAAAAAAAGCATTACCAAAAAATTCGACTTTACATACAAAGGATACATGTTACCTCCATTCATCAACAGAACACGCATGAACGTGTAAATATCGTAGACCTTGCTTTTGCATAGTGGTTCATTTATGTACTCACATTTTGACTTATGTGTTTCACTCTGAAATGCCATCCATTTAGCTTTTATACGGCCTGCCACAGCTACTATCTCTGACTAACAGTCCCGTAAATAAATGCCAGGAGGAAGCCAAAGGTCGTACGGATTCGTACGCCTGACTGACGTAAATGCCAGTCCGACGTTATTTGTATCATTCAATGGTACTTTCAGAATCGAGAAGAAATTAAAAGAGCAATCTGTGAAACAACTGACGTGCCAGGAACAGGTTATTACTCTGAAGATTGGAAATGCCATGGCCTGCCATGCTTATATTTTTTGTAAGATTTGTTCATCCATTCCGTAGTTACAGACGAAAAAACAGAAAAGTGGTGTTTTTGCAACAAGGAAACGGGTACTTTCTTGGTTCAGCAATAAGATTCATTTGGGTAAGTAATTTCTATGTTTGTAAAGTATACAACAACAGTAAAAGGTTCTGTGGACCTTATTCCTGATACGGTTACTCTGAAATACTATATTCAGTGGTCGGAATAAGAAGTCCATGACGAATGTCACAACGGCGACTGATGAATTTAACCCTGACCTCATGCTGTTCAGGTAGTTCAGGAAACAGGTCAACTCGAGTGTACTGTTCGTTTATCTTTGATGAATAGCGCTTAACTTAATATTATATCATGCATTTAAATTACTCAATAACTCAAACATTATTTTCACGATTGGAAAGCACAACTGCCAATGCATTTCGATAACTTTTAGTGATATTACTACATTTAGTTTTTATGGAATTTCTTCCTCGTTCAATTCAAATTAATTTGTAATCCTTAGCTTGCGAGTATGCGAGTCAACCAAATTAATTCTGAAAACTGTGACCTTTTAGCCTCAATTTTACATTTTGTTCACTCACTCGGTGGATAAAAAATCGGACGAATTCCGACAGGCTACCAGTCAGTTGACTAGGAATCTAATACATTCAAAGGTGGCAGCAAAAACTTTTTTAAAGGTGGTGTGAACGCAGTAAACAAAGCATCCATTACAATTACAGAACGAGTTTTAGGTGTCCAGTCAGTGAGGAACCCGCAAAAGACCGGCAGCAAAAATTTGTCAACGACGGCTTTTCAGTAGATCTGAGATGAACGTGACAAATTGATGGCGTTCATAGAGTTTTTCGTTGACTTGTTCTACGTAAGCAGAGTTTTATCCTCCACTAGTTGCTGTTTGATTGAAAATGCTTATTACGATGTATTATCACCATTTGATATGGAAAAATCACTGTATAGGTTTTCCCTGGCTTCACCCTTCTCAAACATCAGTTTTTCATGTGGCGGTCGAATTACCCGTTAGTGAACGGAAAGAACTTCAAGCAAGCGCCGAACAGCCATTATTAGAATTCAAGGACAATCATTGTTGACCACTCAGTGCTGATTGGCTGGTTTTCAGTCTGAACGTTGACCACATACAACTATACTAGCTGACGAGAAGGGAAAGGCAATGTGGAATTCCCCTCTTTAGATATTTCAGTAAGATGAGTTTGTTCCTTATGGTGTAGATGAAATTACCTAAAAACTTTGTATCCCCCATCTTGGACAAAAAATACTCTCGTTCAAGGTTAGCTTGTCCGTCAGTTCAGACAGTGCAATTATCGTGTTATGCCTATTTCTGGGACATTCAATGTAAAACCTTTCCTTCCGGCCCCAATAGTGTGCATGTCTGTTCGTTCGATAGGGTAAGTTAATTGACCTGAAATAAAAACCAAGAGATTCGGCATGAACCCAACTACTGTAGCTTCTTCAGTCATTAAAAACATAATTTTTGGTTCAAACGTGCATTTTAATGGCATTGAATTGGGAGCGAGGGAAGGTGTTACGAAAAAAATGTTCTAGAAAAGAGTCGTAAACGGAGTATACAACAAGCGTTTTGCCATGGCGCTAGGTTAATGAATAAATTTTTAGGGATGATTCAACGGCCAGTGTATTTCAGACCAAAATAATGGTACATAACAAAAACAACATATAGAGTGGGTTGATAAACATGGAAAATTGATATCGCAACAACAACAACAACAACAACAACAACAAATACAACAACTGCAAAAAATACAACAACCACAATAATGGCTATCTCACCAACCACAGCTCTGATGTTGCCCATAGCTCCGTTCATTATACTCGGTTTGAGTATGTGCTTAGCTGAGCCCGGACCACAAGGAACCAGGGTTGCCGTTCCAACAAACACTGTCACCGCCAGCGTGACCAGTGCAACCAACGGACCAAACACAGAATCAAAACCACGACGACAAAGTCGATTCGGTTGGTAAATGGTAAGGCTGGTAACACTGGTTTTCACTTATTAATTATTTAGCAATATTTAATACATGCATCACATTTTATAGCCAGTCTGTTTGTGGGTTAGTTCAAAACAACTATAATCTTGGGTACTTACATGATCTCAGGCACTCATTAAATTGACACACTTATAATTTATCACGCACTCTAGCACTCGATCACTCACTCACTCACTCACTCACTCACTCACTCACTCACTCACTCATTGGTCACTCACTCAGATGTCAAGCTGAAATGGAATGGATGGTCAGAACAAGGCGACGATAAGCTGCCGGTGGTCCTGGCCCAGAATCACGGCTTGCATCAGTTTTTCCTTGACATCACGACTGACTCGTGTGACATTGGTAAGTGAGGGAGAAACACATAAGTTGGCAGAGTTAAAGATTGAGCCAATGTTGTATAAGAGAATACTAAACTTTTCCTCTGCTCAAAACTTTGCTTACTCATTCACTCACTCCCTCACTCACTCACTCATTCACTTACTCACTCCCTCACTCACTCACTCACTAAAGCTCATTTGCAGAATGTGAAAAAAATTTACTTTAACTCACTTACAGATGAGCAATATGGCATTACATGTGTGGCAGCTCGTCTACATATGCGTCGACGATACCTGTATTACTTTATCAGTATTTTGCTGCCCTCCTTCTGTATCGTAATCATTTCATTCCTTAACTTCTGGATCGAGCCAAACTCTGTGCCAGCCCGTGCCACGTTGGGTGTCACCAGTATTCTGTCCATGATCACGCTGGTGAGTGAGTGAGTGATTGAGTGAGTGAGTGAGTGAGTGAGTGAGTGAGTGAGTGAGTGAGTGAGTGAGTGAGTGAGTGAGTGAGAGAGTAAAACTTTATTCAGATCGTGAAAGAGTCACGCAATCACGGCTACTTCACGGCGCTTGACATCTGGTTGCTCGTGCACTTGGTATTTTCCGTGACCAGTTTGGTTGAATTCGGATTCGTGAACCACTTTTACACGGTTCACTTGGCCAAACAACGCCTGGCAGCCAGCACCAAACGTGATCCGTCCACCGGTTAGTGCGCTAGTGAGTGAGTGAGTGAGTGAGTGGGTGAGTGAGTGAGTTAGTGAGTGAGTGTTACTTTTTGTTACTGATATTCCCAGATTTGTACATTTTTATTAATTTTGTTATCCCTCACTCACTCACCTATGTACTGATTGCAGTGATGACCGCGTCACTCAATGCCAAGCTCACGGCCACCGACATCGCCTACTCCCACCGATCGCGCAAAGGCCGATGGTGCGACAAGACCGCCCAGATCGTGATGCCCTCCCTGTACGTCACCTTTTTGTTCGTCTTCTGCATGTTCATGCTGTTCTTCTCGCCTCATGGTCCGATGTCGGATACGGAGTACGTTACTGAACCGTACGGATAAGGTGATGATGTGTGATGTTAGGTGATATAAGGGCATGTCTGGTGATGTTAGGTCATACGATGAGGTGATGAGATTTTAGGTGAAGTGAGGTGATATCGGCGGTGATGTGTAATGATACTGGTGCATTGATACTATTGGATGTGTATTGATACTAGGTAATAGATAGATAGGTGATGTGGTGTTATTCGGTGATTTGTAGTTATATACGATGAACTAAAGTTTTGTTCGGTGGAGCTGACGTGGTTTATAGCGAAGATTTTTCGCTCTGATGTATTGATGTTCTTCTACATATTTAGGTATTAGAAGAAGAAGAGTACAATTGTGTAGTATATAATATTTTTCGATTGATTCTTGAATTTTCACAACGATTTCGAATTTTTGTGCAATATTCGTACAATACTCCTTGTTTTTGATCACACTCTAGTGCCTCTATCTTGCCCTCTACTTATCAATGAGTACCTTGCCAAATTATAACTGTTAAGCTTGCAGACCAATGAAGTTTTTGATGTTCTATGTTAATAATTATTAATTTTTTTTGTGTAAACGATTTATTTTTTGTGTTTCAGGATATTTATTCATGATTATTAATTATCAATAAAGGAAATCTTTAACTTCCCTATGCATGAAAAATCATTATACAAAATACCATTATAAACCAAAATACAATAAATATAGTAACACATAAGAAATCCGGTGCGATATTAAACAATGGGATGTGCGGAACAGAAAAACGAAACGACAATAATTTATTTATATAAATTTATCTGCAAACAGTAACAACAAAACAGCGGATAAATATCGCGATTTATCTTTCTTCTTGTAGCCCTGTTGTTCCGTTACACTGTGAAAACTCAATAGCGAGACAGGTATTCTTTTTACAGTAAACGATAACGTACCGCGATACGTATAAACAATTTTCAATTAAAATGACACGGTAATAATTGAAAAATAAGAGAAATAAGTAGTGGTAGCAGTAATATAGAGCGACTGGATTGAAATTCAAATCACAATGCGATCAATTTAGAATTTTGAGAGTGAATTAACATGCTCCAAAGAAATTTTGCAACATAAACAAAACATAAATGTAAAAAATATGTCTTACTTCAAGTCTTGATTTCGGCCGTCCCCGTGCAGAAGGTCTATACAATTAAAAACGATATCGGCCACCAAGCAAAACAAACAGATCAGATTGATCAATCGGAGATCCCCCGAAACACAGACTTGATGGAATATTGTGCTAATTCGAAAAGCAAAAGGTATTGTATCACACAGACAACAGCCATAACAAAGCTTGTGCAACAATTGGTGTATCATATATAAAAAAGTATCGAATAAAAATTCAGAGAAATTCCCACATTAAGACAGTCTACCAAAACAAACTCGAGATGAAGGATAGCAGTTATCGAAATTTTTGTGAAACTGCCTGTGCAAAAATTCTCTTTCACTAATTTTAACACGAAAAATTAACTTGGCCAATATGTCACAGCAAAAACATGTCATTGTAATCATGAAAACAAAATCAACTAATTAACTTAAGCATAATATTATGAAATGGTACCATACTACGAGGACATAGGACACTGCATGGCATTGGTCTTGAATGGGGGAATCTTGAAAAAAGCTCACTTGACTACTCAGTACTCATAACCAAAAATATAACTCGAGTAATAAAAGAAAAAAACGGTGTGAAACTAGTCATTAAGGGGAAACAACTTGAGGTTTGCGCTATCATGTTTTCAGCACGGGTGGCAACATGTTCCCAATATTTTCTTCTGACACTACACTGACTGAGATATGAGTGTTGAAGAAAAGTTACTAAGTATACATTTGAATAATAATATAGCAAAATAACACAGCAGTGAGCTTATACATAATAATTTTTATACATGTAAAACAAGTGGAGGGAGAGAGCATAAAAAACAATTGTGAAGAGAAATAGGGTGCATAGAACAGAGCGGGTCCTATGGTGAAGAGACCACAGATTAGTCGAGAGCCAATTTTTCATAAATCAACAAATTTGAAAGAATACGTATGGTACAACCAGATTAATATTAAACAGAAATTCAGAACTATATAATATTGTCTGCCTGTGTATTGATAAGTTGAGTTTGCAGTGAAAATTAAGGGGTGCGTAATCCAAGTACGATTTATTCAAAAAATATTACTGAAAAGACAAAATTTCCGAAATATCTAATTATCGAAAGGAACATTATAGTGAGCAACGTACAGCGGGCTCTCGAGCTTCTGAGTAGTTATATAAGTGGGTTTATAATTAAAAACACCAAAACCATGTTCAGCTAAAATCATTAAATTAAACTTATTGTTCAGAGCGTAATTAACGCACAAAAAAACATCTTAGAAATTGAGTGAACATGGTTTTGTATAAAAACAAAGATTGTAAACGAGCAAGTGTTATTAGTCATTACATGCAAATTATATCACAACGTTGAATGACTGTTGTTCAATCGACCGCAATTTAACATGAAGAAATCATATGCGGACGCCTAAATTTTTTTCACCAGAACGAACTATCGATGTTCATAAACTCCTACGTTATTTCTTTGCGAAATGGAGCCGAAAAACTATACCATGAATGAGCATAAAATATATAGAGTTTGGTGATGTTTCCGCCAATACCTAAGCGTTAATGACAGTCGGCCGGAAACAACCTTTAACATCTAGTGAAAATATTAACATTAGAATTAAACATGAATAAATATTGTTTATTTGAGTCGTTGTGTGATGCTGGCCAGCGCAACAGCAAACGCCTGCACAGCGCTGAACGGCTGCTGGAAGTCGAGGGTATAGCAGCCAGACTCGATACGACCAAATTGCATCACCTGGAACAAATAGTATTAATAAGTTTTGCATCACCGAACAGCACGTTGTTGGTTGTATGAAATTTAACGACTGTTTTACTAGGGTAAAAAGCTCACCCAGTTCACTGTGGTTTCATCGTATTCACAATTTTGTTTTTTTTTAATGAAAGTTACTCCAATTCTTACTTTAGCTTTTCTAATATGACGATAATCAAAATAATATTTGAAAGTATTCCTGTTAGATCAAACCTGAATATCGGTGTGTTCGATCTGGAAGTTCTTGGCCGACTCCTGCGTGACGCGACCGCCGAAATCAAGCTGGTAGACCTGAAGAAATGAAACTCAATCAACCAGCATCAGGATACGAACACAAAAAAGTTGAGAGATTAATGGATGTTTACGGAGAAAACTAAAGACAAGAAAGCTTAATAAACTTCATAGATTACACAAATGCTCTATCTAAATTAAATGAGTGTCATAAAAGTTTTTGTGAAACATTTTCTGACCTGCGACTGTTCATTCCAGAATGGTGTTTTGTTCTGTAGGATCAGCACGGACTCGTCCTCAACGCCGTCCACATGGCCCTCGGACTTATTTTTTGATTTGGATTTGTTCTTGCCGTCCTTTTCGTCATCTTTGCCGGATCCGCCGGCCGCCCGCGCCGACGCTCGCCCGATCTGCCAGCGACCCATTATCGGAGGCGGATGCGAATCACGTGGCGCTGTCGCACCTGACATTCAATGAGTGAGTGAGTGAGTGAGTCGAGTGGGTGAGTAAATGAGTGAGTGAGTGAATGAGTGAGTGTGAGTGAGTGGGTGAGTGAGTGTATGAGTGAGTGGTGGGTGAGTAAATGACTGAGTGGGTAAGTGAGTGAGGGAGCATAATGTGACTGGTAGTGGAGTGTATGCGTGTACTCACGATTGAGTGAAACAGTCAAAAAAGTGCCAGAGTTAATGAAAATGGGTTCGTGTGAGAATGAACCAATCGAAATATCAGTTGCAATTCTGGGTAATATAACAAAATATTATATAATTAGAATGAGTGAACGAGCCAACGTACCCCGTCGTGCCGTGGCATTACTACGGATCGGAGGTGTAGCAGCAGTGGTACTGTTGCCGACGGTACTGGCTCGACTCGACTGCCGTGACATCGACGATCGTGCACCACTGATACTGCCCGACTGCTGCTCGCGTTCCTCGAGGGTTGAACGGATGTGTTGCACCTAATACATTCAGATTTACTTTTCAGTGATTAGCATTAGCAAAATGTAGAAGGAAACTACTAATCCCTTCCTCATTGGTTGATGGATAAAACGGAACATCAGCTCATAGTGATTCTGAGCGATTTTGTTGATTGCAGTGACAGAAACTGAACCGAGCGCAAGCGCAGAAACTATGTAAACTCAGGTGCCTCTGAATAAACCAAGATTTCAAAGCACCAACCCTCTGCTGCAAATCGCCTCTTACTTCATCCAGTAATTCGTTGCCATAATTGAGACGGCGTTCCAGCTGCGACACGCGACCGGCGATGTCTCGGATGCGGGCCTGCAGCTGGTAAAAACCATTGGACGCTGCATCGTTGGCGTCCAGGTCACCGAGTTCTGCAAATTCATTAAATCACAGTTTAAAAGACAAAAAAAGTATTTCATTGTTGATTATTCAATGTATGAATGATATAATTGTTTGATTCGCCATTTACTTCGGCCACCATTAACCTCACCAACCACCAATCTCTCTACCTCTTTTTGCTAATAAAAGTAGGACTAGCCCACTATTACAAGCATACATTTCACCCGAGTCGAATCAACAATTAATAATAACCCACGACCACGAAACTAACCAAAGTCATTGTTCACGTGTAAAGAAGCGGGCGGTTGGTTGGGCGCCACTTTACTGGAACTGCTCGTGGTGCCATGCGACGATGATGTCGAGGTGCTGTGATGGGTGTCCGTATGACCGCTGGGTCGTGTGGTCAGCTCGCTGGCTAACTTGTACAGTTTATCGAGTACAGTCGTGATTTCGTCTGCAATTAACGTTAAAAGTTTATTCATTTTTGCACTCTATGTAAGACTATCACAGTTTCTATTTTATATCACAGACTTATTTCTGGAACGGATGTCTAAAATAAACGTACACACGTTTTCAATATTTTACTTCATTATAATAAAATCAACGTCACCAACTCAATTGTTTATTAGTGCTGTTGGCGGTACCACTCGAATTGTTGGTCGTGCCCGCACCGATGTTCATATTGACCGAGGCACATGCCTTGGACAGAGCCGCACTCAGCTGGTGCGCTCGCTGTGCGGAGGCCGATAACGAAGCATTCACTTGCTGCAACAAAAATATAAGATATATTCATCAGAAAACAGTTCATATTTGACAGAAGCTCTGCAAAAAATAAAAAATGTCATGGCAAAGCTGAATACACCGTTCAACATGGACACACGTGATGCAAGAGGTTCAGAAATGAAGGAAAGGAACCATCAATAAACGGATTTTTTTAAAATTAATACAATGTCAAGGAACGGTGACGGAAAGAAACGAAAAACAAGCAAAGAAACAGAACCTGCTGTTGTTGAGCGGTGGATTGATGCTGCTCGGTGGTGACACATATGGATGATGACACTGGTACCGAGTAGCGATCGGTCTGCGATGGTAGAGGCAGACAGGCGGCTGTAAAACACAAACATCAACATCAGAAAATAAAGTTAGGGTTTAAAGCAACATTTAATAAAAAAAACATCTTAATAAGAATCGGTATCATGAATTTGTTGTCAAAACCGTCTACTCACATCATGTATGGCTGGGCCGGCGAGATGATTTTTCTAAGTTGGTAAACGTTTTCCTTGCCCATGAAGTCGAGGAAAATAAGAATTAAAAAAATAGTAATTATTTAGGTCATATGGTTCTTCTCTCCCTTATAATAATTTAATTAGTAAAAAACGTTGATATTCCCACCAACATGGTCTGAGTGGTACAGCAGCAGCATCATAGCTGAGTGTACGGGCTCGTAACGCCTGCGGTCGTTCGATGTGCGCCATATTCACCACGAGATCCTCATCTTCGTCGATGAAATCGAGTGCCTCCAGCTGACGTCGCCATTCACAGCCTAATAAAGTAAAATTTTGAGCAATGAATCGCGGTAGAATCACAGTTTTTCTAATCCCAAAACCGGTACCACTACTTCGACGCAAAAAAACTAAGGGCTAAATAACTACCCAGAACAATTGTATTACTCGTTCTCACAGCAAAGTAAAAGAAATGGGACGGGACTGGGATTCATATAATTCCGTCAAGTTGTCACGGCGTCAACTTCATTTTAATTTAATGTTTTTTTGCTCAAAATGACAGTTAAGCTAATCACACTGCTACAAAATGAATAGCCAACCAGTTATAAGTGAAGTGCTCATTTTGCCGACCTCCTCGTTGAGTTCGACCTCCGTCGTCGGACTGCTGCGTCGGCGGTTCTGGTTGACCAGCGCGGTCACGCTCTGCAGAAAAAACATTTGTCCATAGAACAATTTTCAGATGAGCTATTGACTAGTTAAGGAACATTTATTTTAACTGAGTAGGTTTTCTTTGGAAAATATCTAGTGAGCATTAAACAAAATCCGAGCATTGTATAGCTAAGATATTGCTAATTAGTAACGATCTATTTCTAAATGTCCATATAACAGGCTACAGAAAGAATTTAATTATCAGAGCAGGTTTATAAGTAACGAACCCCTTGTGGCAAAGCAGCCTGTGTCGACGTGGTGACAGTCAATAACCGACCACCACCACCTCCACTGGCAGTAGCTGCTGCCGACGGTTGAGCTTGAGCTGTTTGAGGTGCTGGTCTTTGACGCACCTGAACATCATAAACTTGAAATTGAGCTGGCATAATTCAGTCATTCTGGTATCAACTTGTAGCATAATAAGGTGTTATAACGCAATATGTAAACAAACCACGGGAGCATTGGATGCGGTCGCTAGAGAGGATGATGCGGTTGAGGGTGTGTGGGAGTGCGACTGCCAGCTGTGCAGGGGACGGGTTACCGGTGGCACCTTAACACACCATTTTATATTAATGCGTAGTAGTAATACTTGTTGTACCATTTATCTATTTTCATATCATTACGTAAATGATCTACAAGAAATAGAGAAAATTTTAATAAAATGTTATGTTCGAGAAAAATAAAAGTAAAAATAATGTGTTCAATAAATCACTGGTTAAATTGAGTGAATATATTGAGGAATAATACAACAAATTAAACATTCTGCCTTTATTCTTGCTAACCTGGATCGACGTGATCTGACCGCCGGCAGTGGACGAACCAGAGGCCGGCAGTTGTTGACTGCTGTGCTGCAATTCGGTGGCAAAGTCACGCATTCGTGCGATGTGACGATCCACGGCCGCTCGCAACTCGTTGAACTCAACGAGAACCTGCAATAATACAGTGGTAACGTAGTGAAAAAATTTCCATATTTGCATCCATTCGGAATCGGAATCATAACCAAAAAAGCAACATCAACAACTACTTATATCATTTATCAAAGAGAACTACTCCTTACAAATAACCAACAACGAAGACGACAGCGTTAAAACAACAACAACAACATCAAGAACAACAACAGCAACCACATCAACAACAACAACAACAACAACAACAACATCAACAACCACATCAACAACAACAACAACATCAAGAACAACAACAACAACAGCAACCACATCAACAACAACAACAACAACAACAACAACAACAACAACAACAACAACATCAACAACCACATCAACAGTAGCAGCCAACCTGCGATAACAGTTGTTGTTCCTCGCCACCCACAGCCGAATCGGGCGCATTTCGGAAGAAAAGCTCATTTTCCAGCGGGGCTATTTTGGGTCCCTCATCGAGTTGCTGACCGAGCAAACCGTCATCAACGCCTAAAATTATTTCCACTCGATTACTTTTATTCATTTAAATAAACATTCATTTGGGCCGTGACCTTGAAATCATTTAAATGAACATTTATTCGAGCCCTGCCCTTGAAATCATTTAAATAAATATTTATTTGGTGTCTGGCCTTGAAATAAGTTTTGTTTGTCGTTCTCACCGAATTTTCGCGCTTCTCTATAACCAACGAAACACCTTTCGAAGTAGTTCGGAGAAGGAAATGAAAGTTGACCTCTGGAACTTTAACCAGTCAGAAGTTGAAAATTAAGAAGCTCGACAACGACAACCAACCATCGCGCTCATCGTGATCAATCGGTGGTGCCACGGGAGCGAGCATGGCACGTTTGCTCTTCAGATCAACCACGTGAACCGTCATCTGACGGGGTTGAAGGTGCAGAACCGACGTTTTGTACACCACCTGAAACAGAAAAAATTTGCGCTCTCTACTTCGATGGACCACACCATAAAAAAGCATGACTCGCTACATCCAAGTCAGTTGTTATGTCATAATAGCAAAGTTGGATACCAAGTCACAAATAAAGTGAAATAACGGTCACCCATATTTACGTATGACAATCACTGATCACTTACATCCAAGTCAATTCTTACTGCTTTCATTTTATTTAGGTGTATCGCGGACATTCCGAAATTATAATCACGAGTCATTTATAACTCTATTGAAAACACCATATTTCCTTAGATCTAGAACTGTTGATCGAACCTGTCCCAAATAGGGCGGCAACAGCTGATTGGCCATTCCGATGATCTTGAAGCGAGTACACCACACGTTCGATGTGACGTGCACCAGTCGTTGCTCTTGTTTGTACCAGTAGCATCGCGAGTTCTGATAGAATAAACGATAATAAACAGTCACCATCAGTTAAATAAAAAACATAAATTTAATATTTCGACCAATTAATGAATTTTTTACCGAAAAAAACACTTCTTTCAAAGAATTCGCGTTCGCAAACGAAAGAAACAACAACAAAGAAATCAAAACAAGCAAAGTTATTATGAAACTATATCATAACACAGTGATCGGTGTATACCTGAGCAGTGTTCTGCTGTTGCGCGTGTTGCTGTGCGCGTTGCATGAGTGCCTGCAACTGCCGCTTACTGCGACGCCACATCGACGTACGTTGGAAGGCTGCACGCGGTTGCAAGCCGGTGCGATCTGCAACAGTCAAAACCAATTTGTTAAATTGATTAAAAAATAACTGACAGTTATAAAAAAGTTAACTGGACAAAAATTCCATAACAATGTAAAAAAAGATCATGCTTCATCAGTTAAACTGGACTCAAGAAGGGACTGTTCACTACTCCAATGCAGATTTCAGATTCATCGCCAGGTAATGGCAACGAGAAATTCTAAGTCACAAGAGTGAAATAACGAACATTCCAAAACCACAATCACAAAAAAGATACAGACTAGATAACATAACAATTACATATAATAAAAAAACGGATTGGATTACAAACCGGCAGTTGCCTGTGGATTGGTGATACTGCCGGGTTGCGGTTCCTGTGCGGGTAACGCCGAAGTCGTGGCCGTGTTGGACGGTGAGGTCGATGTCTGGTTGTTGCTGTTACGACCTCGCGACTTGACCGATATGGGCGACTCGGACAGATCGCGGTCGGCGACATCGCCACCCAACGTACGACCTGAAGCCAATATAGGCCACTTTATATCATTATTTTATTTATTGACAACTTTGTCACTAAACATTATTACTTTTATTGACAAATTTATGTCATTAATATTATTTTCATATAATAATTCATTTTTACCACTTTGTTTAACGTTATTTAATTATTAATAATTTTGTTTTTTAAGAATGATAAAATGCGACCAACTCGTGCAGGG